>MU865938.1:0-548238 GCA_033296975.1 Podospora aff. communis PSN243 | reverse complement strand
GTAGAAACCACTGGAATCTGCTAGAACACACACTAGTGTTTCAGGCTCGACTTAGTGCCTTGGCACTGCGCACTGGCTTTTCTAGCCAACAAAAATTAATCACTTTTAATTGGTAATAGTTTATTTAGCTTATACTTATCGGAATTACTTTAAAAAAGATAGAAAGGATAGAGAAATGATAGGAGAAAAAAACTGCTGAATTTTTTAATATTATAAAGTGGTTAGGGAAAAGGGCTAAGGAAGATTTTCCATGGGTTCCATTTTCGTAATGTTTAATCTCGCTTATCCTGGTGGTGGCGGTTGTGGCTGGCCAACAACAGGCGTGGGCACTTTTCGTGTGAAATACGGTAGTTGGCTGGGTCAGGGAACACAGTGGCCGGGAGCCGCCTGGATCTGCCCAGTAAAAACCCCAGGAGACACGACCCGCCCGGGCTGCATTTCGTGGTTGAGTGAACACGCTCTCCACGACACGCCAAACCGCGTCTCGGCTGGGGGAGGCTAGGGTGAGGGGGCCGCCGTAGGGCGCATGGTACGTTAGAGGAACGCGCTCTGGCGAGCTTCTCCGCTCTGAACTTGGCCCGAATTGAACCAAACCTGCATGCTGTCCACCCCTGTGAACCTGGGACGGCTTTCCTGGCAGAGTTAGCAGCGCCGGATTGGCGAAATATTGAAGCTGACGGGCTTGGAATTCTGCGTGCCCTGGCCAGTTGGTTTTTTAAACTTGATTGCCGGGATCCCTCACCTCTTTTTGACTTCGACTCACCTCGAACTTCTTCGTCCTTGGCCTCGTCACCCAAAGACTTCACCACTCTGGTTGACTGCCGGCTCTTTCTCTTCCTTTTTCTCTCAGAGCCCACCAACAAAACTGTACCTAGGATCGTGTAACAGCCAAAATTGCGAGTGTGCAGTACCTTCGACAGCATCGCTTTCTCCGTTTGGTTCAGAGCCCCTTCCTCAGCTCTCCACCTCAACGGGCATATCTCCCCACAATGTCTACCTTGAAGCGCAAGGCTGCCTCCCAGGCTGGCTCGGACGCCAAAAAGACGAAGCAGAATGCCAGCATCACATCCTTCTTCTCGGCCCCTAAGCCAGCAGCAGGAAGCAGCAGCACAACCGCCAGCGGTGGTTCCGTCTCGGAGCCGGCAGGCCCCAAGTTCGACAAGGCCAAATGGGTCAAGACCTTGACCGACGAGCAGCGGAAGCTCCTCCAGCTCGAGATTGACACCCTCCACGAGAGTTGGCTCGCCCACCTCAAAGACGAAATCACCACCAAAGAGTTCCTTGAGCTCAAGAAGTTCCTCGACCGCGAAACCGCCGCCGGCAAGAAATGGTTCCCCCCCAAGGAAGACGTCTACAGCTGGTATGCCCCCCTCCCCCATTCAGCACAAGACTCAATACTAACAAAGACCCCCAGGTCCCGCCACACCCCCTTCAACACGGTCCGCGTCGTCATCCTCGGCCAAGACCCTTACCACAACCACAACCAAGCTCACGGCCTCGCCTTCTCGGTCCGCCCGCCCACCCCGGCGCCCCCCTCCCTCAAAAACATGTACACCTGCCTCAAAAACGACTACCCCTCCTTCACCCCGCCGCCCAACCGCGGCGGCCTCCTCACACCCTGGGCCGAGCGCGGCGTCCTCATGCTCAACACGTGCCTCACAGTCCGCGCCCACGAGGCCAACTCCCACTCCAACCGCGGCTGGGAGCGCTTCACGCATCGCGTCATTGACCTCGTCGCCGCCAAGCGCACGCGCGGCGTTGTCTTCATGGCGTGGGGCACGCCCGCCGGCAAGCGCGTGCAAAAGGTCGATCAGAAGCGCCACTTGGTGCTCAAGGCGGTGCATCCGAGCCCGCTGAGCGCCATGCGCGGGTACCTGACGTGCGGGCACTACCGGCTGGCGAACGAGTGGCTGAAGGGCCGGTACGGGGAGGATGGCGTGGTGGATTGGGCGTTGACCGAGGGGCAGAGCGTGTTTGCGGATAGTAAGGTGGAGGAGGTCAAGGAGGAGCCGGTCAAGAGGAGGGGGGAGAGCGTCGAGGTTATTATCCAAAAGGGGCTGAAGGCGGCTGCGAAGGCGGATGTGGAGAATGTGGCGCCCGAGGAAGAGGAGGAGGCTTGAGTGGGGATTTGGGCTTGGAAGGGGATGGGGTTGGTGGTTGGATGAGGCATGCGGTTGGTGGTTGGATGAGGCATGCGGTTGCCATGTTGATGTCCTTACGATCTTCTCCCTCAACGAAGGAAGACCACAAAACGGGGGACAGGGTTAGAACCTGTGGGCTCTTAGAAGGATGACATCGACCCCCAAGTGGGTATCGGATCAGGTTCATCATGAACGACTTCATGCTGCCAGGCGTTAGGGGATATCATCGTCTTTTCCATTGCTTGTTAGGGGCCGACGTCGCCTAGGGAAGGAGACATCCGTCTTGCACATGTAGGTAGATATCGGTATTGTTGGGGTATGAACAGCGTTTTGGTAGGTCTTCATAGACACGGAACATAGGTAATGGACACTCATTTCGGATAGCCGGGAGATTTAAGAGTGAATTCCAATACTAGGGCGGGCCTGCGGTGCAGTCCTGGCAGTGCTTGTACCTTTGCACTCTGAATCTCTGACTGATGATATGTTTGTACCACATCGGCTTGCATGACAATGCGAGTCTTTTGATTACAACGGAAAGCCCCCGGACACGTAGGGGTGCTCTTCGGCCCATGGCGGGACGTTTTCATCTTCTACTTGAGATGGGAGTGATTCACAGCTCATACAATCATGACATATTCCCTATATATGTATGGGATCGTGGCGTTCCGGCCTTGATATCGTTTTGAGTTGAATCACCTAGCGCGTCATGAGAGAAGAAAGTTCTTCTTGTATGCCTCATATCAACGAGGTCTATGACGCAAAGTTCCTTAGAACGACGGGTCTGTTTCAGGTAACGAGCCGGAGCTCACTGCCACAAATGCTAGTCCTCGTCTGCGAGGTGTTCTCCTTACAATACGCTCTCGAGACCTGGCGGGTACGTCAGAGATCAATGAGTGATGGGCTGGAGGATGAGTATCGGACGTGGTTTCTGCACCGTTTTTGACTCTTGAGTTCTCTTCCATTCGCTGAAGAGCGCCGATGTCGAGATGTTTGCGGCCACTGGTGGGCTGATCGGAGGATCGATAAGTGCCCAGCCTGGTAAAACGGATATACCACGCAGCTCGATCGCTAGAATTTCATCGAACACCTTCTGGACATTGAGCCATTCTTGAAGCAGTCACGCGGCTGGGAGGCTGCCAGAGCGGAAAGCGATGCACGGCAGACGGGACGCTCATTGGCTGAAGCTTGGCGATCAAGGGTCTTGCGACAACCGGGACATGGTCCGACTTGGACCCGTCTCGATCTCATGCCTTGTGTGTCCACCAGACACCATCAGTTGTTGGCGGCCTCTTGGGAGCACGGCGATGACGAGGCGATCGCCAGGTGCGCGATCGTATTGGGGTTGCGTCGTGGTGCGAGATCCGGTGCCTGGTGCGATGCGGCTCGAGCGGCTGCGTGAAATTGTGGAGCAGTTACCGGTGCCGTGGAATCTCTGACGACCAACTGTCGGAGCGCGCTGACTGAATGTGCCGGTTCATGGCCGTTTGCACCCGCTCGGCCCATCGAAACTAGAACCGCGAGCAGCATGTTGTGCATGCTGCTACGATCACCGCCAGAGCTTGCACTAGGGCGCTTCGGGGGCAGTGGGCTCGGACACACCCGATTGCCATTGCATGACGACCTGACCATCGCAAAGCTCCGGAGCTAAGTTGACAGACAGCTCGCAGAGGGACGCATGCAGGTCCAGGGGTTTTCGGCCTTTCGCATGATGCAGAAAAGCCCTGACCAACCACCCATCAAGTTGAAAAAAGGTACGTCTCTCCTAGCCCCTCGAGTGAGATGTCAATGAGGGGAGCCCCGCGAGGTTGAGGGGCCTGGAGAGATGGCTGGGTGACACCAAAACTTGCTGTGTCTGGCCAATTCGTCACCGGCTTGCGTGCCTATTTCTCCTAGGTACAGGAGGCGGTCAATAGGTCGGCATGTCTCACTCCAATCGCTTGAGAATTTGTTTGGCTGTGTTGGCTCACGAACTGCACAAGAGCGTGGAGGCCGTGTCGATGATCGCCCTTTCGCCCGAAATGGAATGGCGGCGCATTTGACAACACACCACCCGCAGTAGTAACCCTGGGGAAGATGCAGAAGTCGGCAGTGGAGCGTCTCTTTTTGAGCGCAGTGCCAACTCAGACCTTGTTCGGGAGCCTTGCCAGGGTCGAGGTTGGTCACCGCTTGACCAATGACGGTGCGAGGTCGTCTCTTCAGAGCTCTCACGGGCCAAAGGACGACTTGGAGTGATGAGCTGGCACCTCGCTTTCGATAATGGGGACGATTGGGTCGTCATGTTTGACGGGGGTGGAGTTGGACGCCAAATATTCAGAGGTCACCCCGGCTGCGAGAATGTTTGGCTGGCCGCCGTGCTCTGGCAGGGCGAGTCAAGAGGGATGCGCGCTTGAGACGAGAGAGAATCCGCGCCGGCGTTGACTCTTCGACCATCTCGATTGCACCTTCTTCACCGTCTGGAGGCCCGTAAAATAAAGGTGCAATAAGGGTACAACGTTGAGTCGTTGGCTGGCGTTTGCCGGTGAGGTTTCGCGATGCGCAAGTGCTGTATGAATGGCAGACGTGGTGTACGTAGCAACGACTTGCCGCGACGTCAGATCCAGAGCACCCGTACGGACTACGGAGCACTTCGTGCAAGTGTGCACGGTTGTATTGGTCCGACCTCCATCATCTGTCCCCTCGCTGTATACCTGAGCGGGCGTCACCTCGGGTGATGTGTGTATGAGTCTCTGTTCACAATTGCTCTCTAGCAGCTAAGAGATCTGGAAACACCGGTGGAGGCCAGACGAAACGCTGAAGGTTGAAGTTGAAGTGAGGCATCCGTGGACTTGTCGACTGGCTTCGCAAGGTGGCCCCCCATTTCCCCACTCTCCTTCCCCACTCGCTCAAGCTACAGCGTCAGTCAGGCAAGAGCCACCCCGGCCCCCAGCCTTTCAAGAACGGAAATCGCACGCAGCGGGAGCTGCCCGATATCGTTTGATCTGAGAGGATAACCTCTTGGTTTTCTACCCACTGCTTCTCTCAGCCGCCGAACGTATCGCTATATTCTGGAAGCGGCGGGGCTCGATTGGCCTGAGCTTGGCCTTGAAACGGCGAAATTGTGTGTCCGCTTGTCGGGACCTGAGTGCGCTCGCGGCGCCGAGCACAACCCTTCATTTAAAAGAAAAGAGGGCGCGGGACGAACCCCAAACCGTGTGGTCACCGTGTAGTTGTTCCTGAGGGCCTGCAGGAATCGTTAGCACGGTTGACACCCACGTCCTAGAAACTAATCCCGATTCAGTCCGTCACAAGTAGCTTTTAGCGCGCTGGCCGGCGAAGAGGTACCCGAGCTTGACCTCAGAGACATTCCCACCATCAGAGCAATTTCCTGGGGGCTCGACACCAGACCGCGATCGCAAGCCCCTGAAAGAGCTTCTCGGCGCCCAACCGGCGGCATCACCAACTTTTTCCTCCTCATTCACCTACCTACCTTACCTTGCCCTACCTTTTCGTTCAGCGCCAACCTTCTTGTTCTCCGTTGATACCCTTGAATTGGAGTTCGTTTCGTCGAGTAACATCGTTCTCGGCCTTGATCGTCCCATAGCTGGCTCACACTGACGCCAATTTATTTCCAATCGACTTTCAGCTCACAGCCGCCAAATATTTCTTTTTCCTCCTTCCTCTACGGCCACCTCTCTGCCGCTGTCCCATTTTCTCGCGCAACGCGCTCGCAGGATACAAAAATCACTGGCCGTCAAACTCGTCCATTTTTCTCTTTTTTCCCCTCTCGACCCGAATCTCTCGCTGTCGGATGCCTCGAGCTCGACCTCCCGCTCACCTTTGACACTCGATCCGCACCGCGAAAATGCCGAGCCTCTTCGCCCGTTTCAGGGGCAAAGACTCGAAAAAGAAGAATCAGCTCGATTCCGACAAGCTGCCGGTGAAGGAGACGTGGGACGATGCCTGGACTCGCAAGACGGTTGAACCGGAGGAGGTCCAGGAACTGATCAGGCTTTGCACGGCGGAGCTCAAGGCTCGAGGTATGACCTCAGTTCCTGCGAGTCCTGCGGACGCCCTCCATCTGCGACAAGTGGCGCCCCAAGACCGCTGTGCGACCATTCTAGCTAACGCTAAATTCTCACAGCTCTCGATCTTCCATTCTTGCTCCTGCCATTCCGTCCCACCTCAGACCCCAGTGCTGTTCGCACATTTGTGCGTCACTTTTTTGATGGCCGAGATGGCTCTCCAGCACTTCGTGGGGAAGCCCTGGCGAACGAGCTGCGGATGACCGAGCCCATGGTATGGCGGCTCTCTTGTGCACGCGGCGCTTGGCGAGGCTAACAAAGGAGCAGGTTATTTCTGGGGTAATCAAGTGGTGCTGGGCAAGAATACAGGGTGGTGTTGTTGGTTGGGACTCTTACGAGCTCTTCAAGGTCGGAGAGCAAGGTACGCTACCAGCTGCGCTAGGTTTACCAAGCACGGAGGGCTGACGAAGACGAACAGACTCGAATATGGCCAGGGACTCGTTCAGAACTTTTATTCCTCTTAGCGTCGAGAGCGAGACGCGCGCGATAATCATCTGGCACTTTTTTGAGCTCCTCGCGGCAGTTGCAGCCCACGGGAAGATGAACGGTTTTGGCGGGCGGAAGCTCTCGCGGATGGCTGCATGGTGGGCTTTTGAGATAAAGGATGACGGCAATGGCTTTGAGGGCGGGTACAAGTCGTGGTTGAGGTAAGCAACAAGCGCCCCAGGTTTCCCAGGCATGTCAAACGCTCACTGACACGGCTACAGCGCTGCTGACGCCACAAGCCATCTCTTCTTTGCGTATCTCCGGTCCCAGGCACCTCAACAGCAAACCCGGGGTGCCATCTCGCTGCTACCCATGTCACTGCAGAAGCTACTGCAAGAGACCGAATACCCACCCCAGCGGCCGGCATTGATGCAGTCTACCACCAACCGCGTGTCCATGATTGTCGATACAGTGTCGCCCACTCCATTCGCACTTCTAAGGCGGGCGAACCACTTCCAGTATCGCGAGGACGACAGGGCTTTGAGGGAATACGCAGAATATGAGGATCCAGTCAGCGCGCTTACAGAGGAGTGCCGCAGAGTTCTTAGAGCGGTCTCTGCTGCAAACCAGTCCAAGGCTGTTTCTAGCTCGAAGCATTCCACGAGTCTTAGGGATGCCTCGTGGTCCCGCTTTGAGGATATTGGTTTTGCCAGCGCCCTCGAAGAGGAGGATGAAGAGGATGACGGGAGATTGGGCGGGAATCGGCGACCCCAAGGGTTGAGATCGACAGCAGCATCTGGCGACCTGGGGCGACCGACAACGCCCTCCTGGGCCGATTTCCTCTCGTCCGGGTTTGTTGACGAGAGAGGCCATAATCCTTCAAACCTCCTTTTGCCTCCCGACAAAGTCCTGCCGCCAATTGAGACCGCCGTCCGGCAGAGAAGCTCACAGTCTCACAGGCCAAGACTAGAAAGCGAACCCCACCACCTCGAACCCGGTGAGCTGGCAAGCACAACTCGGTTTGATCTGGACGACGCCTTCTGGTGGGTATGGATGAGCAGTTTGGGCCCCGAAGAAACACCGGAGAGAAAGGCGGCATTCGGACGCTGCGCTGTCATTGAGACCGTGATTCGAACAGGACGATGGCTAGTGATCGAGGAGATCGTCAAGGGTGCGGCGCCGGACCTGGAAGATGGCGCGTACATTGCGGAGAAAAAGAGCTTCTTCAGCTGGACGCGCCGCAACAAGGGACTCAACAGGAGAAAGTCGACGGGGAAACATGCGCTTGATAGGGGCGATGGGTTGAAACCGAGCAGCACCATGGGATTCAGCAAAACCAGCATCGGCCCTGACCAGCAAGCAAAGATCCAAGCCGCAGCAATGCAACTCCAGATGAAGGAGAAGCAGAGGGCTCAGCAACAGCAGCAAATCCACGAACGACGTGGACGCAACGATGCTGACCTGATGGCGGAGAAGACTAACAGTGTCCTCACCCTTCAGCCAAGCATTCTTAGCGAAGCCTCGCCGGCCGTCAAATGGGCCAACAAGTACGACAAGGAGGCGATTAGGGAAGCCTACTTGTCCAATGCGAATGCAGGCCGGGGCGTTGCAACGAATGGACACGCTGCATCCCTCACGAACGGACACGACCACCCGCCGGAGCTGCCGCCCAAGTCGTTGCCAACCTCGGCAACGATGCCCGTCACACCATCGTTCGGCATCAGCCGTGCCGAGACGCCAGAGCCGGAAGTATCGCAGCTGACGGAGAAGGCCGTCGAGGCGCCAAAGGATGTGCACCCCGCTGAACGCTCCTCTGATGTTGCTCGCAACACTCCGCTGCCACTGCCCAAGGAGGCTGAGAGCATTGAGCTCGCCCGCGAGACCATGGTTTCTCCCGAGCTAGACGTTAGCCCCGAGAGCAAGAAGCACAAGAAGCTTCATAAGGAGATGAGCAAGACTCCTGCGGCTGGGGCCGCGACCGGAGGCGGCTTCAGAAAGCTTTTTGGTCGCGCCAGAAGGCATTCAAAGCTGCCTGAGAACGCCGCAAGCCAACTTTCCACGATGACTTCTCCAACCGAACGCGTTGTGTCGCCCGAGCCAGCTCCCTCTGCACCCGCACCCGCTCCCGCACCTGCACCTGTGGCCCAGCCCGCACCTGTACAGCCGCCCGTTCAGCAAGAGGTGGTTGAGGAGCGTTACGAGCCTGTCACACCCCCCTCTCCTCCGTCGCCGGTGGCTTCGCCGGTATCCCAGGCCCCTGTTGCCCCGGCTGTGCCCGAACCGACGTACGAGCCAACATACGAGCCGCCTGCACATGAACCCGCAGCACGTGAGCCATCGGCTTCCGAAGAGTTTGCTCGCTTTGACCAAGGCCCGCTCCTTGACCAGCCTGCATTTGTACCCGACGCCGATGATGCCGACGATGCGGTGCCTCCCCCGATTGCCCGCCACGCAACCCGCTCCCCTCTTCCCTCGCCGAAGGCTGATGAGGATGAGTCCGCACCAGCACCACCACCGGTGGCGAGAGCGGTTCCTGCCCAGGACCGATGGGCGCAGATCCGCAAGAATGCAGCCGAGCGAGCTGCGCAACGCCAGGCTGGCGCCCCGCCGGTTGAGGAAAGGAAGCCGATCGAGGTTGACGACGATACCAGTGGCGAAGAGAGTGAGTAGTCTGCCCCTCCCCCCCCATCCAAAGACTGAGCTCGCTAACACCTCCATTTTGCAGCCATTGAATCACGCGTCGCTCGTATTAAGGCTCGAGTTGCGGAGCTGACCCAGAACGCCGAGGGAATCCACGGTCCCGCCAGCCGGGCGCCTGCCGTCCGTCGCTAGTTGCGATGCCTATCTCTGACGAATTGCATCTCCCCATAGCTACGACAAGACGCCGGGCGATTCCACCCAAAAATCAAAAGATTGCAACATGCGAAAACTACAGCACTTTTCTGCTTGTCCTTCGGAGGCCATTTTCCGTTTCCCCTGAACTAGGGGCGGCGGAGCTTTATCCTGCCGATATATCGTCCTTCAGTTCCACCTAATCTTGTCGACGATGCGCGAGGTTTTCCGTTGTGTTGTTTATTCGCTTCCGGCCTCGCAACTCTTTTCTCGCTCCCCCCGATGATACCACTAGAAAAATTTGTTCCTGCGTTTTAGCAAGCAAGGATGGAAGGCGATGCGGCACAAAATGAGGCATCCTTTTCTCGCAAACCGAGTACTCTTTTGTTTCCATAGTTAAGAATAATTCGCTTGGGCCGAGACTATTCGGTCCCCCTATTCGGTGTGTAAGGAATCCCGTCCCCTCTTCGGGCGGGGTAGGGACTACGGCTTGGATTTTGGTTTAGTAGTCACAAAGGGGAGGGTCTCGGGAAGAAAGCGAAGCACACCGTGCCGGACCGGCTGTCTTGATTTTGTTACTTGGTATGAGTTCCATAATATTCATCGAGGCCTTTGGGCTGTTTGTGGGGTCGTTAGACAATGGAACTTTGAAGTTTTGAATGCTCTTATCAAGTTGTTCGGAGTCTATAGATCAAGTGTGACTCATGGATCGTTGTGCCGATATCCTAGAGGCTGTGCCCTGCACATCACAGTTTGAAGTATTATGTTGAGAATTCTTTTCGTATTTACAGGGTGTTGTTACAGTAGATTATCCAGTCTAGCTAGCAGAGCTGTGCTGATCGCTCTCCCGGCTTGCCCGGCGCAGTCCTCTATCTCACAGATACTGTTAATCCCCCCAGACGTGGCTCTATTTTTGCTCGCCAGTCTAGCATCGAGATTACCGCCCACCAGCTCTCCCCAAAACAAAAGAAGAAAATCGGGATGTCTTTCGCTCGCTCATCTATGACGTGACTCCCGAACCCTACTCCCAAGCAATGAGAACGCCAAACATGCTAGTACCGACGCCCCTCAAATCAAAAGTGATCAAAATGGAGGAAGCTGAGATGTGTGATATGCCGAGTCTTCCAACGTTTAAGCGCCAAGGCTATCGAGTTCTTCGATCTCCCGATCCCTTGCCCGTAGCAACGCCCGTTCGTTCACTCCCCGAAACGCCCGCTTGCCAACCTCATAGCTGCTGATCATGATGGCGCAGGCCGGTGCCACTTTTACCGTCCGGGGGATCCACCCTTTGAACAGGCCAGGGATACCCTCTGTCTTGAAGATATGCCATAGCAGGCGGGTCATGGACCTCTCCTCAGGGGCTGCAGCGGCG
The DNA here is from genome assembly GCA_033296975.1 of Podospora aff. communis PSN243. Classification (NCBI taxonomy): domain Eukaryota; kingdom Fungi; phylum Ascomycota; class Sordariomycetes; order Sordariales; family Podosporaceae; genus Podospora; species Podospora aff. communis PSN243. Next base: position 537,406 of record MU865938.1, on the reverse strand, counting down.
GAGGAAGCCTTGGCAGCTGTGGGACCCTCTCGGTAGATTTGAGTCCGCGTCTTCCCAACATCGAAAGGCATCGTAGCCACGCTGGCAATTGCGCCTGATGCTGCCCCCGCAACGAAAGCGTCGGTAAATGTTTCGGTGTGATTCTCCCTGCTACGCGACCGGCGACGTGCGCGTGATCTCCCTCGGGAATCTCGTCTCTCGCCGTCGGAATCGAGGTGGATGGAGCGGCCGCGTGCCCGCTCGCGGACATCCGTCAGTTTGTTGCGGATCGTTTCATAGCCTAGCCAGTACATCCCGGAGAAGGGAACGTCACGCCACAGTGTGAGAGTCAATCCCCGCCAAAGAGCGGGGTAACCGTGGAGGCCGACCATGTCTTTGATCCCACGGAAGGTTTCGAGAAGAGGACCGCTACTCCCAGAAGTGGCTGCGCCGGGAGAGGATGTGGATACCGAATGCGCCTGTAGACGGGTTCGAAACAACTCGATAGGACTGACCGCCGTGGCGGCGAGGACGCGGGCGACGGAACCGCCGGCAAGGGCGGCGGATTCGTCCCTCAGTCCGACTCGTTGGATGGGACTGGCCGGGTTATACCGCAACCATTCGTATCCGGTGAAGTAGATGATGTTTGCCGGGATGGCCATGATAAGTGTGGGCGACAGGCCCCGCCAGAGTGTCGTGACGCCCTCATTCCGCGCAATCTTGCGCAACCCATCTACGGTCGAGTTGAAGGTGCGCTGCTGTGTCTGCTCAACGGCGCATTCAACGGCGCTCGCGGTGTCGATTCGCGGACCGGCAAGGCAAACCTCGTTCGCATTGTTGGCGAAGAAGACCTCTCGGCAGCAGGCCGTCACGCCGAGGTTCTGTGGCTGGAAGGTGTTCGGGAGTGTGGTGGACATCGCAAGCCGTTGAATATCAATCGGTCGCGGTTGCGATACCGCCTGCGACTGCCACCGCACGCGCACGACATCGAGTGGTGTGGCTAAGACGGGGGAGATACATGTTAGCATGTGCGTCATCTCGAGTTTCGTCATTCGCCACAGCCGCATCACCTACCGAGCAGGCCGGTCAACAAGCTGCCGGATGTCGCCGACAGCATCTTCTGCCCGGCTGTGATCTCAACGTCGGGCTCATCGAGCGCCGTCAGTCTGTCGTGGTCCTGTCCATCTGGGTGTTGCGCGCTCCGCACAAAGGGGGCCATGGGGGCCATCTCGCCGCGTCGTCAAGCAGGAACCAACTCCAGTCCACACAAAGGTGTGGAACTGGAAGCTCTGTGCTTTGCGCCCAGATACCGACGCAAATCGTGGGCGCTCGTCTGTTCGTCCGGTTGGGGAAAGTAACAAACCCGCAGGAAACGGAATTCCCAAACCGTGACGCAACTTAGCTGTCGGTCGCGGGCGGCGGGAGGCGAAAACTTCGATGCGAATATCGGCCGGAGTCCGGAGCTTTCCTCCCTCAATTGGCGTCAATCACGTCTCGGCGTCCCGTTCAAAAAAAAAACCGTCCTACAGAATATTCTCGATCCTCCCGTCAAAAGAGCAGCGATAACCCCGATAACTCGATAACCACGCGCCTCCCTTCGGCAAAACGCGGGATCCCAAAAGGTGGATCCATGACGACGCCAAGCCCCACATTCCATCCAAACCCCGCCAAGAGATAAGATTGATCTGATAAGCCCCCCCAAGATCCACCCCCCTTTTTATCCATCTCCAACCCCTAACCCCCAACAAACAGTCCCCATCCCCTAACCCCACAAATATTTCCCCCCTTCTACCCGCCCGCCAAACTGCCGGCTGAGTTACACACCGCCGAGCCGTCACTTCAGATTAAATTCCTCCAGCACATCTTCTCAACTCCCGCACCCGGTTGAAACTTCCCATCCCGTTCACATAGCCAGAGCCTTAATTCCTCAACCCCTCCGCACATACATAACGCACATCTCCCGCAGAAAAAAAAATTACCTGCATGCCCCGCATAGAGGGAGACGTAAGCTCAATCTCTTCGGAAGCGTATCCGAGCGAGCGAACGTGTCCCTTCCGCGGTGACCTACCTTCTGCTCCTTGGGTGCGTGCGGGAACTGCAGAAACTGCAGTAGTCCCCTTCGGCAACGCAAGGGGAAGGAGATGGAGAGAGAGGGCCGCGTGTGCTTGGCATATAGGGCGCCTGGGAGCCGCATTGCCGTGGTCCCGCCCCAACCAACAAGTTTTCCGCGGATGGCGATGTCGGTAGGTTTGACGTTGAGGAGGGCATCCGTGCCTGACATTGCCGTTACCGCCGTGCGGTAGTTGTAGTTTTCCCGGACCGGCAGGCGCACTTACACATTTCACACCGGGAAAAAAAAAGAATCTGGGCGCAAGATCGCGAGAGTTCTCAAGGTGACATTCATGTACCTGAGTGATCATCATCTCGCAGTCGCTGGCGGATGAAACCAGCCAGTCGCATCTACCCTTCGTATTTGACACAGCAGCTGTAATAAACAGAGTCTGCGGGAGTCTATGAGAGTAAACATATGGTATGGTATGGATGATCCAGCCTGTCAACTGACTAGCACTTCAACGCTCCTCCTGCCTCTTTCGGCACTTCCGCATCCGGCAGTCAACCTCTGGACTCCCGGCCTTCACACCTCTCTCCCGTCTCTTACTCGACAACTCCACCCTGCGAACTGACCCCTTCACGAACGGCAGCCCATGACCAACCACATCTGAACAGCTTTCGAAAGGGTAACATCTTCTCCCTTCAAACTGCCGCCCAACCGTATGAATTATGCTTAGCAATACACGACAGAAAATAAGTAGAAGAAATTAAGAGTATGCTTCACCATGCCATGTGTACTGATGAATCTGCTGCTCCGCTTGTAGAGCAAATAAATTGGATAACCTTTCCAACAATGAGAAAGAACACCAGCCGAACCTGCGGTTGCCTGTCGCCTCTGTCCAGGGCAGCCAAGCTAGGGAGCGGCGATACATGCCAGTAGTAAAAGCCTTTTGGGAACCGCGCCAGATATGAATGCTGATGTGACAGAAACAAAAGGAATGAGAGTCGTTCGTTCGTTCTAAGCTTTCTTTTCCTCCTCCGCTTCCTCGTCAGTGCAATCTTTCCTTGAGATAAACCACTGCGGCATATCCCGCGCAGCAAGCTTTGCTCATGTTGTGTTGGCACCAAGGACACTTGACCATCGTTGTGATAGCCCCAGAGATACCTAACAGCTTGTCTTCGACTACTGCGTCGGGCTTAGCCATACATTCGTACAATTTTGATGGCATGTCGTGATAGAATTTGCAGTTGCAGCACTCGACGAACATCTTGGCGATAGGGGCGATGCGAGTCTCTGGTGATGTCGCTGGAGGCCGAGTTGAGATGCCAGCTTGCAGTTGCATGTGCTTTGGCAAAGCCGAGAGCACAGGCGGTTGTGAGCCTGTGGTCGAGTGAGCGGCAGCGGGATCCGACGAAGCGCGTGCCGGCTTGAGAATCGATACCGGCCCCGCCTTGGGTGGTCGACCCACTGAGGGGGCGGGTGAGGCCGCAGGAACAGGGACCGCCGCGGGGGCTGACCGGGACGATGATGCCGCTGATGGAGGTCTCGACGAGACAGGGGTCGGGGCAGACGCCATCCGAGGCGGGGCGTGTGCCCTCTGAGCGTGCTGGACGGGCGGAGATGTTGGCCTCAGGAACCTGGGAGATTGAGGCGACGGCGGTGAGGTGCTAGCTCGACTGGATCCTCTGGTTTCGGCATACTGGGTCCTGTCTGGCCCATAAGGGCCCACGGATTCCCTATCCCTATGTGCGTAGAATTTAGGAGACTGTGGCGAGGGAGGCGAGGTGCTAGTCCGACCAGAAACTCTGCTCTCGGTGTAAGGCATCCGTTCTGGGCCACGAGGGTCAACCAGTTCCTTGTCCGGGGGTATGTAGCTAGGAGACAGCTGGGGTGGTTCCATCTCTGGTGTTGAGCTCCGGCTGATCAGAAAGCTTGTGTCTTTGTTAGGCACCTCTCGTTCGTTTTCGGATGGGCTCAATGGGCCGGGATTGCTCAGCATTGCCCGCTCAGATGACTCAGAGCCGACAGTCTTTCCTACAGATCCCTTTGTTGTCTTGACAGAACCCCATTCTGGCCCTGGCTGTTCGAATTCAGCCTCTGGACTGCGGTTTTGTGTCCCATCGCCCGTCATCGATTCTCCCGAGGAGGTTGGAGATCGGCCGGCAGCATCACGCTTCCTAGATCTGGGTGGGATCGAGATCTGAGGCTCAGGCGGCGCTCCTACGCTGAACTGAGTGAAGGAAGCTGGTAAGATCGCGCTATCATGGTTGCCAGAGCGGTAGTCGGTATCGGACAGGGACCTCAAACGCTTCGGTTGCCGAACAACGTGGTCATCGTCCAAACTCTTTTGCCTCGAAAGCTGTGCAGCTGCTGCAGCGTTCGCCAATGTCTCATCGATATTATCGATGTTATCTAGGTTGGAGAACGAAGTCGTGAAAGATTGAGCATCGCAATCGATATCAAGGGGCAGCGCCGTCCTACTGAAACGATCTTCGTTGGCCAGTTCGGCGTGCTCACTCGCTTCCGAAGTCACCTGGCGCGGTGTGGTCGAGGTACTGGAACCGTTCGAATCTTCCGAGGTCTGACGGAGCGTTGCATCATTGTCGCGATGACGGTGAATCCCATCCGGCTTCTTTGGAATTTCATCTACCGTGAACGGCACGTCCTTGGAAGACTGAGGACGAGACGTATCAGGGGTAGTAACCGGTGATGGAGGTGGGGACCCATCCTCGTAAGCGGACGACGAAGAAGAACCCTCTGACACTCGACTTCCGACATGGTCGACATCGGCAGGCTTGGCGACATTAGCTTGCAGCTGGTGAGCCGAAACCTCTTGGGTAGCCTGGGGGGTTCGCTCGTGAAAGCCGTTGATCGCCGCAGAGGACGACTTTGAAGACCTAGAGGGTGGTGGCGGCATTGCCTCGGAGGAAGAATCTGGGGAATCCACATGGACTTGGAGAGTCGAATAAGGAACCACTAGCATCTGTGATTCTGATCCGTTGAGAGTGGTATGGGGACCCATGGATGAGCCTAGGGCTGTCTTGGCCACATCCCGCAGGCTTCGGCCCTTGCTGTAGTGGCTAGAGGCAGTGCCTCCTGCCGAGCGACTGCTGGAACTGGCGGAGCTTCGTGAGGTATGCGGCCGCTCCGCACCATCCCTGGCAGCCAGTGCTCCGCGAGACAGAGCCGTCTCTGACATAGCGAGCTGTTCCTCAGCAAGGTAATTTCGGTAATTCTCCTGGCCAGCAATATCGACGGGCCCAGCTTCAGAGTGGCCTCGCGCATCGACATGGGGTTGGTCCGTATGATGGTTGAAGTAATCAATTTGAGTGCTTCCCCGGCCACTTCCCACGGCCTCATCCCTAGCGGACGGAGTTAGTTTTCCCGTGAGCTTCATGGCCACCGATCTCGCTTCCTGCGTGAAAGAAGATCTCCGCGTATTCCGGGTGTCACGAGAGCTGCTCCTTGTCGACGAAGGCTGGTGACTGACGCTGTTGACCAAGTGCTCGTAGGCAATCTCAGCCACAGACCTTTCGGTGCTCTGTTCCCTGTGGCGCTGAACGTAACCATCCTTGTTGCGGCCTCTTTCCGTTTCGGACTCGGCTGAAGATCTCCCGCTTTGTGCTCGGAGAATTTTAGTTGCGCCTTGCAGGAAGCTGTTGCTGCGGCTTGGTCCAGGAGGCGGCATGTGGCGTAACATAGGCGTTCTTGACGCGGATGGCGGAAACACCTCGCGTTGTGGCCTGGCATCCTGTTTACCCTGAGCGGGCTGGTGGGAGGTGTGCTGGAAGGGCGGAAGACTGTCAAGAGGAGGAGGTTGCGAGTTCATCCGATGAACGTCGTCGTGCGCTTGGTTATCCGGGAAGGATGGCGAGCGCGGACTTCGAGACGCGAGTTTACTTTGCAATATCCTCTCTCTCTCCCGATCGAGTTTGACGCCGCCTGTGAACCGGCGCGCGTGGGGATTCGGATCAGATAAGACTTCGGCCATGGCTGGTTGGTATTCCCGGAACCTCTGCAGATCATCCGCTGAAGCCGCCCTCCCAAAATCATCGAGTCGACCACTAGACTGGGTCTCTGGGTGCAGATGTTGACTGATGAGCATCGGATCGGACAGAGAACGGTCGGCGTTTGACAAGACTGCGATCCGGGAAGCCCGGCCACCTACCGCGGGAGGAGGCGATTTGCTGAGTCTCGTAGCGGCACGTCGCTTTGCTGCTTTGGCCTCCTTTTCGGCCTGCTCCTTTTCCTTCTTCCGCCGCTCTGCCTCCTTCTTCTTCTCCTTTTTTCTCTGCCCATATCCCTCCCAGCTGGGGGACTGACAGATTGACGAATGATCCGACATCTCACCGTCATCCGGGGCGAGAAACTTCACTTGTTTATGCAACGGCTCGGCAATGACTCCGGTCTCGTCCGCGCCGCCTCTTTCGCTGCCCCTTTCGATTTCCGTCTCCGCCTGCTTGCCTCGGCGTTTGTCCCGCTTCTGCTCGCTCGGGGACGGCGGGATCGCGATTGAGAGCGAGGGGAGAACGACGCTGCGACGAACCGCCTTCAACATCAGGTCGTTCTGCTGTCGGGAGATGGAGTCGGCACGTCGAACTTGAATGGAGCGGCCCGGTGTTGCTCCGTCTGGCGGCGGAGAGGAAGGGGGGGACGCGGGTTCGCTTTGTAGGGGCTCCGCCTGCAGAAATACGAAGTAATGTTAGACATGTCGCGGCGTGAGACAACCCAGCAAACAAGGGACGACAGCCGCAGCCTCCAGACGGCAAGCGGCCGGAGCGGTGAGCGCTAGCAAGGAAGGCAACGCACCTTGTGCTTCTTGTCCAACTTGTCCAGCTCCAGCAGCTGGCGCAAGCTGTTGGACTGCTGCAGCTCGGCCGTCTTCTTCTCGATCTCGGCCGCGGCAGCCGGGGGTAGAGGCCCGTAGCCATAGGGGTAGAACATCATGCTGTCCATGGCGGCCGGGTAGACGCACACGGGGCGACGGGGAGGGTGGGGCTAGAGGAGCTTTGGGAAGCCGTCGACACAGACCAGGACCTTCCCGGGACAAGACCAGCGAGACTCCTCCAGCTATGTATATGAAAGGGCCGGACAGGAGTTGGCAGGATGCCGGGCTGACGGCTGGGCGCAGGCCGTACTGCCGTCTTCAAATTTTGGGCGCGACGTAATCCAGCCAGGGAGATACTTCTCGGGAGGCTCGAAACCTGGACGGTCCCACTCAGGATGCTGCCATGTCGCAAGTGAAGGAGGAAATGTTTGAAATTTGGCGCGTGTAGCCGCACCCGCTGGGTGAATGCGAGATGTCTGGGGTGACGGGTAAAATGCCTTGTCCGTAGTCTTCAACCGGTGGCGAGGACGACTGCCAGAACAACAGCGTCAGCGACGCTGTTCACCCCTCCTATTCAGGGCCGCGGCTATTACAATTAACTGTCCCGTGGGGATGTGGCCCAATTGTGGGCTCCAAAGTGACGAGATGGTGAAGGGGGATGTAGCCATGGCCATGGCCATGCCCGGCCTCGATTGCCAGCAATTTTGCATCGCAGCTTTTGGAGCCACTCGCTCCTCGCGCGTTGGAGGCAGTGTGCAGATGAACTTGCATCGTTCTCCACGCCGTCGTCTTGGCCGCAGTTGATCTGTGCAAAACAAACGCAGCCAAGATCACTGCCCGATGTTTCGATCGCTGCTCTGCACTCCCACCACCCACGGTTGCTGTCGTCCCGCCTGTCAGAAGAGATGGTCAAAATCATCAGCTCGGCAGCCACGGTATGCAGCAGATATTGAGGCCCTCACCGCCCTGTGGGCTGGGTGTCTCGGACGAGAAACTTTCGGGATGGCGAGCGCGGCGGCCTGCAGCTTCGCGAGGCTAGCATCACCAGGTCGGGGCGAGCGGTGGGCTGCCTGCTGTTGCTATTTTCACGGATGGCTTTCCCTCTGTGAGTCGTCCACGGGATCCTAGGCCCGCGGATGAGTGGAAACACATGGAAAACCGGGAGCGGGAGCCAGATGGGATGGCGCGCGGTGGATGGCATGACAACCCGTCGTCCAGAAGTGTGCAAAGCGGATCGAGCACGACACGACGTTGCCCGGCTTGCATCGTAAGCGTTGACAATGCCAAGCGGAGGCTTGCAGAAGGGACCCAGCACCGTGGCTTCCTCCCTGGAAGGCGCGGCCACCATGGTGGGTCTCTATCCCCAACAAGCCTTCCAAGCTTCCACCCAAGACTCTCCAAGACCTCCAAGACCACCAAGCTTTTTTTCGCCCTTTCTCCCATGCAACGATCGCTTTGCCCAGACTGCCCAGCTTTTTTATCTAGCCGTGGCATTAAACATCGTCCTCCCAACTCCGGGATACTTCTACCGTCCTGCTGGAAACCTGCAGCGTGAGGCATCACTTCTCTCATTGCCGATGAAACGCCCATTCGAGCTGTCGTTTCGATGACCTGCAAATTCCCTCTCCGTTCTGCGGAGGGTGCCTTGCCTTGCCCTGCCCGGCTCATCTCAGTTCCGACCTTCTCTGCCGTTTGCATGCCGTCTGCAGTCGCAGTCGCGCTGTGTAATAGCCCGCCTCCCCCCCACAAAATCCATCTCGGGCAGACGAACAGACATTTCCCGCCCATGATTGGGAGCCGGTGTACACACGTCACAGACTCGGTGTTCCTGAGCTACTGCGACAGAGATGAGATCCTTCATCTGGCCTGCAGTTGACTGAGGTGTAGACCAGGGCCTCGCCGCATCTGGGCCTCTCGCGTCTTTCTCCGCGATGATGGCGCAGCTCGGAGTCTGCAAAGTTCTCTCCGATGCTGCAGCCGTCGCCAGCGGCCTAGGGCTGGATTTTTCTTCAGCATCACTTTAGTTCGACGCATATTCTGCAGCATCCTGGAAGCGAGCGAATCTTTCGACCGTGTGACACCACGCGGCCGTCTCCACGATGTCAATTAGCGCAACTATCTTCGCTCTCTCCGTCGCCAGGGGCTCGAATGACACTTTGATTCCAATCACACCTCACTACTGCGATGGACGCTCAGCGGTGCATTGACACCCGGAAACCCAATACGACGCCGATCAAGGGAATTCCCGCCAACCCAGCCTCTGCCCACCAAGGCTTCGACACTGCTTCTGCCGACGGTTCCTGGCCCAAAGTCCTGAAGAGGCTCGTCGCCGCCCTCAACGGAGCTAAGAAGCCCATCACCGCCGGGCTGTGGTGCTACCTCACATCTGCCCTCGAGACTGCCTTGTTGTGTCACCCCATACTCTCGTCACACCCTCAACACCACTCGTCCATGGGCTTTCCTGGTCGACGCTCTCCCGCGATATTATCCAGCACTTTTACCAGAAGGCGAGGAATAATTCCCCGCTGCTGCGACCAGCTTTCTGGTCCCCCGGGAAGGTACGTGCGTGCCCGCCCGCTGCACGAGCAAAAGGTCTTTATATTGGGCATTACGCGTTCGGTCTTTGGGGACTTACTATCCATCCCGTCTCCAGCTGTGTTGCTCGGTTGGACGCCTCTTACACCAGCACTCTGCCCTCGGACACAGGCCTCGGCGATGAGAGGGCGGTCTCTGGCACCCATTGGCGCATTTGCTCCCCGTCGGCCCCGTGGGGGAGGCACTCTGCTACTATTTCCGGCTCCTCTTTGGCAAGTTAATATGCAAACGGCCTACCGGCACTCGGCAAGCGTACGTCGAAACGCAGCGAACCCAGTTTTGCCTGTTTGCCAACCTGCCGAGACCACCTAAGCTTTTGGATGCCGAGCCTGCCCAGCTTTGTTTACAAGGTGATCCGACTTAGTACTCTACGTTTACTCCCAACCAGCACGCTAGTCTCTGGATAGCAACTCGTTTCGAGCCTTCAAGAAGGTCGATATAGCTGCCCCAAAAGCACATCCATATCAAAATACACGCCGCCACACACATATTCCAGGGCACACATACACAAGGATGATGGCACAAGAACACGTGGGGAACCCTTTGGTACCTGGTTGACATATTCCCCGACCTGATGACACTCTGACACATGTCACCCATCGGATTATCTTTCCGATCATGGTCGGCTACTGGTTCGCTGATGCTCGGCAGATCGTGATCGTCAGGTTCAAGCCTGGTGCAGTCAACTAATGGATTTCGGCTAGAACATGTCGCTCATCTCATCTCGTTCTCAGGCACACTGACTATGTGAGGCTGAGCCCACTCTCACTGCCCACCGGCCCGCCTCATATACGCTTCCATGTACTCCCGTCTAGGGCTCAGATGCACGAACATTTCCTGCCCTGCACCCCAGTTCACGAGGCCAACCAGAGGTTTTCCCGAATCGTCTGTAGGCAAGTTCGGATCCCGGTTTCCCCACCTATTGTATCTCTTGATGAAGCCCCTGAGACGTAGCGAGAATTCATCGGGGATGAATAGCCGAGTGGCTATGAACTTGTCGTCAGGGCGGTGATCAAACAAGGCTTTGGTTTCGGAGTCGACGGTGTTACTCAGCAGTTGCTCTTTGCTGGCGTCGAACCTGGTCTGCTGCGGCGGCAGCGTCATTTTCAGAAACTCAAGTGCCGAGTAGATCGTCAGGTGAATGGCGCGCTTAGGATTCACCATTGTCTTCATCAACAACGGCATCCAATTTGGATAAAGCACTGCGAAGTCGGTTTGCGAGAGATGTGTCGATCCTTTTATCGTCATGGACCAGCACAGAGCTCTGGATTCCCGGGCCCCACGGCATATCTGCTGAATCCGCTCGTGGCACTCGGTCCAGTGCATGAACGCTTCGCTGCCGACCGAGAGGATCGGCTTCTGGAACCTGTTGCACTCTGGAGAGTCCGGCAGCGCAGGTCCCCACGCGTCTAGAAGAATTCCCTGGCCTACCCAGCCAAATCTCTCTAGCCTCAACGCCTGCACAGCCGTGGCACCCCCAAATGAGTGGCCCATAACGGTAACATGATCGAGGTAGAGCCTGCCTGTCCAGTCCTCCCACCTGATACCCTCAAGGCCCTTTGAACTTGAGCCCACGTTACCTGCCCTTCTCAAATTCTGTGCACGCACTTGCTCCCCATGGCCAGAGTTGATTAGGGCCAGGACGTAGAACGGCTCCTCTATCTCGGCTAGTCTCATGTCCATCTGAGCGCCCCGGAGTTCCGTATCGATGCCCCGTTCATTGTGAGGCGAGGTGTCATACGCATTGTCCTCGGGGAAAATGTAGTCCACCTTGTAATACGGCTTTGGTTGCGATTTTTTCTTTCTCTTGCCCACCCTTCTCGTCGCTTCATCTGCACTCCCCCTATCATGTGGCTGTGGCTTCTCGCTCGGTTCTCGACGATCCAGGTGCTGGCTTTCCAGGTCCGGTGACGTTCCTGCCTTATTGACAAAGGTGCGCGCTTCGCTCCCGTCTCGGTGCTCGAGGGCAACCATTACGAAGCCGAAGCTCGCTAGGTCGCCGCAGATGGCGCTGCAGGAGGTTCGAGACCCGCCTAGGCCATGGCTGAAAATAACTAGGGGGAATATCGGTGGCTTTTCGCTTCTTTCTTGAGAATCTTTTTCGGATGGGGGGTTGTTTGTAAGGGTTGTGGAGCTGCTGTTGGAAGAGGAGGAGGTAGGAGAAGGGGAGGAATCCCCTCCTGCGGTTGCGGATGCGGGTCGTCGATGTGACAGCGGCGCGTTGCGGTAGGTGGGCAGCTTGGTGAACATGCTTGTTAGGGCGAGGTAGGCCGTTACGGGGAGGCGAGGCGCGCTGAGGAACGTCGCGTAGCCTTTGCAGGTTTCGGTTCGAGGCCGGGGAAGCCATGGGGGCCGGGATAAAGCGCTGTTGGCGGGAGTGTCGCAGGGGTAGTAGAGCGAGAAGAGGACGGTGTCGAGTTTGATCGCGAGAGAGCCGTTGCGCTTGATGTGGGAGAAGGGGCGAGGCATGCGGGCGGGGAGTTCGATTTCGAGGTAGCCGACGGAGTAGGGGCCGGAGTGGGGCGGGAGAGAGTGGAGGAAGTGTTCGCGGGTGGACTTTCGGGGGTGGGCGGCGGGGGGCGGAATGGGACTGGGGACCGAGCCCGTGGAGGGTTTCGGGATTGGTTTTTGGGCCATCTTCAGGCCGGAAAGGCGGTGGTCTCAGGGAGCGTAAATGGAAGAGGAAGGAAAAGCAGGTGGGCGGTTTGTAGGAAGATATCCTGAACTCATGTGCATTGGGCTAGAGAGGCGGTGCTAGCCCAACTCAGGTCTTGTTTCTGGGACAAACGTGTTTGTAGAAAAGTGAAGGCGCTTTTGCCAAAGGCCAATGTTGGAGTTGGAAAATCTACCGCCAGCTGAGGAGGAAGGGTCGACCAGGAGGATTCCCGGTCCCCAATGACAGGATACGTACAGAACAGTTAATGCAATGTGAGCTGCTCTTGGCCCCCGGTGTTCCTCAAGTGTTCCTTAATTCCATGCCCAAGTTGTCCTCAAGCTTCTAGATGCTAAATTAGCCCTTCGTGTCCATGAATCACAGAGCCCAGAGGCGTGTAAGCCGCTTGTCCTGAGCCGATTGTGGACTATGATGTCATCGGTCAGGGGCTCTGGGAGCCAATGACGGCACGCTTCAGGTGCCAACGACACCCAGAATGCAGACGACATGGAAACAGTTCCATGTCCTGTAGATCATCGAATCGCATTTCCGCTTGCTCGGAACATCGGAACAGGTGTGTCATTCTGGAACAAGCTTCCATTATGCTATGTATCCCCTACCGAGAGGAATGCCGCGTTTGTTATGCACTATTCCGGGACATCGCGGGAAAGATCTTTACCCCTCGGCCAAGAAGGCTTGGAGCCACAACTGTTTGCCATAGAAATATGCTGTTAGCCTGTCTGGCCCGGCATCGCCAGGAACTTCACCTCAGGCCACCGTAAGAGGCTCCCACACGCTCTTCACCGACTCCGCATACTTGCGAAACGACTTTGGAGGGACACCAGTGATGCTCAAAACCACATCGTTCGTCCGATTCTCCGCCCCAAACTTGATAGCCGTGTCCATGCTGCTCAACATGTTTGCGAAAGATTCGGGCATTCCGAACGACTGATGGCGTTTCGCAAGCGCGGCAGTAGAAAGGTCGACGTGGATTATTTTGCGATGCAATATCTCCGAGAGAATCGCGGCCAGCTATCCAACAGAGTTTTCAGTTGATCATTCAACCGCGGAGGCAAACATCAGGAAACTCACGTCGTCGTATCCTAGCAACTCCGGACCAAGGATCAAGCACTCGGTGTTGGCCGGTTCCTGTCTTGTGAGCATTTGCACAGCAACAGCAGCGATATCATCGGCCGAGACCCAGGGGATCTTCCCGTCGGCCGAAGCAGAGTAGATCTTGCTTTCATCTCTGATCGATCGCACATGGTTCTCCTGCACCCCCAAGTTCTCTAAACCCGAGCATTAGCAACAGCTGCAACAAACAACAATCAGGGGAACACTCACCTTGGAACCAAGTCGGCCTCAACACCGCCCAGTCAACTTCCCCACGGGTCCCCAACTCCCTCAAGTAAGCATGTACCTTCCCCATTGCCGGACCTCCGGGTTCGATCGCAGAAGCACTCTGCAGCACAAACCGCTTCGTGCCCTTTCCTCTGGCAAAGTCAACAAAATCCATCATGACCGACGCCGCGTCCATCATCGGCGGCGCAATGAGATACACGGCCCTAACATCGCCCTTGTCATACGGGTTATTCCATGTCTCGCGATCAAGCCAATCGAAGATGACGCCGTTTTTGCCGCTGCCGCTCCGCGAGGCTACCAAGGCGGGGATCGACGACGAGGCGAGTTGCTGGACGATTCTGCTCCCGACGGTGCCTGTTCCTCCCAAGATGAGAAGGGGGGCCTCTGCAGTCGCCATGTCTGCACTCGCTGCGAGCTATCAGTATCGAATCGAGTCAATTCGAGGTAGGTTGTGGGGTAGATATCGTGTAAGGTGAGACATTCAGCCAAGGGATGCGAATGCCACGACAACAATGTTGCAAGAGTAGGTCTTGAGGATCAATTTGTCGTCTTCACCCCGCTTGGGTTTTTATTACACAAGGTGAGGGGTCCAAAAACGTTGATTGATGTCTGGACCGCAACGGCAGGAGCGAGTGATGCATGGTCCCACTTCCTTTGTCCGATTGACTTTGCTCAACGACATGATGAGATCATTGCCTCTTTCGCCGCGGGGCCAGCAGGAAGGTGGGAATTGGTCTGTTTCATCCGCATGTGTTCATTCTATGCTCCTGCAATCAACGAGACAAGTCCTCAGCTGCGTGGTTAAATGGAGCTGTCGCCAACAGTGTTTATTTGCACTTTCCTCCCTACCTTTATACTTCTAGGGGTCGGACGGGCCAAAACCAATTCGCCTTCTCCGACAGCTTTAGCCAAGAGGCCGTGCGACTGGCAAGACGAACAGAGGTACTAGAGATGAAAGCTGTTTTCTCAAGATAAGCTGGAAATAGGGGTATCCTTCAAGCAACTGAACCAATTACAAACCACCAAACAAACCGCCCAGATCAATTTGACGGCCCAGAACTCTCGCCCATCGCACCTCTTCCCCTACCGCTATCTCTAAGGCTCTCCTCCATCGCCCTTCTCAAGTCCTCATCCATCTCGTCATCAGCACCCGCGGGTGCCTTTCCCTTCCATTTAGCCCTCCCATACTCCTTCTCCGCCAGACTCTGCTTCTTGAAGTACTCCAGCATCATATCCTCCTCTGTCTTGTGCTTCTGCAACTCCTCCTGGTACTCTCGCTGCGATTCCTCCAACGCACGACGGAGCTGCTCGTCGTCGTCATCATCGTTGTCGTTGTTGTTTCGAGGACTTCTCGACATCTCCATTGCAGCCTCGAGCTCCTTATCTGGGTTCTCATCTCTCTGTCCAGGGTCATGATGCTGTCCAGGCTGCCCCTGTTCCTGTTGCTCAGCCAAACTCCGACGTACCGCTTCTTCGACCAGTGCCTGGTACTCTTCGTCCGTAATATTCGTCAAGTCATCGTCAGGCCCAGTTGCAGGTCCAGTTGCCCGTGGTGGCGCATCCCATGAGCCTTGAACCGGCACCGGTACCGTCGCAGGCAGAGGTGCATCGGGCTTAGCCTCTCTGCTCTGCTCCTCTGCAATCCTCCTCATTTCCTTCAGGCTAGCCCGTATCGCCGCCTCAACCTGCGCGTCCTCATCCTTATTTCCTCTTGAAGTCTGTCGAACAGAAGCCTGAATAGCTTGCTCAAACTCTTCGTCTTCCACTGAAGGGAACGACCCACTCCCACCAGGGCTGGCCGGAGATGCGTCCACTTTCTGTTGTTGCTGTTGTTGCTGCTGCTTCTTCCAAGCGTCCCTCTCCTTATGGAGCTTTCTCCTCTCGTCAAACGACAGATTCCTTGTGTGTAGCCACCCTGTCTTGGGCGGCTCGCCGGCCAAGGTGGTGCTGCTGCTCGTGCCCTCTCCCTCCTCGTCCAGATGAAGATTAGACCCAGATCCCGATTTCTCCTTTTGCTTCAGCGAATAGAACCCCTTTAGGTCATCTCCCCTCCGCACCCAGCGAGCCAGAATATCCCTCTGCTCCTCCTCTGTGGCAGACGCCAAGTCCTCTCGCCCTTGCACTACCCGCGATGTGACGATGTAATTGATCGAGCTCCTCGCAAAAAGGTTACGCACCTCCGCATGGACGCCTTGCATTGTATATGCAGGAATGGACCATATCGCGGCGGCCGGCTTAAGAATTAGCCCGCCAATTCCCTTTCCCAACCCCTTGATCAAGCCGCGACCGCCTTCCTTCTCGGCACCCTTGAGCGGCTGCGTCACCAACCCTGAGATTCCATCGTAAAAGCCCATGCCGAACTCTTTCCCGGCAATTTTAAGCCCGCTCCCAAAACCCGTGACTTTCTCAGTGGGCCGCACCGTGTCGTCATTGTATAGCTTTGGCGCATTGCGGAATCCGCGGGCGAGACCCATGCAGACATTCATGGGCATTTTCATGCCGGTGCCAACAATACGGCTGACATTTTCACTGGCGTCCAGAGCTGTTTCCAAGTTGAAGGGGTTCGGACCTGGCGAAGATGGAGTGCGAGGGCGCCCTGAGGGACTACCTGGTAGGCGTCCAGGTGAGAGATTCCGGCCAGAATTCGACGTATCAGCGAGGGAGGGTGGCTGCTGAGACGGCTCTCCAGTTGGCGTGTGGAGTGGCGAAGCTGGTTTCTGACCCTGCGGCAGCAGCAAGCTAGGAACCGAAGCAGAGCCAGAACTCGTCGCAAGAGAAGCGTTCTCGCCCTGGGCAGGTGCCTCTCCTGTTGACCCCTCTCCAGTTGGAGTGCTAGCCTTTGTCTTTCTCTTTTCAAAGATCTCTCTTGGGAAGTCCGCAGCGGCCATCGCCATCGTCCCGAGATCGCCCACAAGAGATGACGTGACAGCTGACATGGGATCCCAGGGCTGGTCCTCAGTGTTGTACTCCATCGCCCGATATCTGTTGGTACGAGTTAGCTGAGCCCCTCTTGTACAAGGCATTGCCACTTACAGTTTCACATCCGAGTACCTCAAAACACCTTCCTTTACCAGCACAGCGGCGGCAAGGGCGCTCAACCTCAGCTTTGTCCTGCGCACCCGCCACACCGCAACCCGACTCGGAGCAAGGGAACATCTCATGTCATCGGTGTTCAAGAACTCGTGAAAGCTCTTCCCACCCACATCAGTGCCCTTCTCTTCCCTTATCCTCGCGCCCAACTCTTCGGCCCTTGCCCGCGTCTCCGGCTTCAGCGCCTCCCCAATAGCCGTAGCCAGATTCTCCGCTGTCAGGTTCTTGAAGGGAATAGGGGCTGGTCCCGCCCCAGCCTTAGCAATCATGGCCCCCCAGAAGGGCTGGTCGCCAAAGAAGGGTACCACAACCGTCGGCTTCCCGTTGTTGATGCCGGCGGCTGATGTCCCCGCACCTCCGTGGTGAACAACCGCCGAAACACGCTTGAAGAGCCAATCGTGTGGGCAATTCCCCAGCATGAAGACATTCTCAGGTATACCAACCGAATCCGCTCCTAAGCCACCCCAGCCCTTCGAGACCAAAGCGCGCACGCCAGACATGGCAATAGCGTCGAATACCGTCCTGGTAAGGAAGTTGGGGTTGTCCACCACAATCGATCCAAAGCCAATGTAAACCGGCGGTGGGCCCGCCGCCAGAAAAGCAGCAAGCTCCGGATCAGGCGTGTAAGACGACGCCAAATTCAAGAAATAGAATCCTGCAATAGTAACCTCGGAACCCCAGTCGTTGGGCTTCGGTATAAGCGCCGGTGACCAGCAATAAGTCGTCGGTATCCTCAGTCGACTAAGCAGCCCCGGCGCCCATATCAGCGACAACGGTTCGAGATCCAGCACCTTGGTCCTAAACCTGTTGATAACATCCCCCAGCCCCTGCCAAGTCATCATCTCAACCAACGCATACGAAACATAATTCGTCATGACCACATCCGTATTCGACGACTCGATATTCGCCAACGGATGCGGAAACGCCCTCGTCGGGCTCCACGGCATCGTAAACATCATGTGCAACGGAATCCCTAACACCCCTTGTCAGCAATCCCGCTCTCACCACAAACCAACAAACCCCGACTCACCCAACTTCTCCGCAATGTGAATATGCCCAAAACTCGGCGGATTCGCAATAATCGCATCCGCCACAAACGGCCTCTCCCCTCCCAACACCCCACCCCTCTCATCCACCTCCCCCATTCCCTCCGTCCCCGCAACCCTCTCCCCCCTGACACCCTCCCCGAGCCCCCTTCCCGCCTCGATACAGCTCCTCCAAGTGCCCATCAATATCATCTCGATCCCCCTCCGCCTCTTCTTAATCTCCCCGCTCTTCAGCGCGTCTATTCCCGGCATCAAACCTGGATTCTTCACCATGAACGCCATCAACTCCGCAGGGTCGCCGCCGATACTAAAGAACTCCAGGCCGTTTTCCTCCACGAACGACTGGAACGTAGGATGAGTCGCGATGCGGACGCGATGCCCGTACGTGTCACGAAGTACCTGACCCAGTGCGATGAAGGGCTGGACATCGCCGCGAGAGCCGACGATTTGGATCACCACGTTGAGACGGGGAGGAGGGGTCTGGCCGGGTTGGCCGCCTAGGGAAGGGGGGATGTACGGTGGGGGTAGCGGACCGGAGATGTTGGTGCGCGGTTGGGAAGACGCATCGGGGACGAGCTGGCGGCGGAGGGTGGGGCCTAGGAGTTCGGCGAGGCGAGAGTCCTTTTGGTTGATGTTGATGGTGATGCGTCCGTCGTCAGTGATGGCAGCGTTGGTTGAGAAGCCAGCTTGGGAGAGTTGGAGCTGGTCGTGGAAGTCGCCATAGGCCGGGGGAGGGACGTCATCGCCACCAGTGAGGTCTGGATCGTTGAGCTCTTCGAGGATGGGGACCGTGTTGGTTCGGCCGTAGGCGTCTGCTTCAGTGATTCTTGTCATGGTGGTGACTGCCACTTGGCCGTTCTTACTTTTCTGATGGATGTGAAGAAAGAAAGGTCGAAGGCATGTCCTTTGAAGATCACAACTCGAGAGAGAAAACGCCGGGGATCTGAGTTGGGTAGGGGTTGCGAACACGATTGTGTAGCGGCCAGGACAGCAGCTCAAATGAGGTAATGATGCGGGCTGTGAAACGGGATGGAGGGGTAGCTCCAAATTGGCGCCCAAGAACAAACACGCCGACAAAAGAACCTGGGGGCTGTAGTGAGATATGTAGATTTAAAACAGGACTGCTGGATCATATATTAAAACAATCAATCCTGCCTAGAACGAGCTGTGCATCTTTACGCGCGCCAGAAGCGACGTTTCAGTTGCCTGTTCTATCCGCGTATACAGACGGGAGGGAGAGGAGACCTAGCTTTGAGCAACAATGTGGGGAGCTGAGCTTCTTGGCAGCGCGGAAGCTCTGATCACTGCAAGCCGCCCGCCCCCGTGTCCGTCCCCGAATACCGATGACGAATTGTGGCGTTCCGCGCTCAGCGGCAACCGTCTTCGGGGCCTACCACCAGGCCTCCCGCGCATGAAACACTCAATGGGCCTATCACCACTTCTTCACGCGGTCTCCATTGGGGCTTGGTATAATTTCACATGTTGGTACGGTCTTCAACCCGGCAGGCCTCGCAAGCATAAAGCACCGCCACTCTCTCCACCGAGAATCATCCCCTGAACAATTTACAAACATACCTTGCAGCAATCGGCTTGCAACCCAACACTATCAAATGCCTTGCCATGAGGAATATGACCTAGTCGCAGCGCCTCATTCACCCACACATTACTTCTGCACCCTCTCCGGAGGAGCGGGACCACCCGTGGTCGGAAGGCCCATAAATATCTTGAAATAGTCCTGCATCTAGGTTAGCTGACTGAAGCCTTGCGGCATCCGTCGGGCTAGACTCACGTAAATCATCCACTGCAGACCCGTGAGGGTACCAATCATGACGATACGGACGGGGAGACCGTTCCACAGGCCACGGAACCCAATGTCCTTGTAAATTCTCGAGGTGACGGTTCCAAAAGCTTCGCCAGGATTGCGATATGCGTTGAGCTTGCTGACCATGACGTCGGCAGGGTGGGAGACGATAGCGCAGAGAATACCAGCCAGGTAACCACCGACGAACGACACTCCCGTCTGGGCAGCCTTGCTGTAGTCGTTCTTGCTGCCAGGGAGCTTGGCGTAGATCTGCTCAACGATGGTCTCAAAAGACGCGAACTTCATCATGGTGTAGGGGATTTGCCTGCCCCATAGCGGATAGAGGCCCTTGTACAGGCCACCAAAGCCTTCCTTGGCCACGATCTTGCTGATGCCGTCGAAGGTACCGGAATACACCGGCGGGACCGAGGCTTGCATCCTGACCTTGACCGACTCAAAGGGGCAGAGCGCAATATCCGCAAGGAATTCGGCTGAAGCGGAAGCCGATAAGTAGAGCACCGTCTTGTACTTGTGCGCAGCTTCGGGACCGGCCAGATCCGAGTATGTCTTCTTGAAGTATTCATACCATCCGTACTTGAAAGAGCCTTGGGCGCTGTACCCGAAGAAGGTGGGACTCCATCCCGTGAAGATTCCCCGGAGACCATTGCCACGGTAGATGGTGGACCAAGCTTGCGTGTTGCTCTTGTACAGCTTCGAGTCGATCTGTCGCAGCGTCTTGACGAGATCGAGTGGAGTAACGGCTGTGTGTGTCAATCCCTGTAGTCGTCCCATCAGCCTGGTTCCTGCAGATAGCTCAAACTTTGCGACTTACACAGGCCAGCAGACCACCAAAAGTGCATGCGGCATAGTACTTGGCCGTGTAGAGCTCAATTCCACCGGTAGCGGCCTGCGCCTTGCGGCTGGCGGCGTTGAATTCTTTTGTCGCTTCATCGCTCAGCTTCTTTGCTTTCCCCTTGGCGTCGTCGACGACGGACCACGCCTGGTAAAGCTCCATGCGAGCCTCCAGCGGCGTCGGTCCATTGGCCTTGGGGCTGCCGCGTTGCTGCGCAAATGGATAAGGGTTCCCAAAGCTCTGTTGGAGCGTGTCTAATCTTGGGAACAGCATTGTGGCGGGTGCGGGACAAATACTCGCGGGGCCGATTGTGCGCGGGCGTGGAGTGCCAATCCGGAGTTTGGTCTCTGGGGACGAGTCGTCGGACTCTCAGGAGATAGGGACGCCAAATGGCTCAAGGTCAATTGGTACGGAGCGTAAAGGACGGGAGGACGATGAGGGGAAAGAATAGGGCCCTCTGTTCTTTGCAAGGGGATTTACGGAGTTAACGGGAGAGTTGGAATGCGAGCGGTTGGGTAGGCGTCCGACTTATTGCGAGCCTCCCCCGTTCTTTCCCTTACTAAGGTCACCACCCGATACATCATCCAGCCGCCCTGTCTGTCTCTCGACCAGTAATATCTGGATGCAGCACAACTTCCGGCACCAGTCGTAGCTTCCCAGTTTCGCGGTTGGTTCGTTTGGTGACGTCACACAGCCAGTGTTACTGATAATAGTCGTTATCGGAAGTGGCCAGGGGCACGACCGAGGCCTAGAGCCAACCTGGAATTGAAGGACATCACTGTGTAGAGATTCAGTGATGATAGACAGACCAGTATGTCTGCTGTTCCAATTGAGAGAAGCCATTCAATGCTACCTGGCTACCAGCGAGATGAACAGCGAGAGGTCTCGGGTCGCAACCCGGGCCAAGCCCGTTGAGGATCTATCGTGCATGACCCGCCCCGGCAGGTCGACTTCCGGAGCGGCCTTCAGCAGACCACCTCACAAAAACCTAAGAACAACCATCAATAGTTTACAGTTGCGTGAACTTCAAGACTCAACCTGTCCCTGGATTCAGTCGTGCGTGGCTAGTCGGTGTTTCGTGGTTTCAGAGACCATGAGGTATTGTACTCAACTGCGCGGGCGTGCGTACGTCTTCCCCTGTGCCTTTTGCCACCTTCGAAACGCATCCGAGCCGACTTGAGAGGAGCCTGGGATGAACTTATCTGAGGTGCCGGCAATGGAAAGCTAACACTACTGAGGTTCACTTCACTGGCTCAGCGCATCGTATAGGACGGCACAGGACCAAGGCTTGCAACTTCGTTTGTGCTTGGGAGGTCGCCCAAATTTAGGGACCCATCCGGTGAAACACAAGGGACACCCACTAAAGCCGCACACTTTGATTGGTCATAGTTTTCCTCCGCCTCAGCAAACGCAGGTCATTCCCGAACCACAATTGGATGACCTCAACTCTTTCACTTCCTCCTGCACGCTTCCGCTCAACCACAAACTCCAGTCGCGAGGTCCAACCACACGCTCTTGCTACAATGGCAGACATAATGCCCCAACCGGCGCAACCACAACAAGGCGCCCTCTCCGAGCCTTTCGTCTCGAAGTGGGCATCTAGATACCGCGGGGTAAGCGGCCCATGAAATATCCGGCCACTCAACGGCGACTGACTAACGACCCGCGCCAGGCCACCGTTGAAGACCTAGATCCTCCTGCCGCCCTGTCTCTCACGCCCTCCGACTCCATCTCCCTCGCGCTCCTCTCCGCCTTCGAGCGCGACTACACCCACCTCACCATCGTCGATAGCGCCACTCGCGCCTTGCTCGGCTACATCTCCATCCCCCAGCTGCAGGCCCTCCTGGAGCAAGGAAAGGTCAAGCCCGAAGATGAAGTCCGCACCGCAATGATCCGCTTCCGGCGCCGCGGGGCAAAGTACCAGGTCATCACGATGGACACTCCGCTTGAGGAACTCGAAGCTTTCTTCGCGGGTGCTGCTACCAACGGCCAGAAGCAAGACTTTGCCGTCATCACCGACGACAACCGGCGCTTTGTGCTCGGCGTCGCAACCATCCAGGACCTGGAAGAGTTTGCCAAGCGCCGACCGGCTTAGGCGGTAAGGCGTCAGGTTGGACGGAGCGAAACTAAAGAGGCGGAGTACGTACCTACCTTGGGTAGGACGGGCCTGCTCTTGCGGGACCAACAAAAAGTGTGGCTATCTCATCATTTTGGCGTTGCTGTGGTGTCTTGATTTCTCAACTCTTCTGGGGCATTTTCTATTTGCGGCGACATCAACAGGGGCATTCAACATGGAAGAATGGAGACCGGCAAAAGGTAAGGGATGGACACTGGAAATACCCTCAACGATTTACGACCAGCGCCAACATGTGCTTTGCATGGGCGGCCGGCTGTCAGACGCTGCCAGTGGGCACTCCTTAGCCGAACACCACGGCTCAGGGGCTGTCCCGGCTCAGGAGAACATATAAAACCGACATTATCACCCATAAATACTTGGAATATGCTTTGATATCATTCAACGCGCGCTATTCTAACAATGTTCGCTACCCGCTCAACCTACTCCATATCCAGCTCAACTCTACTCGAGGTAATCATAGACGAGCTTCAGCTCTACCCGCTCACTACCCTTCGCAATAACAACATGCCTAACATGCTTGCGCTCACCGCCCACAAGCTGGAATCCCCAAATCTGCGTTGCGGTCCAGCCGTTGTCGTAGCTCTCAACATAGCTCAAAATATGGGTCTCGCCGTTCGGGCCGGCCTTCTCCTCATCACCCTCGAGCCAGTCCGAGGACTTGAGGAACGCATCGTCGATCTCCTCGGCCTTGATCCACTTGGACTGACCGCGGACAGAGCCAAAGAGCCAGTCGCTGTGGTCGCGGAAGACCATGTCGAGGCAGCGCTTCTCGGTCGACCCCTTCATACCGCCCGTGCCCGTCTGCTCGATCTCGATGTGCGTCACATCGGCGCCCTCGCCGGGCGGCGATGGGGGCCCGGTGTATTGCTTGGTGTTGAGGGTCACGGTGGCGAGGCCGACCATCTTGCGCGTCATCCAGCCGATGCCCTGGAGGGCGAGACCCGGCTCAACGGGGGTGGACTGGGTCTTGCTCTGTTTGCCTATTAGGCTGGGATCTCAAAGTGTAAGTCTGAAGAGAACAGTGGTTTACCATAACCCATCTTCCGGTAAGGTTTCCAATGTTCTTGGATTGCGGGGCAGCCATGATGGCGGTTGTTTTATCGGGATGACGAGAATGGCGGGGTAAAGCGGGTAACAGTTGGAGTAAGAACCCGAATTGAGTTCAGGACACAGCCCAAAAGAAGGAAACGGTTGGTGATGATGATTTTCTTAGGTATTGTAGCAGCCAGTGATAGAGAGGGATGCGGGCAATCGCCTCGTCTTAAGTAGCCATCTCAAGTGTGTACTCATTTCACTTTCCCCCTCCCCTTCATTAGCTTGTGGCAGGTTGGACGCACCCCAGCAGGGGGCAAATGGAACACACTCGGGCGCCGCTCCGAGAGCATGGCGCGTGCTTCCCATCTCCCCAGACTCGGCCGAGGTAACTTTTTGCGAGTCCCAACAGGGCCAGCCGGCTTCAGGGTCAAGGCTGTAACGGGATGATGAATGGCGCGAAATGGACCTTGCCCCGTTAGCCAATCCCTTTTCAGCAGGCGCAGACGTCGAATGACGCAGCGCCCCATTGTATTGACCCCGTCGTCGCATTGCGGGGGAAAGCTAGGCGTTCGAGCTGCCCCCACCGAGTCTACCCGTATTCCCATCGCGAGGCACATCTGAGAAGAGCTGACGGGACCCGGAGAGACTGCCACGGGTTCCGGCCGCCGCCGTCCGGGCCGCAGACCGCGGACAAAAACTGCCGCCAGTTTTTGTGTCACGCAGAAAAGCTCTCCTGCAGAGGTGCCTTCCGCCCGGTGTTTGGTATGATTTTCCCCGTCGCTCGAGCTCTTGGCAGGCATTGGCAGCCGGGGCGACGACTGTCCATATGGCGGGGGTGCGGGGTAACGACCTCGAAGTGACACTCAGCTCCGAATGGCATGTGAAGTCAAGTGCACCAGAGTCGTTTAAAAGGGGCTTCCCGCAAGCTGATCCACTCGTCAACAATCGTCCTCTTGGCAACACCATTCCTTTCATCTCTCTGACACGTCGACCTGACCAACGCAACGAGTTATTTTGAGACTCTCCGGCTAACAATACTACCGCCCGCCATCGACAGCGATGCTGAAACGCAATTAAAACGGGATATCCTAGTAGTACACAGCAGCTCTTCATCAAATGCCGCCCAGCAATTTCCCATACATTAGGGTTTCGTCCCTCATGGCCACCACTTCATCGTCTTGTAGCTTTCAATTACATCTTCCACCAACTCCTTGGAGATCACAGGTTTCTCGTACGTGAAACCTACCACCTGCTCCAGCCTTGACCCGTCCATGCTCAGATCTGTATCCTTGAGCAGCTCTTTCTCCATGAACGGTGTTAAGGGGCCGGGTCTCGTTATGCCGGCATCCTCGAGCAGGTCGGCCCACGGGCCCAGCACCTCGTCGTTGACGTCGTCAACAACGCTGTCCAGGTTCATCTTGGCAAATGTGCTGATCAGCTGACCTTGGAAGCCGGTCTCGATACCGAAAACCTGGCCGATGATCTCGGCCATGGCTCCTTGGGTCGTCGAGCCTTTGTCGACCACGTTGAATGTCGGGACCTTGCCCATGGTCTCGTCGTTCCAGCTTGTCTTGCCGGCGGTGTACCAGTCTGCAATCTCCCATAACGCCCGTGTGACGTCGTGGATGTGGACGGTATTCGTCCGGAGGTCTTTTGTCCACAGCCATTTCATTTCTGACCCGAGGGCTTTGTACACTCGTGCCAAGCAGAGAGCTGTCGCGACCCATTGCGAAGCGTACGGCCCGTAAACGTGTGCAAGTCGGACGATAACAAGGTTCAACCTGTACTGTTAGAAGGGTGTCGTGGTGGCCTTGAAAGCCGGCCATGGAACACTTACCCCTCGATCTTTGCCAGCTCCTCTTCCGCTTGCAACTTGAACAACCCGATTTTGCTCCAGGGCTTCAATTTGTCTTGTTCTTTACTCGGCGACGAGTCCGGCTTGTACACCATGCCTGTGCTGAGTTCGACAAAACATTTGATCCCCCGTTTGGCCGCCTCCTTTCCGAGAGCCACCGACAAGCCCAAAGACCGCAGCTTGTACACCTCATCTTCCTGCGAGTACCGGGTCTCGCCGCCGCAGTTGAAGACATAGTCCCACTGCTTGCCATCAGGACGATCGAAAATCCGCGCAAGGGCCTCTGTACCAAGCGATCTTGTTAGCAACGTGCCGAAGCCCAACCCCTTGGAAGGAGACCGTGGGGATCACCCTCTGCTCCAACCAGCGCAGAAGGACTCCTAGCGCAGCGAGAAGAGTGTGGGGGGACGAGGTATTGAGGCAAGTTCGGGTAGAAACACCATACGTTCTCTGCTCGCATCCGCCTGCATGAACTTGGACCCAGCGCAAGCTTCGTCAAATTCGGGAGCTAGCCATGCCAGCTGCGGCAGCACCTTGTCGACGATGCGCACTTCCGATGCAAGGCTGTTCTGGTGAATGTGAAGGGCCAGAAAGCGGCCAATGTACCCAAGGCCACCGATGATCAGCACCGACGGCTTTTGCGCCATGGTTTTGGTTGCGCAGCTGCGTTCGGCCGTCGTGCGATGAGTGCGTCTGCCCGCTCTGTTTTGCGACCGAAAATGCGAATAAGGAGGGGCAGAAGAGGCTTGGAGAGGGGTTGAGATGGCTCCGTGGTGCCTGTTATACGGATTCGAACCCGCCCTGCCGAGTCCTACCTAGCGCCGGAATCCGTGGATGGAAGCTGTATTGGGTGGATCTCAGCAATCTCGACGATATGGGATGACGAGGGGATCCTGAAGCAGGCTGCCAGGCGTTTGGGTTGGGCAGGTTTTGGGTTAGCACGAAACCCCGTGTCTAGTGGCCGTCACACTTTGCTCCAGGGGCGTGGAGCTGTCGAAAAGCGAGGCGTTGTTGGGCAGAGGTAACCTGGAACAAGCAGCGTTCAAGGGGCAGTCAATACCCGCTCCCGGCCACAAAAAATGAAGGGTGACGAGACACAAATGTCCCAAAAAAGTGGAAATAGCGCAGGCACAACCCTTTTGCGCTTCTTCTACCTGGGACTGCCGACACCGGATGCTCAAGTCTACCTTGGTGAGGATGCGGCGGAAACGATGAATGGGGAGACTGCAAGACGCAGCCAAGGGGCAACGCCGCCTTATATGAGCGGGAACCGGGAGAATAACCAATCTGAAGAAGCTGGAAAAGAGTGCTCGGTGGGGTTTTTCTTTTTCAGTGCGCTTTTGGGAAGGTGGAGTCCAAGACTGTGGGCAACCGACAACCCTGCAACGCCTCCCCAAGCATCCAAGGGCGAATGCTGTCCGTGCCACAACTTGACAGACTTTGGGCCCTGATCCGATCTTCAGTGCTGTGATCTTCAGTGCTGTGATCTCCAGCTGTGCGTTTGCAGAATCGACAACCAAAAAAGAAAGGTTGAAGGCTGTCTCGCTGTGTGGCATCTGCCCACCCCTACATGCACGCCTCCTTTCGGCCGCATGGCTTGTCAAGATCAGGCGTTCGTCAATGCCCGCCGCTCGCCGTCCGTTCAGCCTCACGCCCCCATTTCATGTCGTCGCAGCGTCCACGGCAGCTGAGATCACCTGCTGTCTCACCCGTCAGACACGAATTACGCCCAGTGTCAAGCATCTTGGACAGCTGCCGTGGGACACCAAACAACCCAAAACGGCCCCCGTCAATGTCTCGCCTCCTCCTCAGACAGGACTGCGTCTCTCGCCTGCTAGGTTCAGGGACGTGACGCGAGAGACGGGTCTTGTGGATGGCTCTTCAGCGAGATTATGCATAATAAACGCCCAGCCGAGCCCGACAAACAACGACTTTGCGGCAGCATGCGCCGCTAATTACCACTCACCACACTCCCGGGGAGATCTCCAGCAAGCGCGCATACAGACAATTTGGTTCAGCTGCAGGAACGAGGTCTGTGAGCGCTTCGGCGCTTGTGTGCGCATAGCTGTCGCTCCATGACACTTTTGATGGCACTGAAGCGTTGGACAGGTCAGATCGGTTCTTTCTGTCTCGGCCCCGGCCCGCTCGCAAAGATCGCTGTTTTCCTCAAGACGTGCTGAACTGAACAGCCGGCACCATAGACGGTGCGTGCCGTTGCCCCTGGACTCAAACCACGGCACGGAATTTGCCTCCTGTTATCCGCCCCAGTGCGGCCGAGGAGCCGCTCCCGCCAGGGGGAAAGAGGGGCTGCCCCTCCCGTGTGCATCGGCGGAGCACCTTTCCAGAACACTTCCCTCGACTTGCCTGTCTCGGAGCTGTCCACCAATCCAGTGGCAAACAGGCCGAGTTTTCGGCTCGAAACTGCGATCCTCAAACGTCCTCGAGCGATATCATTCTGGCGACCTTCCCAAAACGCCCCTGAGTATACAGGTGTCACGGCCCAAGCTCAGTATCACCGGGAGATCTAAGACTTTGACCCAGAATACCGATCGCTTGATGCTCCCACTAACGACTTGTATCACTTGGACCTCGGGGCGGCAACACGGAGGGACCGATGGCTTGGGTGTGTGGGCTAGACCGCCGCGCTCCTTTGTAACCCACCACAAGTCAGTGCGCTGCAGCAGTCCTGTGCTATTCTTTGCGAATTGCTCTAGCCGTCATACGGAATGTCTCCCGCAAAGTGGCCTCTCTGGCGATCTCATTTCCTTCCAATTCAGCCGGTGTCGCCCTTCCTTCTTTTTCGTGGTTTGAAGCGCGAGATTCGGCAGTCTTCGAGCCGTCAGGGACCCCCTTTTCCAGCTGCATGGCACGTGGGCGGAGGAAGCCGAGGGCCTGCACCCTCTGGCAACACCACCACCAGCGATCACCACCACCGCTGCTATCTACCGAACGCCGAGTAGCCATTGTGACGGTGGTAAGTTCCGGTTTTAGAAATCAAAAGAAAGCTCCCTGGCACGTCAGGCGGCAGCGAAGTGCGCCGTGCGACCGACGCCAAGCAGCCGGTTCTCCAGGTCGGTCGAAGACAGGGCCAAGGGGTGGCAACAAGTCAGTAATCACGAAGACATTCTCAAGTCCCGGGGCTCACACTACCGTGACCGCCGGGGAAACGGAGAGACTGCACTATTGAAGCCGTCGACAACATCGCAGCAAGCACAGCCGCGAAGTGGGTCTTTTGCTCGTTAGGTCTCGCAACACCAGGCGATGAGGCCTGTACCTTGCAGGCCAAGCTCATGCAGCGTTTCCGGGCTGCTAGAGAGAGCAAGTCCCGCCGCAGCCGCCAGCTAATGCGCAAAATATAGCATACCGGCAGCTTGATCTCTCGGTCCGCGTTTGCCCAGGCCCTATATCTGTGCTCGTTGGCAATAGATTTCACCGAGATGAAAGAACTCGATCACAAGCTGCAGCCGCAAGACATGCCTCCGTGACCCCCCCTAAACTCCACTTCCCGTCTGCTGCGGTTCACCGGCTCCTTCCAAGCGAGGCTCAGGCACTTGTATGTCAGATTGGGCGGTCGGCTATCGGGGATCTTTGTTTCGAGTTCGGGGACCTTCCGGCATGCAAAAACCCTAATGTACCTACAGCAGACGTCTCAAAAGACAGGGCACTGAAGCATATCAAAGTGCCGATTCTGTATTAGTGCTTGGTCAGATGTCGAACAGTGCTGACTGGCTCTGGTGACATATACGAAGCAGGTATACGTAGTCACTCACGCAACACAGTGAAGCCAGACTACCAAAGGAGGATGACCGAATGCTCTCGTAGAAGAGAATCCCTACCAAATCAGAAAGTGTGAATCAAAGGCTATCCGTGCCGGTCCGCTGTCCAGGCACACCGAAATCTTTCTGTTCTCCACTCTGCCTTCTCATCTTGCCATGCTGCCGATGAGCTCTTTTTGTGCGTCCCTGTCCCGCTGTCCTTCGCTGAGGCTGCCAATGCTACGGAGATTGCCCACCACATCCTTTGCCTTGCCGAAGTAAACCTCCTGCAACAGATTACGCATCTTCAACTCCATATCCTCCACCAGACGGCCAATGTTGGCGATGTGGCTTTCGTCGTTCTCAACCGGCAGGTCCTGCTCGAGCTGCCTCGTCATGTTGCCGCTCAGATCCAGCTCGCCCAACGCAGAGCCCTTAGTCGCCAAGCTTAGAATAACAGTAGAAGTAAGGCGGTAGCTCGACGTGCGTCCGCGCTCGCTCGCCTCGAAAACATGGATAGAGTCCCAGACACCCTCGCTGCTACCGCCCTGAGGTGAAGCTGCACCCAAGTAGAATGGTTAGCATTTCTGAGTCTCCAACACCACCAATAAACCCTCTCGGAGATATCTCCGATTCAACTGAGCTTGGACGCCCCAAAAGAAAGAAGCAACCAAGCAACAGAGGATAGAAAAAAAGGGGGGGGGACTGAACCATACCCTTTTTCAACAACACCACCCCCGCAAACCCATCATCCAAATTCCAAAAGTACACACTCGACACACCCCCCTCGTAGTACAGCTCCCGATACACATCAAACGCCTCGTTGGCGCCAATCTCCATCTTCCTCACCCGCTCTCCGGGCACCGCGCCCTCGCCCGCCCCCTCGTTGCCCCCCGCACCGACGCCGCCCAGGCCGCTCTCGTCGAGCGGCGGGTCGAATTGGTTCGACCATGGGCTGCGGTAGCTGTCACCGTCGCGGTTGTAGTCGCATATGAGGTAGTCGCGGCCGGTTTGCTTGCAGCGGCGGACTTTGAGGGGCTGGTCGACGGCCGAGAGGAGGTCTTCGGTGAGGTCGGGGGCGAGCTCGATGAGGCCGTTGAGGTGGGCGGCTGTGTGTTTGGGGTTGAGGCGGCGGAGGAGGTCGCTGTGTGGGGTTTGGTTAACTAGATGTTTGCACCGTTGGTTGGGAGGCAGGTGAGGTAGGTGAGGTAGGTGGGGCTGGGATGGGGAGGGGAACGGGATGGGCCTTACAGCGCGCAATCGAATGGGTCGGCCGACATGGTTGTGGGTTGTGTGTGGTGGTTGTTGAGGTGCGTTCGGTTCCAAGGGGTGAGAGGTTGTTGCAAGAGGCGGGGAGCTTTATCGCGAGCTGCTGCGCTGTTTGCCGATGTCAACGTTGGCGGGGTTGCTGTCTCAGGGGTCACCCGGCTTTGGAGGTGGGCTTCATGCACGTCACCGAGGTGTGGGGAGGATAAGGGTTAGGGTCGAGATCCAACGTTGGGCTCACCTTGATTCGAGATCTGTTCATCCCTGGAAATGCAGTTTGCGAGACAACAAATGCGATGGATGATCTGCATCCAGTGTGACACGTTTCTTTCCTTTGCTCTTTAAAAGGCATTGCCTCTTGGAGGGTAATGAACGGAGTGTGATTATTTTTTGTTTCATTTGTTCATTTTGGGCATTGGCCAAACGCTTGCTGAAATTGTTTGGCGCGTTTGCGAGCGTATCTCAGATTCAAAATGAAGCTTGCGATAAAGCTCTTCGGTGAGTTCCATACCCAGTGTCACAACTACATGTCACTGGCTAACAACAATTAAGATACCGGACTGGTACTCCTCATCCCAGCCCTGATACTGGTTCATCTTGCGGTTGCGCCGTACACAAAAGTCGAGGAGTCGTTCAACATGCAGGCGACACACGATATTCTGGTTTACGGAACTCCGACAAGCGACATCAATCGCAAGCTCTCCAGCTCGTATGACCACTTTACCTTTCCCGGCGCTGTCCCGCGGACGTTCGTGGGCCCGGTGCTTCTTGCCGGACTGGCCCAGCCTTTCGTCTTTCTGATGGGATTTGATCATGCTCAGCTCATCGTGAGAGCCCTACTCGGTCTCTTCAATGCCGCGGCCTTGCTTGTCTTTTGGGACAGCTTAAGGAACTGGTGTGGTCCGGCCGCAGCCAGATGGTATTTGCTCCTTCAGGCAAGCCAGTTTCACATCATCTTCTACGCTTCGAGAACGCTTCCCAACATGTTTGCCTTTGGACTGAGTGAGTAGACACCCCTTTCCGATCTATGCTTCTCCAACTTACCACAGGCAGCAACCCTTGCTTTCGCCTTCCTCATCCCGCCAAAGCAGCCAAAAGTAACAGCGCCTCGCCAGCGACTGTCAATTACCTTGTTTGTGTTTGCCGCAGCCATCTTCCGCTCCGAGATCGCCCTCCTCCTCGGCATCTCGGTCTTCTACCTCTTAGTCATCCCCGCCACCTCGCTCGAGCGCGTGTTATACCCATTTTTCGTCGCCATGTTCGTCTCCCTCCTCATCACCGTCCCCCTCGACAGCTACTTCTGGCAAAAGCCCCTCTGGCCGGAGCTCTGGGGCTTCTATTACAACGCCATCCTCGGCTCGTCGTCCCTCTGGGGCGTCTCCCCATGGCACTACTACTTCACCTCGGCTCTCCCCCGCCTCCTCAACGGCTACCCTTTTGTCCTCCTCCTACCCTTCTCCCTGTACCACCCGGCTCTCTCACCCCGCGCCCAACGCCTCGCGATTCCCTCCCTCCTCTTCGTCGCAATCTACTCCTTCCAACCCCACAAAGAAGCCCGCTTCATCTTCTACGTCGTCCCCCCTCTCACCGCCGCCGCTGCCCTCTCCGCCTCCTACCTCTTCACCCACCGCTCCAAATCCGCTCTCAACGCACTCCTCACCGCCGCCCTCGTCCTCGCCATCTTCGCCTCCTTCGCCTCCTCCACCGCCATGCTCCTCGTCTCCTCCCTCAACTATCCCGGCGGCGAAGCCCTCGCCCACCTGCGCACCCTCGTTCAATCCGCACCCGACTCCTCCCCCGTCGTCCCCGTCCACGCCGATGTCCTCTCCTGCATGACGGGCGTTACGCTCTTCGGAACCGCCATGTCCTCCACCATCCCCACACCGCGCGCTCTCTCACACGCCAAGTTTGTCGGCCAGGAGCGCGGGCCCGCGGCGGGGAGCGTATCTCTCCTGATGGACAAGACCGAAGACCTGGCGGAGTTGTCAAAAGATAACTTTTGGAGGCAGTTTGACTACCTCCTCTTGGAGGAGCCGACGAAGGCGGGAACGGCGGAGGAGTGGGAGACCGTTGGGGTGGTTATGGGGTATAACGGGATAGAGATCATGAAGGGATGGAGCGGAGGGGAGAAGGACGGATACAGGGGGCCTGTCGTGGGAAGGGGGAGGATTGTAGATGAGGTGAAGAGGAATGTAAGGGAGCTCACCGGGGGTAGGTGGGTTGGTCCGAGGATGAGGCCAGCGATATATATTTTGAAAAGGGTCAAGAGCGCATCGGGGAGTATAGAGTCTGCTGGGGCTTGAGGGCGTTAGGTCTTGCTTGTGTAGGTATTTGAGTGATAGAACAAACAGTTGCTGTTGCAACGTAACTTAATTTAACGGAGTAGAGTGCTGTGTATCCCGGCCCAGCGCGGCTAGGGTTTGTTTGCCGGCGGCTTGGTATTACCTAACCACGCAACGCAAGGGAGGCCCTATCGGTATATGCCACAGGTAGGCAGCTTGGTACGTGCTTCTTGTATTGCTATTCTGAGAATTTTACCCAGTAAGCACGGCTCGACTGAGGACAACCGGGACTACGCACGGGGGGCGCATTCACGTCACATATGCATTTTCATAGACGTTGTGGCAAGCAGGTAGTTCGAACGATGTGGATATCTCAAGTCTATGCTATTCAAGCAGAATGAATGCTATGAAGGGGGATAGGAAACCTGCAGGAGAAAGCTATGAAAAGAGAAATAGGGGAATTCTCAGCAACGAAGCTGTCGTCACAGTCCGCGCGAGTTTTTTCGTGCAACTTTTGTGTGGTAGGGAAGAAGGCGTCGTTTTGAAGGGCACACAATTGCCCAGTTTTCCCACTGTCTTAGTACTCGATGCGCTCATAGACAATCTGAGCCGGCAGGTCGACCGCGATGATCATGCTGTCGCCGTCTGCTGTGGATGTTGTCAGCACTATTTTCAGGGGAGGATTTCATGACAAAAAGGGTAACATACTGCCCCTGAACTTAATCACATAGTCGCCCTTGCCACCGTGGGGCATGGCAACCCACTTGCCGGCACGCTTGGTGTACATAAGGTGGTTGCTGGTGTCGGGGCGTCCTGTTTCCGCAGCTGGAGGGGCGCGGCGATCCATGCTAAAAGACCAATCGAGGGTGCTGTTGGGGCGGAGACCCTTGACGGTGGGATCCTCGAGCGTGGAAAGGTTGAGCAAGTCATTCTCGCCGACCAGCGCGAGGACCTTATCGCTCGTAGGATACGTGTGCAGGATGACTTGGTCGGACCGGGCCGCTGGCGAGGCGTAGACTACGAGAGTTGGGGCCTTGACCGACTTGAAGACACCGATCAAGCCGTCCTGGACGGCCAGGATCTGACCGTTGAGGGACTTCTCAGAGCTGGATAGCGAGTGTTAGAGAAAGGTTTGAGATATCACCACGAGGATACTCACGAGATGACGCGCAGTCTGTAAGCGTCTACGTCTGGCGCAGGAACGGGGCTAGCGAGACCTCTGGCGGCGAGGAAGGCAGCGGCGAGTGTCCACTTCATGGTGATTATGATGGTATTAAAGCTTCTTGGGATTCAAAAGTGAGCTGGTATTGGCGTGTAGATGCCTTGGACTGGTTTCCAGAGGAAGGATGAAGGCTTCGATTGCGATGATGATGATGTCTGCTTGACTCGTGATGGACGACCGGGCCCGCAGCTTTTATGGTTTTCTTATGCAAGATCTCCTCCTTCCTCACGCCTCGCTGGTTTTTTTTTTCGTCCTGTGTTCTCTTGCTCCTGCGCAACTATCCAGCTCCTTGATGATGCTCCCACCCACGTCACGTCGTTCGGCCACAAGTTTGCCCACACCAACATCTGAATTGATTGGCATCGCCCTTGGCAACGGTTACGCAATTAAAGCAAATATCCAACACCCAACGTTGGGGCATTCTTCCGCTATCAGCGCGCGCTGGTGTGGTCGCCGTCACCGTGGGGTCTGGCGAGGGAGGATTAATTAACTGAAGGGGGCAAAATGAGGTATGACTTATTTTTAGTAGTCACCAGCTTCCCCAGACCGGGTTGTCACCATCACCACCGTGGGCTGCCGGCCAGATTAGCCGGCCCCCGTGGCGCGGTCGAGGCCCATAGCAGTGCGCTTTCGGGCCTGGTGCATTCGCGGATGCGATGCCATGGATGCTTCGATCGATTCTAGAAAGATTGGGGAAAAAAACTTAACCTTCACCATGACCCCCCTGAGTCTCCTAAGCTCCTTCCTCTTTTGACATGGAAGTTGCAATTGACCCATATGAACGTCACAGCTTGCGAGAAGAGCCGTTGCCAACCGCCGTGCGTCGATGGCGCTTTCCATCTCGCGTCGATGATTTCCATACTCGACAGAGTTCTCAGCACTCTCCCTTCCCCGGTCGACGAAGTCACGAGGTTCGCCGGCGACCTATTTACGGAACATACAATTCTCTCATGTCCATTGTCCGGTGTCCAGGCCCGGTAAAGGCCCGTTTTGTTGTTGCGGCGCGCGGCAGGTCAATTCTCTCCCCATCAACATTCCAGTCCGGTTCCTACACCGGAGTACACACCAACATGTCGCGAGGCAGCGTAGCGGCACCCCTGTGTACCTGGCCTTGCGAACCAGTCTTTGGGGTGCGGAGAATTCTTGTCGCAGATCCAAAGTAACCCTCGCCTCCATCCTAACGCCATCCTCCACTCCCTCCCAAGTTCCGTCCTCCGGGGAAACACAACCTCACGCACACCACACTTGCTCCAGCGCAACCCTCCCTGTTGCGTTCGGCCGCCCCGTTCATTCTCTTCCCTTCTTCCCCGAAGATCCGTCGTCAGCGTCTCCTTTTGCAAGAAGTTGTTTTTGCACACGGGTTCGCCTTGGTGTGCTTGGGTGCTACCTACCATCTCCTTTCCAACGCTATCGCTTCATCCTTAGCCGCAGTGGAGTGAGCTCAAAGCCTGACATCATGTGGTGGTAGCGTATGCGCCGGGTAAACAACCCTGTCCCTTAACACGAAACAGAAGACGAAAAAGTATGGTTCGTATACCCGGAACCCTCTCTGAAGGCATCGAGAGTTCCTTCGTCTAGGCTAGGCGTGCATTCCATCGCTTCGCCAGCGCAACGCTCACAGCAGCTGGCGCCCATAAAGACGGAGGCTCAAGCTCCCAGGCCAGTGCTCGCCGTTCCACCAAGCAATAGCATCAGGGTCATCTTTTCCCCAAGGCTTATCAGAATTAACCTCCCCCCCTTCCGAGTCCGTGCCACTTACACCATGCAGCTTGCATCACTTCCCAGTCTTCTATGCTTGGCTATCTGTCTGGGGCCCGTGGCCGGTGCTCCGGCTGCAACCTCTGAAGAGAAATGCCAGCCGCGCACCCTCTGCGTCGATGGCATCAACACTTGTGGGGTGAGATATGGGGGGTAAGGAGCACCCTTGAGCATCATGAGAAGCCGTTGGAGTAACATTGCCGGCCTAGATGCTACGATGTGTGCAAGCCCGAACTGCGTCCCATCGCCCCCCTTTGCGCACCAGTAACGACGACCTCTTCCAAGGTGCCTCCGACTATTCCCACTTTCACGACCACCAGCGCTAGCACCAGCTTTGTCACGCACACCCTCATTCCACCTACCACAAGACCACTGCACTCAACACCTTCGTGTCCCGATGGCCGGGAGGGGAGTGGTTACACTGTCTGCTGGGACGGAATCAACGACTGTGGGCAGATGTATGGCGGGTATGTTGACCTGCATTTCTCTCATCAACTCATCCGGTTCACCCTCCGCCGCTCAAATACAACCTCAAAACGATTCATGAGACCATCAGAATTTTCATCGGCTGATATGTATGAGCAGATGCTTTGCGGACTGCAAGCCTTGGCCCACGTTCTCAAAGCCACCTTGCCGCACCACCCCGACACCAACAGCCAAGCCAACTCCGGTGCCCATCTAAAACCCTCGAATCTTTTAAGGATCGAGATCGTGTCTACTGTGCGTCATGGAAAATGGGGACAAGCTGGCATCAAGCCGTCAACAGAAGTAGATCAAACCCAGAAGGGTCAAGAGACCCGTCACCACAACCAAGATAATCCCCTAGTGCCTTGTCATGCTCTGTGATCTGCCCACCCTTCACTTCATGCCATCCCCCCATCACGAAGAAAACTCATCTCGATCCAGTCAAGTTCCCGTGTCCTTGACGCCCTCCAACGCACTGTGGCGTACGCCACTCGATCTACTGCGACCCTAACCCATGACCTCGAGAATCCCAACAAGCTTCCCGCTGCTTGTCTACTTTGCTCTGCCTTGCTCTTGCAGAAGACGGGAAACCCGCAGCAAGGCACCGCGAACAGACCTCCGGACGTGGCCGGGGACCGAAAAGGGGGTCAGTTAGTATGAAGAAGGCATGCATGTATGTCAGCACTCCCGCGCGACCCTGATTTCGGGACCTCCCGGTATTCCTGTGAGACGGGAACTAGAGATACTAGATTGGAGTTTTGAAATTATCACGGTGCGTTGAGCTTTTTGTCTTCAATTGCCATTATTGGGGGTTCATGTGTGCGGATTGACTTACACATCACGCAACCGAAAGAGCCACCAGCGCGACAACTCCATTCTTTTGAAGATTATGTGGAATTTAGGTTGAGTTCCAGTAGCCTTATTCTCTCGTCTAATCACGTCCAATCTCCTGGTAGCGACTTGTTGGACGTGGAATGACCATGCCCTCGCTATGACGCAAAACTACACTATCGAATGACACCTTCCTCACCAGGAGAGATCTCCACCTAAACACCAGATGACGACGTCTCTTCAAACACAGGCATTCAATTCCACATTTCTTTCCTCTATCGCTACCCATCCAGCCTTAGTGTCACCTATGTGCCACTACGTGCCACAAATCCACAGACGTTCAACTCATAAAAAGCATATCTCGCTCGGTCCTTCGATCACAAACTTGAGGCGTTTGACAGCAAAACGACGCCTACCCAAGGTCCACACGCAGGTGTATTAGTTTTACATGCTTGCCAGGTACTTCACATCACCACCCTCGCGCAGTTTGGTACCCTTCTCAATCACAGCCTCTTCCATGTCACGCTGGTAGTCCTTCATCTTCTCATGATACCCAGGCATAAACGACCCCAGAATGCGGATGGCGAGCAACGCCGCGTTGGTAGAGTTGTTGATGCCAACCGTTGCTGTAGGGACTCCCCTCTGTAAGCAGGATATGTTAGCAAACAAACTAAGGGCCAAAAAAGGGGATGAGAACATACCGGCATCTGCACAATACTCAACAAACTGTCCAGCCCATCCATATGGGTGGCCTTGACAGGCACACCAATGACAGGTAGAGGTGTTTCGGACGACAGCATGCCTGGGAGATGGGCGGCACCGCCGGCAGCGGCAATGATAACCTTGATCCCCTTGCCGGCAGCCTCGTCAGCAACTTTCATCATGTACTTGGGCGTCCTGTGGGCCGAAGTGATGTCGAGCGCATATGAGACGTTGAATTTCTTGAGAATATCCAGGCCTGCTTTGAGAACAGGGAGGTCGGAGTCTGATCCCATCGTCACCAAGACAAGCGGCTTGCTGGATGAAGTGCCACCGTTGACTTGGGCTGCGCTCTGCGCTCTTGCGACAGGTGTTGGCTTGTCACTTTTTGCTGGCTCTTCGTCTTGTTTCTTGTTGGACTTGGACTCTCCCGCCTGCGCACTGGCTTGGTTGAGTTCGGTTCCCTGCTTCTGCTTCTGCTTCTTGCTGGGCTTGGCTACTGTCGGCGGCTTATCGTCTGGCTTCGGCTCGGCAATCCCGTTTGCGACATCGAGCCGCTCTTGCCTGATCTCATCAACCATCTCAATGAAAGGCTTGGCTGCCTGCTGCAGCTCTTCGATAGAACCGTCACCGGTAATGGTAATGTGACCGATCTTGCGACCAGGCTTCGACTCCTTGCCGTACAGGTGAAGATAGACGGCGGTGTCTGTGCCGAATGTGCTTCTGGCCAGGCGAACAACCTTGTGGTGAGAGGTGGGTAATGCGCCTCCCAGAATGTTGAGCATAAGCGCGGACTTCACTTTGGGGACGAGCTTCTCGGGCATATCAAGGTCCAGCACGGCGTGCAGCTGGGCCTGATACTGTGACATCTGGGGAACAGCCTCGATCGTGTAGTGACCCGAGTTATGCGGGCGAGGCGCCACCTCGTTTACCATCAACGATCCTGGAAAGAGTTAGTTTGGACCTCAACGTCATAGTTACTCGGGGGCCCCCACCATCTTGAAGAACAAACATCTCAACAGCATACACGCCGCGTCCAGACAACGTGCTGATGACGGCAGTAGCGAGCTCTCTTGCCTTTTCGCAAGTGGCCTGAGAGACGCCCCTTGGCGGCATGTAAACCTTTGTGCAGATGCTGTCCTCGTGGATCGTTTCAACGGCGGGATAGGCAATGCATCGCCTGAGATTGCCCTCATCATCCTCGGTTCGGACGACCATGACGGCAAGCTCCATCTTGAACGGAACCCACTTCTCAGCATAAAGGGTTGCACCCTTCAGGGCCTCGAGGGCTGGCCCGAAGTCCTCCTCACTGGCGACCTTGTAGTTGCCCCGACCATCATAGCTTCCCTTTCTTGCCTTGAGCATGAAGGGAAAGCCAAATGTGCTGAGGACAGTCTTGAGCGAAAGAATGCTATCACTCCCCTCCGGAATGGACACTTGCTTCGCGACGGGCAGCCCGCTGTTGGAAAAGTGCTCCTTCTGGAGGAACTTGTCCTGAATGAGACGCAGCGTCTCATAGGATGGGTGGATTGGTGGCCTGTGCATTATGGTGCTGCCATCGGCGAGGGTGATCTCGACACCTTCCGTTGCAACCTCCTCGAGCACATGGGTGTCGACATGCTCAATCTCGACGGTGAGGTAGTCCGAGTGAGCTGCAAGCTCACGGATTGCCAATGGATCCTTGAAAGAGCCCGTGACATGGTGCTTGCTCTGATGCACCTGCTTGGCCGGGCAGTCCTTCGTGTCGAGAACGGCAATTTCCATTCCCAGGGGGTTTGCGGCTTCGCAGAGCATGCGGCCCAACTGGCCGCCGCCGAGCAGGCCGACGATGGTGGAGGAGTTTGCGCCCGGGGCCATGGTGTTTAGTGTGGAGTGGGAATCGGCGTCTGCTTGGCCCATTCTCTGCTGTTGCGATATGAGATAACTCAGAGTCTTAAATCTTAATAGTTCATGCCCATTGACGATCATATGCATGCCCAAAAGGCAGGTGGAGGCTGGGGTAAATGACTCGAGAGCAAAGATGAAGCTTAAGAAATTTTGATGTCACGACGTCCCCACGTACCCGCTGCAAGCAAGAGCGTTGCAGCCGTCGCTGGCGGACGTTGTCGCCACCCACATGCCAGCCAATCAGAGCGTTGGAGGACCTGCAGTGAGAAGTACCTGCCGCAACTGCCCCGCCGAACTTCGGCCCAGTGCTTTTGAGCCTGCAGTGAGCGGATGACAGCAGCCTTTTCATCGTCAACCCTGATACATTCTGAAATCCGGAAAACAGACTCTAGGACTTGAGATCTCGAGTCTCAGTTAAAGAACGCCCCCACTTCGCAGGGTAGGTAGGGTCAAGGAAAAGAGTCTTTGACAACACACACTGTTCATCAGATCCTTAGGTGGCCCATTGTTCCCTCACTGAGTGCTCAACAAGCCTTGGTGCCTGACATCGCCAACTCACAAATCTGCCAACGCAAACAAGTTACGACATTGAATCGCATTTCCTCTTGATCACTCATATTTTTCAGCATTTTTTTGTCATTATATCATGAAATTATGACAGAAAATATGGGTTCAGACCATGTCCAGTAAGACTCACCTCTCTTGGCCGCTCACCTTCAACCCCTGTCAAATGAGAAGGAGAGGAGCTTATAGGAGTCGTTGCGCAAACCCGTCCCTCTCATACAAGATAGCTAACTCTCCTTCCCAATGAAGCCCCCTCATGCTCTTCGAGCTCGCCAAGAGCGAGAAAAGGTTCCTCTACACATCAGCGCCGATGGTGCGCTATAGCAAGGTGAGCTCCAGTCATCCGCTCTCATCTTACACCTTACATATATATCCTCACTAACACCTACTTAGCTTGCGTTTCGCCAAACTGTCTTCGAATATGGCACAGATCTTTGTTGGACACCAATGGTCCTAGCTAAAGAGTTTAATCGCAATAACTTTGCCCGCGACAGCGGTGAGTGTACCCCCATTTCCCTTCTCCCTTCATCCTGACTAACCATCCCTATCAGACTTCACAATATCAACTTCCACCTCTCAACCCCCAACCATTGTCCAATTCGGCGCCAACGACCCCCTCGAGCTCGCCCGCGCCTCGACCCTCGTCGCCCCTTACTCCTCCGGCGTCGACCTCAACTGCGGCTGCCCCCAATCCTGGGCATGCGCCGAAACTCTCGGCGCGGCCCTCATGGAAAAGCGCGAGCTCGTCCGCGACATGGTCGTCGAAACCCGCTCCCACCTCGCCGCAGCCGGCTACTCCATCTCCAAAGAAGCCTCCATCTCCTCCCCCGTCGGCCGCAGCGTCAGCGTCAAGATCCGCGTGCACAAAGACCTGCGAAAAACCGTCGACTTCATCACGACCGTGCTGGGGCCGGAGCAGGACAGACACATTGACTTCCTAACCATTCACCCCCGCACGCGGCACACCCCGTCTAGCACGCCCATCAACGTAGAAGCGCTGGAATTGCTGACGTCGATGTTTGGCAAGAAGGTGCCGATACTCGTGTCGGGGGATGTGTTTACGCTCAACTCGCTGCAGTACACGTCAGAGTTGCTACCGTCAGAGACGAAGGGGTTACCGGAACTGCCGCACCTCTCAGGGCTCATGTCGGCGAGAGCGATACTCGCGAATCCGGCGCTGTACGCGGGCTATGATGCGTGTCCGTGGGAAGCGGTGGAGACGTTTATGAATAAGGTGGTGAGGGCGCCGTTGCCCTTTAAGTTGGTGCTGCATCATGTGAGTGAGATGTGCAGTCCGGGGCTGGGGCCGAATAAGAGGGCGTTGCTGAATCGGAAGGAGAGGGCGGAGTTGATGGCGTGTGCGAATGTGCTGGATTTGATTGAGTTTTTGGATGGGAAGCGGAAGGGGGGGTTGAGGAGGGATGGGGAAGAGGGGAGGTGAAGTGTTGTCGTGTGGGTTTGATCTGGATATGGCTCTGGATGTTAGAGAGAGGATATCTTGACTCTCAGGGTCTTGATCGACAGGTCTACCGTCATCTATAACCTTTCGCTCTTACACCAGCAGGAAGCCACAATAATTCAACACGATACCCCTTTCAAAACCACCTCTTCCTGTCTCTATACTAGCGGCAGCTTGGAGTGAGAACATCCACACTGCTTAAGGAGTTCACAATCGAGGCTCAACAGCCTAAGTGAGATGTAAAGTTGAGGCGAGAGGTTCTTCCCTTGCAGATCTCGCCTCAGTTAAGACTTGATCTTGAGGCCCAGCGTGGTGAAGATCGACAACAGTGATCAGAAGGGGCTGAGATCTGCGCTGAGAGCCGACAAAGGCATAGCCAGACGATGCGAGCAGCACTGCATTTTAAGCATCGTCAGAGAGCTTGGTCTTGAAGACAGTGCCATCACTGGAATGAAGCGCATGCCGGAAGAAAACAATCTGGTGCACTGCAATTTTAGGCCCCCAAGAGGCCTCTCCTACCCCTGAAGTGGCCCCCACAAACTCACAAACTCACATCTCACCAGCACCCCCAAACTCGCAAGTCACTCGTAAGTCGCTATCATTGACAAGCGCCTCCCAGCAGCAAGTCCGAACCAGACTCTGCCCGCGCCATCCTATGCTAAACACCCAGCAGAGCGAATAACGCCTGCGGCGTCCCTCCCAAATCTCAAAAGCCCCCGTCGATCAGGCTCATATAGTATTTTTACAAAAGCCCCCCTCGCTCGCCTCATGTCTGATCACCCACCCAGAGGAACCGGATTGTAACCCGAGATCCTCGAATCCTGGGGTTTGTCTTTACCATTCCTTCCCCAACGCCATATCGATCAGCAGGAGTAAAACAAAACAGCCCCATCCACGCCGAGTCGCCATGAAAGTAGAAAAGTGAATGTGGGAAATAACAAAGAAACGCTGAAGTACACGGAAGAATTTTCTTTTTCACACGATGAGCTGCGTCATCTTATCTCGCCCTCGTCCTCATCCGCCAGCCGTGCCTTCTTGGCATCCCTCTCGTTTTCAGAGTCAACGTCCATCTCGACGCTCTTACGCTTCGCGCCCGGGAGGACGGGCGACTTGAGACCACCACCGTTAGCGTGGTCGTGAGAGGACATCTCGTTGGCCGCCGTCTTAAGAAGAGCGTCGGAGTCGCCTCGGCTTAGCTGGGACGCCATTTCGATGCTCGTCAGCGGAGCGGACTCTTCCTTCTTGATGGGCTCCTCCTTGATCCTCGCATCTGCTGCTTCGTCCTCCCTGCTGTTAGTGCGTCCAGGCGGACCGCCTCGTGGGCTCTGGGTGCCGCGGTCTAGGGCCATCGGTGTGCCGCCATGGCTGGACCCCGCATCGATGTTCTCGCCTCTCCTCCTTGTGTTCTCCAGATTGAACTCTGGTGAGCCAGGTAGCTTAGAGTCTTGCTTCTTCAGAGGGTTCTCCTTGTAGAATTCGGTCATGATGGAGATGGCCTTGTTGATGAGAACTTCGTTCCCGGCAAGGAAGCGCCACCATGCATCTCCGTTCACATCGTCAATCTTTTGGTGGTGGACCGACGAAGCAAAGAAGATGGCGCTCGTTGCGATATCGCGCGCTGTCATGAGCAACGGAAGGACCGTCAAACACGCGTCGTTGCAGAACGCCCAAGCCGCATCACGTATCGGCTTGTCGTGAATTTTTCCAATATTGTCCAGTTGCTTATAAAGCTGGTGGTAGGGGATATCCACCATCAAATCGAATGTGAGCATCTCGAGCATCGTTTCCTCCCAGGTGAGAATGCTGTCACGCCACCGCCAATACTCCTTGCTCTGCTCGTCGATGATCGCCTTGGCGTTTTTTTGCGCCACCTTCCCAACCGCGATGATGAGATCTTTTGTTTTTCGGCAGTTCTCCTCCGTCTTGTTGGCAAGGAACAGTGCGGTAGCGGCGATGTTCTGAAAGTCAAGATGGTGGTTAGCACGGTGCTGACACGTCGCGCGTGCTCAAGGTACCTACGTAATGATGAACGCCGCCCTTCTCCTCCACCATGCTGCGCCGCATGTAGAAGCGGTGGAAGAAGACCGCAGCGACCCAGAGGGTCGTTTGCGGAAGGCTGAGGAGGATGCCCGCCTGGTATATGAAACTGACGCCCTTGGCCCTGCGTAGCCTCTCCTCGTCCAACGTCAGTCCGTCTATTATGCTGGGTGAGCTCTTCACCTCGTCGCCGGTGAAGAACCATTGCTCGGGCCGTGCCTGCGATGCTCGCTGCGGGCTGGAGTGCGCGGGCGAGGGTGCGCTGCGACGCGAAAGAGGCCGTGGAGGCGAGGTTCTCGAGCTGTAGGCTGGCGGCGATGGCACTGCGGGCGGAACTTCGCGCCTTCGGACAGGGGATTTCGATGTTCGGTCTGCAATGGGCGGCGGTGGCTTTGGGGGGAGAGATGGAGGCTGGTAGCCCTCTCGCGCAGGCCGGTACCTGTCCACGCCTGACATCATGCGTGATGCTGGGTTTTGTCGATGCCGATTGAAGTGTCCTCCTCCTGCGCCCGTGATTATGGTCGTCGTGGAGCTGTGGTCATTTGTGAAAATGAAGTGATGCCGGTTTGCTG
Organism: Podospora aff. communis PSN243; assembly: GCA_033296975.1. Taxonomy (NCBI): domain Eukaryota; kingdom Fungi; phylum Ascomycota; class Sordariomycetes; order Sordariales; family Podosporaceae; genus Podospora; species Podospora aff. communis PSN243. The sequence continues at coordinate 493,322 of MU865938.1, read as the reverse complement.
CTGGATTTCTACAAAAACGTTCCAACGCAAACCAAGGCGAACCAAGTCGGCTTTCGCTATCGCAACTTTGGACTTATCGGCTGGAAATGGCAGCGTATGGTCCGTGCGCTACATCTGGGCATTTCCCTTGGCAGCATCACGTGATACCCCTAATTGTGACCAGGACACCAGAACACATTGCATGTCCATTCAATTCGAGCGCTGCATAAACTTCAGCTAGGAAGAATATTTATCATTCAGTTTCCTAGTTGTAAAAGCCCGAAGAGTCATTCCGGCCCCATAGCTTGACCGTCCGATCGTGGCCACCGCTCACAATCCACTTCCCATCCTGGCTCACATCGACACTTGCTACCGGACCCGTATGACCGCTCAGTGACTGAACAAGTGCCCAATCGTCCGCCGAGAAGATGTTGACGTGGTGGTCAAAACCTGCCGACACAAAGAAGGTCCCCGACTTCTTTGGAAGCTGCATCCCTTTGTCGTCTTCGCCTGGTGGAAGACCAAGCAACGGGTCGTCAAGTCCTTTGAACCACCTCACATCGGCAACCGCGCTGGAATGGGCACCGATGCCGCCAGATCTTTGCACCTTTCTGACATCCCAGCATTTGACCCACCCATCTGCCGAGGCCGTCAGGACTCGATGGCCGTCAGATCCCCAGTCTAGGCCGTAGATGGGCTTGATGTGTCCGTCGAGATGGCCATCCAATATCATCACCGTTCGTCCGGAGCGCAAGTCCCAGATTCGCCCGATGCTGTCAAGACCTGCGCTGGCCAGGAGGGAGCCATCGGTATTGAAGCTGACGGTGTAAACCCCACGGGAGTGGCCCTCCTGAAGGAGCAGCTCAGTTGTAGTCTCCACGTCCCAGAGCCTCCACGACGTATCTTCGGATGCAGAGGCTACATACTTGCCAGATGGGTGGAATTCGACACGGCATACACGTTGAGAGTGGCCTGATAGTGTCGAAAGCGGCGTGTCTTGTGTTAGTGACCAGAGATGGACTTGGCCCTCGGCGCCTCCGGAAGCGAGGTTCACTGTGTCAGGGGACACATTATTGTCCGGCAGAGTAGAACCGGGCCTCCACGCAATGCCGCTCACTTTGCTGGTGTGCCCTCTCAGAGTTTGTTTGTGCTCGAGGCTGGGAACCTCGATCAATTTCACCTGGCCACCCCAGTTGCCCGTCGCGATCATTTGGCCGTTGGGCGAGAACCTCGTCATGCTCACATGGCGGTCGCCTGCGGTTTGACTTCCTTGAAGTTCAAAGGCCTTGAGTCGTTCCTTTATTTCCTTTCGGAACTTTATGTGCGTCCGTAATGGGATGGTTGCTTCCTTGTTCTGGAACTCGATTCGTTTCTTTGCTCGTCGGATAGAATACTGTGCGATCTGTATCCGGGCGTCGAGCAGTTCTGGTCCGCCCCTGGAGTAAAATTCTTCCTCTTGCTCCTCGGCTCCCTCCTCTGATTCGGCATCCTTCATGTCGACATCCGCCTTGTCCTGGCTGGCATTTTGCGCCTGCTCGGTGAGGAGCTCTCGGAGGCGGTCACGTCTGTCGGCAAGGCCCTCGCCGAAGAGAGTGACAGGCTCGCTCAACTCTCGGAGTTTGGCTCGTACCCGGCCATCGTCGGTAGGCACTGCTATGGTCGCGGCAAGGCGTTTTCGTTCGAATTGGGATAAGAGGGCAGACGCCTTTTCCGGGGCGATGCTTGCGCTGGCTCCGGGAATCTCGTAGTCGCGGTCGAGGGCTGAGAGAAAAGAGTTAGGCGCTACACCATAGTACTAGAAGTTGGAAATGGGTTGCTTACGAACTGAGTCTAGGTCGATACCTCCGTTATCCTGCATGCGACGGCGCGGGTCAGCTCGACCGTTGTCTGCGCTGTTGAGCTGCTGCGATCCAACATCCACGGTGTGTACTGTGGAGCTTACCTCAGGGCCGGCCTCCTCCACATACGCTCGGCGCGACGGGTGCATCATGATTGCGGTAAATCACTGGTTATGCAGGGGTGTATTGGTGTTGTGATTGTTTTGCCGTGGACTTGATCCACTTGATGGAAGTTCGCATCGGCCTGTTGCTTAGCAGAAGTTTTGAGATCCGACAGCAAACCAAGGTTCATACCCTAACCCTGGATATCAAATTTCGGAACGTACAAGCGTGCCATTGTGGAAGCGAGATCCTCAATTCAAGCTTGCCCAGCTTTCCCCCTCCATGCTATTACGTACATGCCCTATTTCGCGCATGAGAGAAGATTACTCTGGTCGAGGGCTAATTACAGCAAACTTTAGCAAAGTGGTCCTACGGAGAAGCTACGGACCCAGCCTGAATCTGGACAGCGCATGAAGTGGTTGGTGCACAGTGACCAACTCATGTGCCACATAAGCCTCAACGTGGTTCGTTCCGGGCTCCCTACGGTGTGGCAGCGCCATGGTCATTTCTCGGTCTGTCGGCCCTTGCTGTGTGACTGGAACTTTGGCACTAACCCTTGAGAAGGGAAAGCAGTTGATGCTGAAAATGCTCCTGATGGGGTTGTCTGCTGCTTCGGCGTTTTGGATACCTCAAGTCACCATCGCAGATGGGGCTTAGTCACTGCGTTGCTTCAAATCCTGGTCCGCAGCTTCCCCAGAACCGAAATCTTGATTGCTGGGTCCCGAGCCCGCTTTCAGGCGGCAATGGGGCATGGGGCTGACAGGGCTGCCCCTCCCTCTAGGCTAAAGTCCCCTCTCTGATTGGCCGCCTGCACTAAAAAAATTGGGCGTGGGCAGGTCCTGGTGAATTTTGGACGGTCTTTCTTTCTCGCTGACCTCCCTTGACTGAGAATCTTTTTCTCTTTGCAACGACAAGTGAATCACTGGCCTCCCACTACGACACCTCATCAATGCATACCGAGACGAACAGCAACGACAACTCTTCCTCTTTCTTCAAGTTCCAGATGCGTGCGACTTCTATTCACCCACGACCAAACAGAAACAGCCACATTCAGAAGCGCGCCGACGCTGAGCGACGACGCGGCGAGCCTTGAGCGCCACGCCACCAGACATCTGCGCTGAGAACGGCGCGTTTTCTTGACCGGAAGCATCATTTTAGGGTTGAGAATCGACCTGCGCACACATCATTTTGAGCTCTCTACTTAGCGACACATGACAGAGGGCCTCCAGCCCTACAACTCGGCAGCACCACCATGAATACCCAGGCGATGCCCGCACTGAAGACGGTGCGCGGCTTCAACAGCACTCCCTCGGCCTCTGGTGACGAGGCAGATATTTCGGATTACCCCTCGACCCCTCACTTTCGTGGAAAGACCCCGGTCAAGCGGGCCCACAAGGGGTGCATCATTGACGATGTTGTCAGTGCCAACTGCAGTCCCGTCCTCAAGCCCCTCATGTCGCCTGGCATTAGTGGCATTGGCAAGCTGCGCATGCAACTCCCGCCTCTGAGTCTCAACCATGACACTACCGCCTACTCTTCGCGGGCCAGCTCCATGACCCGCGGAAGCGAGACTCCGGGCAACCGTAGTCGCCGCCCTAGCCGGATGGCCATGCGGAGCAACAGCCACCGGTATAGCAACAGCGGGAGTGGAGACGACACCAGCTCCGAGGCGACAACCAGCTACGAGATCGAACTCGAGAACGACTTTGTGTGCGACGGACGAGACATCGACGAGAGCGCACCGTTGGACGGGAGCGAAGTGGCTCACCCGCGTCAGAAAATGACGGCAGGCGACTTCGAGCCTCTTCGCTGCCTCGGCAAGGGAACCTACGGAACCGTCCTCTTGGTCAAGCAACGCGGCACTGGTCGGCTCTATGCGCAGAAGCAGCTTAAGAAGGCTTCTTTGGTCGTGCACAAGAAGCTGATCGAACAGACCAAGACGGAGCGCCAGATCTTGGAGAGTGTAAACCGACACCCCTTCGTAGTCAAGCTTTTCTACGCCTTCCAGGACCAGGAGAAGCTTTATTTGATTCTTGAGTATGGCCAGGGGGGCGAGCTCTTCACCCATTTGAGCACAGAGCGCATGTTCTCGGAGCAGACCGCGGCGTTCTACATGGGGGAGATGGTGCTCGCCTTGGCCTACCTTCACGAAACCCTGGGGGTGGTGTACCGCGATCTCAAGCCGGAGAACTGTCTCCTTGATGCGGAAGGCCACCTGCTTCTGACGGACTTTGGCTTATCCAAGGTTGCCGTCGACTCGGATGAGTGCAAGTCGATCCTTGGCACCGTCGAGTACATGGCGCCCGAGATTATCCTTGGCAAGAAGTATGGCAAAGCTGTCGACTGGTGGAGCTTTGGTGCGCTTGGCTTCGACTTGATGACGGGTAACCCCCCTTTTCGCGGAGCGAACCACGCCAAGATCCAGGATAACATTGTCAAGCAAAAGCTGGTTATGCCGTACTTCATGAGCCCGGACGCCAAAGACTTGTTGACGCGCCTTCTGCGCAAGGATCCGGCCAAGCGTCTGGGCTCCAACATGCCGAAGGACCTCACCATCATCAAGAAGCACCGATTCTTCCGCCAGATCAACTGGGCCAGGCTGGAAGCGCGCGAGCTCGAGCCGCCGATCCAACCTCTGATTACTGACCCCGAGCTGGCCGAGAACTTTGCGCCCGAATTCACAGAGCTGAGCCTCAGCCCGGTTCTGAGTCGGTTTGATGATGCGTGGAGCGCTGTTTCCAAGGACAACAAAGATGACGTGTTCGGCGGGTTCAGCTTTGTGGCTTCCAGCAGCCTTCTCGAGGGCCATGGATTCCAGATTCCGGTCTAGATCTCTATTGTGCTTACCAAGAAGACAAGACAAGACAACTTAGACGGCAGACGGGAGCGGGAAGAGGTGTTAAGAGACGCGCAACCATCTGGGGAGGCGCAGTCAATGGTGCGGTGGAACTCCTGGCTTTTGGTTTTTCTCTTCTCTCGGCACGGGTTTTACGCTAGAGCGCTTTTGTTGAAGAGCGGCGTCGGTGAGCAAACGCGGGAGGGATGGGTGAGTGGGTTTTCGCGATCAAGTTACAGATGCGGGACAGAAGCACTTTGCGGGAATGAACTTAGAGAGAGGGGAGGAAGAGGTGCACGCAGGCCCTAGTTGCTGACCGGATGGTTGTCCATCACAATACGAAACGGAGTTTCTGGGTCTTGGTTTGACTTGGTGTTTGATATTGTGGGTTGAGTCCCTGTGCTTGCGAGACCCTTGGTGTGGAGCGCCAGCAAGCAGAGTATTTCTATATTCACCGTTGAGAGAAGAGTTTGACAGCCTGTCGTGGCTGCAGACAGATTAGATTCGGTAGTCACTAGATTTCTCTGAATGCCGTTTGCATCGTCGGCATTCTGTGGTGCAAGTGGAAGCCCGGTGGCGAGTCATTCTATCGGTACGTATCTTGAGGATTCTAGCATCTGGTTCGGCCTCCCCCTGATTCGGCTTCTCCCCGACTCGTGAGCAGCAGAGCAAGTTTACGCAAACCAAGACACGAAACACCAGATAAAATCTCCGACCGGTTCGGCTGGATGGGCCGTTTGCTGTCTGGCGCACCTGTCATGTTTCGGGAGGCGATCCCCAGGCCCGCGTGAGCAGCATCATGCCGAAGGGACGGGGCTTATCATTGAGTTGCAAACAGCGCCGTACTGGTACTTGCACATGAGGTTCACTCGGACGGGATGCACGATAACTACCTGTTATAGTTGCTCCTTACTGGCCAGCGGATATATCCTCGCGTATGCAAGCCGCTTTCACAGCGGACGGTTATCGTCAACTAGTCATTCGTTGAATCTGGACATTGTTACGTGGATAGCATCTTTCGGGCCCGAGGGATGGACATTTCCATCGGGGCTTTGCTTCGGCGGTGTGTATCTGTCAGTCAGTGACTGGCCTTGTCGGAGGTGACAAGAGGGACAAAAGACCGGACGACAAGACAGATGACAGGCATCTCGGAGCGGATGCTCCACTCGGGACTCACCGCACACGACTGGACAGCACACGGTGATGACGCGTCGTACATGTCTCGGCGTTTCGAAACCGTCTTGACGAGCGCAACGGCGGCCTGACGCCGGGGGAAGGGGAAGGGACCCGACGGACACCGGGGCGGTGGATTGTGAGTTGTGGGGGGCCTGATGAACCGTCGGTGGATTTCGGTCTCTGCGGACGGGAGGATCCTAGGGAGATCCACACACACTTAACTTTTGTGAGATGTGCCCAATGGTGATCAAACGCGCGGAGCCTCACTGGATTTTATCGTGATTTTATAGGTTCCTCCTGGAGAGTATGCGGGCGAGGAACGCGTGCTTTTGGGTGGACGAGACATGGAGTTGTCTTTCGGGCGTCGGACAAGCGGTGCGCCGGCATTTGCGGGGGGTCGACAGTGCCAAGGGCTGGCAGTGTTGGCTGTCATCATCGCAGACCAAAGCCTGGGGACCGAGACTTCGTATGTTGTGTTTGATGCGGCCAATGGGAATGAAGGTAATGGCAACGAGGCGTCGCTTGCATGTCCGGAAGAGTTGTGAGAATGTGGTGAGATGCCTCAACAGAGACGATTTCTCCGGACCGCTGCCGGGCGCACGAAACAATTTGGAGATGGCGCTACAGATTCACACATCTGACCGTTGCCATTGTCGTTTCGCCGAAGGGCCTCTTTTCTCAAATCATGCTAGAAGGGGGACGGGACAACGCCGAGATACCGGCATGCCAAAGTCTTGGGGTCCCCCTTTCTTGAATGCGGATCCCAGCCTCAACCGTCCAGACCACACCTTACTCACAACTGACAAATGGCTCTGCCAACCGTCTCAAGGTTTCCTCTTGCGCATACTCGGCAATAGCGTCTCTCCCAGGAAGAGAAGCCGAAACCGATCCACGATTTTGCAAAACGTTGTCGTCAGTACGACATCGCGCCTCCGTAACGTCTTGCATCATGTGATGTCAGGGCCCATGGAGTCAGTTTGGCTCATGCGCCGTGTCAGTTTGTTCTTTGCATGTGCGGAGTCCGTCCCTGTTGCGCAAAGAACCAACTACCGCGTGCTTGAACCGCGTCGGGCTGAGATGAACTTAGTCGATGGCCTGGACCAACGTTGTTGGTTTAGTCGCTGTGGCGCCGAAGGTGAGCTGGCTGATGTCTATTTCGAGGTGGGGGCGTTCGACTGCGGCGGGCGGTGGATGGGGGGGACTCACTCATCCCCCTGAACTCAGCAATCCTCCCTCCAAAGGCAGCCCCCCCTATATGCCGAGCAGTGAAGGTGCCCCTGAGATTTGACGCAAAGCGCACCCTCTGCCGCGTCAAGCCCATTCAATAGGCTTCGGTTTGAGGATGTGATGGTGGAGGGTGACATGCGAACCGCACCTCGCCTTGGCGCATGGAGCTGAAGCCACACCATCGACCCTGCCGCATCGAGCTGTAACTAGCTATCGATTGTGTTCCAACTTGGCCGTTGTCTTGTCGTGCCGGCGTCCGTCCAAAGCGACGAGGCCCCGCCGCAAAACGCCAGAAGTCTAGAGAAAGACGGTTCTCTTGAAACGGGCCGTTGCGCTGGGCAATGCTGTTGCTGCAAGTCCTGGTGGTGTGCAGGCACCTGATGACAAGAGCAGACGCCTTGCAGCCGCAACGTAAGCGGCAGAGGAATACTGAAGGGGTTTGTGGTGATGGTTGTGTACCCCTATATTTAACTTTTATAAGGTTCCCCCGGCATGCTGCCAAGACCAACCCGGGTAAGTCCCAGCCCCGCGCCCCCCAAAACGCGTGTGTCTTTCCCTTCCCGCTGGAAATGTAATCCGATGCGCTGGCACCCATTGGGCCATAGTTGGGACGGACGGTCTGCCAGGATCGGCGGCCGTGGACGATCGCAGCATGGAAATTAGGAGCGGTTTTTCTTTTCCCTTTTACGCCAGCGTGCGGTTCCGCCTGCATCAACCGTCCCGAGCGCAGCAGAAACGCCCGCCAGCCCAATGCACCGACCGACTTTTGGCGCGACCCTTCGGCCGTCAGCACGCCACGGGTACTTTCATCTCACTCCATGGGTTGAGTTGGTGTGCATTGCCACAGCCAGGAGACAGGTGCGCAAGGCTTGCTGGGCGACCTGAGCTGTCCGGGATATTAAGATGTCCCCGGCTGCCCTGAACCCCGGGACTCACCCGGTCTGTTCCTGAGTCTTGCGTCTTTTCGTCACGTCTCTGGACTTTGCTGGCAACTGTCACCCTTTCACTGGCGCGCCTCTCCCTTGCAGGTGACTGTGGAGAGCTATTCATACCGGGCGCCGCTTCCCTTCGTGCCCTGCACCCCGGATCGCCTTCCCCATCACAAAGTCCGAAAAAAGACCAGGGGTGGTGTAGACCCATACGCGTTGCGCTCGTTACCGCCTCTCCGGAACACAGAGTTCTTGTTCACGAACAAAACACTTCAGCATTGTCCGTTGTGTCGCCATATTATTGCATCCATTGGCGACTGTTCCCCGGATAGACATACGTCTTGGCGGCCGTTGATATCAGCCCTACGATACCGAACAACCAACGGCCAAACCCACCCAACCCAGTGGGAGACCCACAATGACACTCACTAGGGGGCTCTTGTTGGCGGCGGCTCTGTCGTGTAAGTCTTCTCCATTGCCGGTGCAGACAGCCTCTGCCCGCAAGCGCAACATCGCCTCTCGTCGAGACCGGGAAAACGTGGACGGCTGACTTGAAATGTAACAGGCGCGCGCATTGTGCAAGGCGAAGTCATCGAGTACTGCCCTCCCAATGGCAATGGTGTGTGCTTCAAGATTGCCATTCCGGAATCATCAGCGAGCTCAGGATCCGGCGACATCTTCTTCAGTATTTCGGCGCCCACCTCGTACCAATGGGTATCCCTCGGCACTGGAAGTACCATGGCGAACTCCAACCTGTTTGTGGTATACCAGGACGGCTCCGGCAACATGACGCTCTCTCCTCGACGGGGCACTCGCCATACGACCCCGACGCTGGACACTAGCAGCTCGGCGGCGCAGCTGACCCTCCTCGAAGGGAGTGGAATTGTTGGTGGGCAGATGATCGCCAATATTAGGTGTTCCAACTGCGAGACTTGGAGCGCTGGTTCGATGTCACTTACCAGTACGGCGGCGAGTTGGGTTGGTGGCTGGAAGAGCGGAAGTTCCTTGGCCACGACGGACCAAAATGCTAGGATCTCTCAGCACGACGATACAGTGACCTTCGGCATTGACCTGACCAAGGCCACGGTTGCCTCGGACAGCAATCCCTTCACCTCGGCTGCGAATGATGGCGGTAGCGACTCTGGTAGCTCCGGTTCCGGCTCCGGTACTGGTCCGGGCACGGGATCGGGATCAGGGTCGGGATCCGGTTCGGGTTCGACCGGAGGTGGTGCTGTCACTCAAATCGGGACGTCGTCCGGAATCAACACCGGTGTTCTGGCTGCCCACGGCGTTGTGATGGCTTTGGTGTTTGCTGCCCTCTACCCTCTCGGCTCGCTCTTCATGCCTCTGTTTGGCAAGTGGTGGGCTCACGGTGCCTGGCAGATGGTCGCCTTTGTGCTCATGTGGATTGGATTCGGGACGGGCTACAAGGCCGCGAAAGACCGACAGTTGGTGAGTACATCGTATATTGATAAGGTTTGCCTCGACTTTGCTGACGCCGTCCTTGTAGCTTTTCAACAACCCCCACACTGTCTTCGGCACCGTGGTCGTCTGTTTGCTCGCGGTTCAGCCCATGCTGGGTTGGCTGCACCATAGCCACTTCATGGCAAACGGAAGCCGTGGCCATGTCAGCTATGCGCATATCTGGTGGGGACGCATTCTGCTCGCCCTGGGTGTCATCAACGGCGGCGTTGGGCTCCAGATGGTCGGCGAGAAGCAATCCATCATCGTCGCCTACAGTGTTATCTCTGCCATCATCTTTACCGCGTGGATTGCTGTCAAGGCGATGCGCTTCTTCGGAACTAGCAAGGAGGGTCAGCACAAGCAGCTCAACAGCCCTCAAGTCGGTCCCCAGCCGGATATCGAGCTGCCCCGGCGCCCGTATCAGAAGACCAGGGACGATCGGTTCAGGTAAATGACGAAACTTCTTCGGAAACGAACGATTTAGATCTTGGCTAGAAGGATTATCATTTAGACCTCAGTAGAACACAGATTGGTCAGGCGCGTTTTGAGATAGCTTTCGACGGGAGTTCAGAGCAACAGAGAGGGTTCGATGGCGGGCGGTTTCGGAAATAATGGTCGGGCGGGCGTTTGGAATTGACCCTCGAGTTACGGATTACATAGCAGAATACCATTCATTCTTCCATCTTGATGTGCCGGCGAGAGGTGGATGTGCTTCGGTCCGCCCGAGGTTTGAGCACAGCAGAACTTCTGTGTGAGTTTGTCATGGCCGTTGTCAGGAAGGGATTGTGGGCCCTCCGTGCTAAAAGACGTCGATGACATAAGCGCACGGCTCTGTAGCATGGTCGGGGCCCTCAACGACCAGTTCCAACGACCCCAATGGTCGTTATGACATGACTGAGAATGCACGGGAAACACCTTACATGATGGGCTTTCTCAGGCCAAGAATTGGAGACAACGTATAACTTGCAATTGTATGGTGCGAGTTGTGAGACGGTGCTATGCCATATCCCGCACTGGCCAGCCAACTATCGGCAGCTCGGCAGCAATCGTGAAGGCAGGCGCAACCAGCGCAGTGACGCTATCTCTTTTTTGTTAGGACCAAATATGAGAATCCAAATTAAGGCGAGTCTCACATCAAGCATTCGTTCTCGAAATTTTGGGAGAGCTCGCACCAACTCGGGTGCGACGGGTGTTACGACTTCGCAAATCACGTGACCCGGAGCTCCAGGCTTCGGTGGCGCCAAATCCGAGCCGGCAGTTTTTCGAAAACCTCTCAGCAAACGCTCCTTGCGACCTCCGTCTGTCAATTCCACACACCCCAGTCCAACCTCCAAGATGCTCTCTCCTCTCTCCCGGGCTTCGGTACGTCTCAATTGGCCTCTTCCATTGCGTTTAGGGGAATTACTAACTGAATTGCTGCTCAGAGCGCTCGCAAGGCGGTCTCCGCCATCTCCAGATTCGCCGGCCGAAATGCCGCCCAGACCCAGATGAGGACCTTCATTGCCCCGACAGTCTCGCGGAGAGGTATGTTCAGTACAATTCCTTCTTGCGCCTCAAATCCCCAGCGGCTGTGTCATGGTCTGTGGGGATCGAGCTCCCGGCGAGCCGATAAGAATATCTACAATACGATCGCACTTGGGATCACGACGTCAGACTCAATTACGCCAACGCGACCGATCGCCCGATGTCAATCGAAACCTCCCCTAAGCTACATACGCAATCAATTCCCTTTCGGGACTCAGTGGCAACCACATCTACTCAACTGAGTCGCCAAATCAAATCCCAAACATCTGGCTTTCCTGCGAAACACCGAAACCCATTTTCGACACCACCCGATCCCCGCACTGCCCACACCTCCAACATCCCCAACGTCGCGAAGAAGCTAACACTCGCCCCCACAGCCGACTTCGTCCAGGAGCTCTACCTCAAGGAGCTCAAGGCCTACAAGCCCACCCCCATCAAGGAGTCCGACGCCGTCGGCCAAGTCGCCACCTTCTCTCTCCCCAAGGCTCCCAAGTCCCCCGAGGAGGCCGACCTTTCCTCCAGCCTCCAGGAGTACGAGGCATTGACTGTCGAGGTCGAGGGATCCGAGGGCCTCGCTGCCGGCCAGACCCCCGTTGTCGAGGACTGGCTTGTCGAGGAGGAGGAGGAGACCGCCCACGGCCACTAGAATTGCATTGTACCAGGACAGACGATCACGGTGCCGCGAACCCTCACATTCCGATGCTATAGAGAGGAACATCTCCATTCCTGGCAACCTAGATAGGTTCCGTGAAGACAGGCGGTGGCGGCAACGTGGATCGGCATTCAAGCTCTATTCCCGACCGAGTTGGGACACGGGCGGTTGGATGAGGATGGTGAGGAGGGAGTAATCCACACGTGTACATTGTTATTTCACCTTGTTATAAGACTACAGGCGAGGGTTTCTCATTCGAAGACGTGCTATCACTGTTGCTTGTGAATCACTGAAGCCTTGATATGGATAAGGCCGGGCGATATTCCCTTCTACAAGGGCGTGAACTTTCGACATCCCGTTTCCCCGTTACATACCACTTGTATTTCCAGCACTTGGCCCCGAGATTTATGTGGTTGAAATATACTGATCAGAATCGCTGTATCAAACTCACGAACCATGAGGAGAACAGCCAACCCTTTATTTTTCCATCTTCTACTCCCCCATGACACCGCTCGCGATGACCTGGATATTCACAGGTAGGGGCATCCGAAAACTCATCGTCATCCTCATTCAGGTTCCCGGTTAGACTTGAAAAAGGACATGCATCCTGCGTCCTCTCTACATCACAACACTAGTGAGCTCGCTTTGGTACAAAAGGTCTCCGATATATCGCGCTCAGATCAATACGACATGGCCTCACAGATCCCATTGGCTATTTTTTTGTTCTATCAGGGAAGAAACAAACACAACAACATCAGCGCATCACAGAAAGCCGCGATCCCCCTTTGAGCGCGAACACACACACACACACACACACAAGAGTTGAAATTGCTCCTAGAGCTCGCTATGATTTTCTGGGCCATGCAGAAGGCTTTATGGATAAGGTGCGCAAGTGACCTTCCTGGGCTGCCCTTTACACTTCGGCGATCCCATCTCGTACGGCATTGTACACAACACACCTATCAATATTTCACACAGCAACCGCTCTTGAGTTATTAAGACGTGATCCACCGGGGTGCAGCTCCATTTCCCCGATGACACCGATCCAATCCACCACTGATGGACAACTTCCCCTTTACGACGAAGCACGCTGAGAAACTCATAAGTCCCGGGCTGTGTCGGGAATTGTCATTCTGTGCCATTGGGTAAATCATTCCATTAGACACCCTCGCCGAAATTCAGAACGCCCCCCCAAGTGTGCGTCAGTTCAACCCAAACCCCCATGCCAATATGACCGCCTGAATGCATTATGCCGTTGCTCGTGGATTCATCAACAAAGAAGTTCTTTTCTGGTCATTTCCACCGCATCCGAACCGGGAAAAGAGAAATGAAACTGGTGACGCTGGTATAGCCCCCGCCAGACCGGGGGATACGGAAGATGGTAGTTTCCGTCACATGTCATCAAAGTTCGATGAGCCAAACATCTGCTCGTCGTTGGTATTTGTCTTGACAATGCCGCTCATGCGGTGGGCGCCTCGCGGGTCGAGATCGTGCAGATCGTCCCAGTCATCGTCTTTCTTACGGTCCGGGACGTCATCCATCTCCTCGTCATCCTCATACTTTCCGCCGTACCGATCCCGCATGTGATCCTCAAGCGCGCTCTCATCCACAAATGTGAAGCCTTGGAAGTTGGCCTGGACAGATGGGGAGAGCGGGGTAGACGTGGCAAAACCACGAGCCAAAGCTGCCGCTCGCTCGTTGAGGGATCCGTTCGTATTCAGAGCATTTGTGAACTCGGGATCAAAGTATGAGACATCGGTGTCGTTTTTCAGCTGCGGCTTGAATGGTGGTGTTATCAATTTCTTGGCAAGGGCGTCCCAATCGATGTCGTTGAAAAACGCGTGCCTTTTCAGCTCCTCAGCATCGTCCGTTGCGCCGAGGCGATGTTTGGGATTTCTGTTCAGCAGGCCCTTCACGAAGTTGCGCCCCTCGAGGGAGAGTGTGTCTCGCGGAAACCTAACTTTTCCAAAGGCAATGTTCTTGTACATCTGCTGGGTGTCCTCGGCGTAAAATGGACTCCAGCCACAGCACATCTCGAAAACGAGAACGCCCAGGGACCAGAAGTCAACCATTTTCGTGTAGCCGGCCTCGTCGAGGAGCACTTCGGGGGCAAGGTACTCGGTGGTGCCGCAGAAGGTGTTCGTGGTGTCGTTTTTGGTCAGATTTGCCTTTGACAGACCAAAGTCGCACAATGCAATGTGACCATTGGCATCCAGGAGAATGTTTTCGGGCTTGAGGTCCCGGTAGACGATGTCGTTTTCGTGGAGGTGCTGAATCGCGAGGATGAGTTCGGCGATGTAAAATTTGGCCCGCTTCTCCTCAAACTTTCCGTCCTTCTGCAGATGCCAGAACAACTCGCCACCAGACATGTAATCGGTCACCAGATAAAGGTCTGACGGCGTTTGGAACGAGAACTTCAGGCCCACAATGAACGGCGAGTCCGCCATCGCTGTCCTGACCAAGATGTTCCTCTCCCCAACAGTATGCGCCACCTCTTTCTTCTGTACGATCACCTTCTTGGAAAGGACTTTCATGGCGTAAATCCTCTTAGTGTCCTTCTTCCGTACCTGGTACACCTGGCCGAACGTGCCTTTTCCGATAAGTCGCAAGATTTGAAAGTCTTCGGGTCCAAAGTGCTTCTGCTCGGCTCTTTGGTAAAGCGCCTCAACGTAAATCTCTCCCGTGGGCGCATTCTCGGCCATTGTGTCGACATGTCCTGTGAGCGGGAACCATCCTCGGACCGGACCTTCTCTTTCGGACCCCTTGGCTTGGAAGTCAACGTGGCCAAGAAACTCCTCCCCTGACTGGCCGTAACCGTAAACGGAAATGTCAACAAGCATATCCGAGTCCACGACGTCGCTGCGACGATGTTAGCACCATACTGGCAGGTTCCACAAGCAAGCTGCCTACAATACAGCTTCCGCATCCCATTTGGGGTTGGTGAAGGAGCGTCGTGCGTTGCGGTTTCGGAAGGTGTTGTAGTCGCTGATGCTGGTGTTGCTGCTCTGCCTGCTGCGCATCGGGATGGCCATCGCTGGCCTGCCAGAGTCGCTCCCTTGGCGTTGAATGGGGATGCCACCCATCGCGACGGCTGCAATAGCTGCGTCATCTTCGTTCCCCTCCACAGGGCGAGGTCCACCGGAAATGAGTTCGCTTCGCTGAAAGACAACTACCACGTATGGGTCTCTGCACATCTTCAACCCCTTTGCTTCCGAGATCTTGATCGTAAGCTTGCCCTTGGCGGCGGGCGCTTGAGCGCCGGGTGGCGTTGGAGTATGTGTCGCCGTACGATCGATCCTGTCGCCATTCTCTCGCCTCGTATCCTCCTGGCTGGCACTGCGTGGCGGCGGTACAGACGCAGACAGCGCCCGAGTCGGGGTCGATGTACCGCTCTTTTGGGCCGAGACATCTGTTAGCTTCTTGAGGTGCAAGACGGAGGCTGACCCTAAGGAGACACTCTCTACACCAGAAGTGGAACGTGAAGAGTTGGGAGAGTTAGGAACAGTGGCAGGGCGTCCGGCGGGGTTTGACAAGTGACTGGCGGGCACGCTCATCCCATCGAGAGCAGCTGACAGGGGGGTCAGAGACAGTCTGCGCTTGTTTCGTTTTCCAGAGTCCGAGACACTGAAGTTGCGTAGACTGACTGGTCGGGAAGCCGGCGGGGTCCCAGCCCTCGACTTCTGGCCACTCTGATCGCCCCGAAAGTTGCGCAGCGAAGATCGCTGCGAGGTTGGGGGAGTCGGGTATGAGTGCAGGTGGTCGCCCGTCGCGGAAGGAGGCTCTGAGGACGATCCCACCATCTCGTGAGGCAGGAGAGGAGCACCTTCTTCTGCGGGTTCGACAGGGCTGACGGGTGGCTTGGGCTTGGGGCGGGCCTGCGAGCCTCCCTCTGCCACTGGTGAAGTGGACTCGGGGATAGTCGCGGGCTGCCCGCTTGCCGTGAAGGGCCCAGAGAAGAACCGCTGAGAAAAGCTTGAACGAACCTGGTTGAAGAAGGTCATGATGCCCGGTAGCCGCTTGTCGTGGAGGTCAGGCTGCGGGGTTGCAACGCCAGACCGTGGCGTGTCGTAGCCGATCTGATCGACACCATCATCCTCTCCTGTGGCAGACCTGCTGCTTCTGTTAACACCCTCCATCTTGACAACGGCAACACACGCGCGCTCAGAGCACACAAAAGACCCAGGACCCTAGCAAAACGGTCAAGTGCGGGGAATTGTGTAAGGTGAAAGATGATGACAACTGAGCGGGGGGTGCGTGCTAGCTCATGATGACTCCTCAAATGGGGAAAGTTGGGCTGGGCGAGATTTCCAAGTGAGCTGAGGAGTTTCGGGAGAGTGGGTGGATATGCATGTATGACGAACAGAAGGTGGAGGAATTCTGGGCTGCCCAAACGAGATCGCCAAAAAAGGTCTCATTCGGCCGACAGGAAAAAAGGAGAACCACGCCCGGGGCGAGGAAACAAGCAACGCGTTGCAACTCCCTCTTCCGCGCGGACAGTGAGCGAAATCGCTTTAGGCCGAGAATTTTTCTGGTCCCCTCCGAGCGCAGAGCGACGGCACCCTTGATGCTTGCCATGTGGTCGTCGAGGGGTCTTTGGGGTGGGGGAACATTCTCCTCGGCCCATTCCCAGCCTGCAGTGGCCCAATTCCAAGGCCCAAGATCGGGTCGGATACAGGGGGAGGGGTGGACCGAGAGACCAAAGACGGCAGCTCGCTCAGTCAGCGAGTCAGGCTTCTCAGGTTGATAAGCCGCTCCGGCCCCAGCGCCCGTTACCGCCGCAAATCCTGGTTTACACGGCCTGTGTTGGCATGTGCAAATGAAGCATTGATAGATGCGGCATATACGCACGCTCGTGCGCCGTCCATGGTGCGCCCGCGGCCCTGTGGCGAGCGTTTCGAGAGGGAGCATCTGGTAGGAGGAGCTGAGCCCAACTGGGGTGAGGAGAGTTTGACGCTGCGGCGCACCGACTAGAACTGACACTCAACCACTTGCGATGACGGCGCTAGCCTGACTCAACGTTCCTGCGGGCAGAGGGGTGAAGCGAGGCGACCTGGACCTGCAGTCGACCGGGCTGTGCACCACGAAAGAAGGTGCTGGACTGGTCTCCCACTTTGCCACCGCTGCTTCCAGCTCAGACGAACCCCCAACCGGGCTTCGAAGGGGACGGCCTGTGTGTTTCCGCCAGCCAGCGCCGCCAGCACTGCCAGCAGGTGCGGGCGGAAGGACTTGGGGCGGGAGTGAGGTCTGGGGAAGCCGAGGGGGAGTTGCGGGCCGGGATGGGGCTCAGTGATGGACCGGAAGCGAACAGGCAGTGTGGCATTGTGGCATTGTGGCTAAAAGGTGTCCACCTTCTCGAAGCCCAAGAAGAAGACGCTCGGTCTGCCAGCAATATAAGGGTAAAGTGATGGAAACCTTTCAGAACAAAACATGCCGAAACGTGAAGGGGAAAAGACCGTCATGAAAATGCATGCTGGTGAGAGCGGGTCCTGGGTCTTTCATTTGGGGTGGGTGCAACGAAGCTCAAAAAACTCACTTCGACATCACGGCCTGGGTCGCTCTTCTGAGCAAATCGAAGCTTCCTGTGCCGCCGGTGGAGGGTGCTGCAGCAGCAGTATCGCCGCCTGCGGGGCCCGACATTCTGTCTGCCTTGCTGGACAGCGAATGCCAGGCGGAACTTGCGGAGAGACCGGCTCGGACCGGATCGTTGATGCGAATGGCCACGGTCGCTTGCTTGTGCGGTTGTCGATCTTTGAAAGGGGCCTCCAAGATGCCGAGATGTGGGAACGTTGAGGTCTGCACGCCGTGATTGAATGAGTACTGCTGCTTGGACGTGGTTTTGTTGGAGAAGGCAAGGTCGCGGGGTTCGGTATGAAGGGGGGGTGCGTTTTGGGAGGTCTTTGAGAGAGTTAAAATGGGCAAGTGGGAGAGCACGTACCGTGCGTGTTGCCTTTCGACCTGAGGTTTTCCAGGCCGCCAGGTGCTGTGCTGCAGGTGCCCAAAGAGCCCCGCGCGGCGTGTCCTGACGCAAAACCGACCAAACTGTGCGCGTAGCGGGGCACCGAGGACTGCCGAGACCTCCCGAGACTCTAGAGCATCGAAGCGGGGCAGGTCCAGTAAGAATCGTCACCTCTATGAAGGCTCCAGCTTGGCCCCGGTCGATTGGAGCCTGTGATAGCCGCTGCGACTCCTGCCGCCGCCCAGCTGAATGAAAAGAGCACCGCCGTCGTTTCTCCGTTGGCTCACAGCAGCCTTGCTCGGGACTTCGCAATTTGGTAACAGGATCAAGGCGGGGTAGGTTAAGCTGCGAGATCGCGGTGCCGCCAAGACCCAGAGGTAAGGTAGGTGGGTGGCTGACCCGGTCTCTGCGTAAGTGTTGTTGGCCTTCACCTGCTGGCTGTTGGAGTCTCGCCCAGTGGTAAGATGCGTGCAGTGGTATTTGAGGTGGGGAGGGTCTTTGTCAAGTTAGTCGCGAATGGATGCGCCTCCTCTCGGACTCGAAAAGCGGTGGAAGGTGCCGGATTCTCTTATATCTTAGTGCACAGGTAATAAGGCGAGCAGGCTTTGGGGTTGGCTGTCGTATGGATCGATGGGGCCGATGAACGAAGGGAGGCACGTGGTGGAAGAAACGAGTTTGCCTGTTTTCGCGACGCCTTGATCCGAAGCAACTCATGCCTTTTTGCATTTTTGACAGGCGTTGATTATGTGGATAAAGGGGGTCAAAATCTCTTTTCAATGCCTTTTTGCATTGTAAAAACCGCTTTTCCGTTTCGCTATAGGCCTCGAGCAGACCTGTAGAGGGTTAAACTCATTTCTTCCACCACGTGGGAGGGTTTCGAAGGGGCCATGTGTGGGGGAGAGTTAAAAGCTGGGAAAACGTGGATGGTTTGGAAATGGGCGAAAAGCTGCTGTTGGAGCGACCGTGGACGTCCCGCTGTGAGCTGTCAATTAACCCCAGGGGGCGCCGTTACCGGGGGTCAAGATGACCACACGATGGATTGCTAATCGCCTGTTTCCCTCAAACAAAAAGGTGGCCCAATTGTCTTTGCATCCCGCATCGGCAAACGCTCGTCATCCAATGTTTCCAATATTCCGACACTGCGACTATTAAGTGGCGTCGATACACGTCGGTTCTTCGTATCCACGGACCTCGGGGAGCCCAACTATCGTCGATGCTTAGCTCCAAGCTTTTCCGGCCTGAGCACTTTGGCCGTCACATTTCCCTTCAACCTCAGCACCGCCAGCACCCTCCATCGGCAGCGGATTGCCATTCGCATCGGCAACAGCCGCCTCCGATCCGCGCTTCAGCGATCCCCCCGCCAAGTTTGCTGGTATGGAAGGGTGTGGCGCAAATAGCCCAGCGATTTCCATTCCGGGCCCAAGCGAGCTGCAAGGAGGGCCGATTTGGCAGTTTGGCCTTTGATTGTGGTGTGGTGGGCGCCGAAAATGGAGATTATACATAACTCGCATTGCATTAT
Organism: Podospora aff. communis PSN243; assembly: GCA_033296975.1. Taxonomy (NCBI): domain Eukaryota; kingdom Fungi; phylum Ascomycota; class Sordariomycetes; order Sordariales; family Podosporaceae; genus Podospora; species Podospora aff. communis PSN243. The sequence goes on along the minus strand of MU865938.1, from coordinate 474,120 downwards.
CCAACCTAGGAATGGCGGCTGTGGTTGGTTGCCCCAGCCGGTAGACTACACAGAACCTCACGAGGCAGTCGGCTTGGTGTGGACGGGCTGGTACCTTGGTATCTAAACTCGTCGCGTCCTTGCTGGTCATGGGCGCTTGGATGCGCGGATGCCTCGAGTCTGGAAGTCCGCCAGTGGCACGAAATGGAACCGGAGCAGAACCGGTTGGACTCAGAATGACGTTAACAACCCATCCTGAGCCATACGGGCATTGGCTGTCTTACGGACCACTGGGGGCTAGGAGCAGCGCCCATGGGGCTTGAGCGAAACTCTGACCTCAGTTTGCAGATTGCCGGCTCGAGCGTGTCGGCCGCTATCAATTCGGCGGTGTGCTGGGCCCCGATGGCCGTCTGCGTGTGTGACACGAACACGAGGGTTCCAGGCCGCGATGCGATCATCTGAAGGCGAGAGGTTCTTACCTGCAGCGAGGAGCAAGACGCCAAGCCGTTGCGACACAAGCGAACCAAGCCATCCGGCCTCGATCCCTTTTCCACACACCGATGACGAAGATAATGGTAACGGAATATGGAATCCGGTGGCTCTCTGCGGAGGCCTCTCTTTTCTAGTCCCACCCAACCAGCTGCAAGGTTCTCGATGACATTGCACGATCGACGTGTTGAACATTGATGGATTGATGCTGCTAGCTTCATGCCCCTGATATCAGCATGGAGTCAAGACTAGCCTACCCACCCTACCCGCGCGAGCCGAGCCGTCGGATTCCAAACACTTGTCTTCCATTTTGCCTCAACGCTGGCGATCTTCAGCCATCGGATATCACAACTACCTGCCGATGGCTCCTGTGCCGCCTGTCACACAAGGGTGCAATCCCTGAAGAGCCCAAGTATAAGCTTTCCTGCAGAAGATTGATGAGATTTAAAAGTCCGAGGGCCAAGCGTGTCTCCAACGCAGGCCATATGCACAGTTCATTGACCTTGAAAGGAAAGATGGCAGAGCAAATGCCTCCCTTACAACGGCCCCCAGCACACTGCCGAGAACCCCGGATCCAGGGGGGACTTGCTGTCTTCACACCATTATCGACTCCAGATCTTATCGTAGTTGGCCGAACACGTCTCACGTCTCCTCAGCCCTTGTGCCGGATACCAACAAAGGCCCGATGGACTGCCACTCAAGCTCTCATATATCCTACTCGTTGCGGCCGAAAGGGAAGGGGGGCTTCCCCGCTCCGATTACCCCTTATTTCCCCTTTTTATCAAGGACACCACTCCATAACCACGGTAGTGTTTTGTGCCCGGGGACTTTGCAGCCTTCCTCTAATGTCAGCGTTCGTATATTCCCACCATTACCGGGAATGCGAGGTTCGGGGGATTTAGTTGTCCACCTCCTTTTTGCCCATCTGCAGTAGTATAGTGTCGGTGCCGGGATTGGTGGTATGCGCCACAGGCGACTTCGTAAACTGGTTGCGGGATGTTTCCGTGACGAATGGCAACTGAATCGTCTGTAACGCGGTGGATTTTTTATTCGCTCCAAGCAAGCCACACTGCTGAAAGCTAAACCATGACTTACGGCGACCGACGTCGTTGTACACTTTGCGGTTGATATGTGCTACTTCTGCTCAGTAGGTACCAAATACCGCCCGAATGCCATAGCTCATACCTCATGACACCAAACGCCCTCCCTATCACCCTCACCATGCTCTCCGTACCAGTACCTTCCTCGTGTCTCCGCCTTCAGCGCACATGGACTGAAAGCCGTCACCGCAGTAAAAGCAGACGCATCAACATGGAGGCTCTGCCCCAACTCACGCCAACGCCACCCATCAGGCCTTACCAGCCCGAATCCCGGCAATCACATCCTTCAACACCTTCTCTGTCTCAGCCGTAGCCCCAGGCGGATACTGCAGCATCCCCGTCTGCCGCGGCAACAACGGGTCATGATCCCCGGCTACACACAGCCATCAGCCCTCACGCACACATAGAGATCAGATGGTGAACCATGGGTACATACCAGAAGTGTATGCCTGATCTACCAGACGCGCCTTGACATACTCGTACTCGTCGCGGAACTTCTTAGTGTTCCAGGAACCCGGGCCGCTGCCGTTGGCTACGGCGGAGGGAGCGGTTGCGGAGTGTGCGTCCTTGGCGGGGGTGTCCGGGGCCGTGAAGTCGGTGGGGCCGCCTTCTGGGAGGGTGTGTGGGAGATCCAACATTACGTCGTCGGTGTTCATTTTGTGTGTTGTGTGGGTTGAGTCCGGTAGAGATGTGTTTTGATGGAGTTCTTGTCAAGGTTGAGATTTGGGATGGAGGGGAAGGTGTGGTGTTTGTTGGTGGGGTGTGAGTTGGAGTGAGATGGAAGATGTGAGGTGTATGGACGGAGGAGTTGGGAGGTGCGGTTTGGGTGATTTGACAACTGTTTGGGCGACTATAAGCTCAGGTTGTGTGAGAAGACGAAAGCCTAGGCGGCGGGAGTTTGTTAGAATTTCATCCAAGTTTGCGGTCTTGTCCTTTCCCAAGGTCTGAAGTTCACGTTGACGCTGTGATCCCATTGTCCAGGGGGTAACCCTAGCGCACTTTAGCGACCGAACATTGGCAGCCTTGGGCTATAGCTCGGGCTGCAATGGGGTCCGAGCGTCCCGCAAGGTGCGGTGCTCTCCAAGGATGCGGGCAGGGGAGGTGGGGTTGAAGGACCGACTCCAAGCCAAACCTTGGAAATCGCACTTGCATTGTTAACCACAGCCTCACACGACAGTTTCACAGTGCTCCTAGCATTCATTTGTCTATTAGCTATACTCGCCAAGAACACCCGTTACCGTATATACAACCATATTCGGCCAAAGATGGGCAAGAATAAGACCCCAGATGCCTGGGAGGACGACGACTGGGAAGCCCAAGCCGACCGCGCCGAAAACGAGCCAGAGCCCGAACCGCCAACACCAGCACCAACGACCCGCGCCAAACGGCTAGCTAAGCACGCCGAGGAACAGCGCAAGCTCTGGGAGTCAGCGTACGATCTTAAACACATTTTGCCTATCCAACGACCTCATCTGACCTCTTGACAGGGAAGCCCCGCCCCAGTCTAATTTCCTCTTGGCAGCAACAGACAATGTGCCCCTCACCACACCCTTCAAGCCTGCCGTGAAGCTCCTCAGCCGGAAACCAGCACCCAAAACTATCGTCAAGAGGGACCCAATTACAGGCATGGAGCAACTGACGCTAGTCGATGACGATGCGGAGCAGGAGGAGGACAAGAAACCCCAGGAGACCCCCGAGGAGATCCGAATGCGCCAGCAGCGCATGCGGGAGGAGAAGCAACGACGGTACGAAGAAGCACGAGCAAAGATCTTTGGCGATTCCAATCCGTCGTCGGGTCAATCAACTCCCGGCAATGTCACCCCACCGCACGGAGGCGACAACCGTCAGAACCACAGAGGAAGAGGCGGTCGAGGCCGCGGTAGGGGAAGAGGGGGGTATCACAGTCAGCCCGCCGGTACGAGGGAGCTTTTCGATCCAAGCTACTCTCCAAAACCAGGTTTCAGCCTCCAGAAGCGCAGTGGTGACTCCTTGCCTCAGAGCGCGTCTAGGTCCACCACGCCACGTGTGGAGGATCAAGCCATTCGAGCACCCAGAGGACCTGACAGCAATGGGAGAGGAGGCTTTGCGAGGCGCGGGGGCAAGGACGTTTGAGATTTCTATCTACGTCCGATTACCAACCACCACCAATCTGTCCAGCCAGCTGGACAACTCTCTCGGTGTCTGTCACCTGATTCTTCCCTACGTCGCTAATAACCTCGCGGTAACTTGTGTACACCAACCTGCCCAGTGGTATCCCCGTCATACTAGCCCAGTGGGTAAGAGCACCTCGAACCCGCGAGGGGTGAATACCATCCACGCTCTCTGGACCATCACCTGAACCGGCACCAGAATCAATCTCCGCGTCCGGCTCATCCGCAGAAAAATAGGCCTCGTCAACCTCTGCAATCCAGGCCTTCTGCTCTAACGGGCCAGGCTTTGCTGGTAGGCTCTTACGGTCAATGACGACTTGATCATCGACCTTAATCTGGCCTCCTCCATTGGTACAACCACCAGGGCAGGCCATCACTTCCACATAGGCGTAGTCCAGTGTGGCCGCCTTCCCGGCGGGCCTTTTTGCGCTTCCAAACGGTTTGCCACCGGGCATCCTGGAAGCTTTGGCTGGCTTCAGCTTCCGTACCAGATTCTGTATGTTGCGGAAGCCGTAGTAGCGTCCGGCCTTGAATATTGTTTCACCAGATGGTGCAACAACAGCATAGTCGACAACATCAGCGTTCCGACCCCTCACGGTTTGGATTTGCGATCCGGGATGTCTTGCTTGGACATCGTGTAGAATATAGTGGAGATTCCCTCCGGAAGTCCCTGCAGCCCTCAACTGCTTGTGTGTAGTGGAGGAGGGGAATAGAAAGCAGTGGAGCGTAGGGTCCGGAAAAGGCAGCTGCCTCTGAGGTAGCGTGGAGTTTGAGAGGCTAAAAAATTCGATACCCCTTGATGCTGCGAGCATCAAAATCTCTTTACTCGTGATGACACAGTCAACATCACGGACCCCCCTGCCAGGGCCCCCATCTCCTGCCCAGACAGTGTCTGTTAGCTCCTCTCGACTTGCCTCGAGCTTCTTGTCGAAACACGGCATGATGGCAAGATGCCATATCCTATCCGGGGATATCCCCAGCAGCTGGCTCAGCGTCGTTTTGAGAAGCGTCCCCATGAGCGCCTGCGGCGACTTCACCTTTGAAAGATGAGGCAACACATATGGATGTGTCTTTTCCGCGTAACACACCCATCCCGGACAAGAAGACGTGAGCACCGGCGTCGTAGGCTTATTGCTCCCCTGGCTCAGGACCTCATCCGACCCGAGAACCAAGCACGCCTCCCTCGCCGTATTAGTGTCCACCATCCATGTAAACCCGTTGTGGTATTTCCCTCCCCCTGCCAAGCCTTTTTTGCTCATGAACAGCCGCTCGATCATGTATCCTGCTTGCTCCGACGTGATTCCATGGCCGCAGGCCGCCGCCAGACTTGCGCGCGTCTGCGGGGATACGCTGGCTACGAAGAGCTTGGATTGCGCATTCTCGAGCCCAGAGACGGTATGTTTTCCTGATGAGGCGTCTGGCCCGGTGAGCTGCAGCGCTGGTGCGGAGTCGAGCACGTTGAGGACTTCGTTGTGGCTTTGGAGAGAGACGAGGACGGCTTCGGCGGAGGTGACGCAGCCGGAGCAGGCGAGGCAGTCAGTTAGGGAGATTTGGGCGGGCGGGGCCGAGCCGGAGGAGGAGGAGGGTTGGCCGTCGAGGATGACTTCGTGTTCGAGGGAGGAGGGGTCCTGGGCGGGTGGCTGGGCGGTAGGGAGGGTTTCGATGGGTTTGATACAGGCGACGCCCGGGGAGATGAAGTCGTTTAGATCGTCGACTGAGAGGATGGCCGACATTATGGCGGCGTGCTGTTTCGTCTGTCGAGGAGCTGGATAGGTATGGTGTATGAGGGTTGACGGGAGGAGGAGCGCGCTGATATCAAGGTGTCGCCACTTGCGCAAGCCCCTCTTTTCGCGCTTTCCTCGCCGTTTAGATGGCCCGTATGATCCGCGCACTTTATCGAAGGGCTCTTGAACGTGCGCAAAGTTGTTGATTATGCAATAACAACCCGGGCGCAGTCTCAATCACTAAAACCCATCTGCTTTGAAATGCACCGTCAAGGATGACTGGATGCGCAAAAAAAAGGTCCACTGCGAGATCGGCTGCCCCTCCAAGGTGGCGGGCCTTCAGCGGGTACCCCCACTGTGGACAGGGGGCCCTATGTTCTAGGTCATGCACAATGCCTAATCGAACATCGGGCATTTCAGATGTGACGTCGCGGCCGCCCCTCCGCGATGAACTGCCGCGAGTCGAGGACAAAGCCGAGGAAACCCAGTACCAATCGCAGTGGTCAGAAATACGGTTCTCCGGATGGAAATTAGCAGCATGTACACATCCAGAGGGAGCTCCATCAACTATCACCAGGCGTGAACTTGGTAGATATTACTTAGTCCATCCAAGAGTTATCAAGTGCTGTCCTTCGAGCGTCTCATAGAATCAAGTCTAAAATACACTTCTCCCACTAGCTCCTCAAATGATATTGCCTCCAAGTCAACACACATTAACAAACAGCGGGCTTTGATTTCCGTGCCCTTGAATCTTTTTCAGCTTGTAGTTTTCGTCTCTCAGATCGCCGCCGCCTCGCTCGTCGGTTGTCCAATGCAGCGATACCATCCTGACTCAAGCTCTCGAAGGTCTTCAAGTCAGCCAGAAAGCGTCGCAGACGTAAACCAGTTTTGGCTCTGATCCATGCGTCGAGCTCTATATCTGCAGATGCGGCGCAGATTATCTTCAGACCCTTGAGAACATCTCGATCACTAATATCTTCGTCTTTGGGGGTCTGCGACTGAGCGTCGTGAGGGTCTTCCTCTGCACCGGACGCTTTGGCTGCCTTTCGGGAAGACTCTGATTTCCTCATCGGATTTCGGGCAGGTATTGCAACTGGGATTTGAGCGGCCTTTTCAGACACACCAAGACCCTCTATGGCAGCTTCGGCCAGCTTCTGGCGACGCAAAGCAGCAACACGTTGAAGCCTCTGGGACGGAGATGGGTGCTTTGTGGATGCCCTTTGGCTCGTGGGCCGGTCTTTATCTGGCGATGCCCCAGTCTTGTCCCCCATGTCGTCGAGCTTTCGAACAACATCATCAAGCGCTTTCTCGAATGATAACGGCGTGCCAATAGCAGACTTCCAAGTCTCAGGAAGCTCTAGTTTGGAGGAGATGTCGGGTCTAGGAATGGTTGTAGTCGTGTCATTAACATTTCGTTCTGTGTTCCGTACTTTCATCACAACACCGTCCTGTTGGCGGGCGATGCAGGACCTGTTGGGTGGTGCCTTTTGTCTTTCCGGTGATGGCATCTGTCTGTCTGGTGATTCCTTCTCCTCCACGATGGTACTGGGGTGTTGTTGGGTAGCAACTTGCGAACTCGTGTTGCTGGGAAGCACGATCCGTTGTCGTGTTTGGTTCCGTGGTGTTGATAGAGTTGGTGGAGCCTTGCTAGACTCCTGTGTACTCGCGGAGGATGCGGCGCTGTTCAATTCGGGGACTGCCTGACCCTTTATTGTAGTTAGTGGCAGCCTTCTTCTGGTAACGGCGGCTGGCTTTGGTTCCAGGCTCGGATCTGACTGCACTCGAGTTTCGACGATGCCTGTGAGACCACCGTCAGCTCTGAGACAATGTGAGCAGACAACACGACAACATACTATTTGGGTTGTCTTGATCCCTTACGCTTACGGGGCTAGGTTTGGCAGGGAGGGGTTTATTCATCAAGAGCACCCCAGATGGACGACGCCTGAGCCCCCGTTGTAGCACAGAAACGGGCTCGCCTGACTCTAGACAACCTGGCGCTGATACAGAATTCTGCCGACATGATGTTTCAGGGGGTTGGTTCGACTGCACTTGGGGACTCGCTTTCCCCATCGTCGGCGAGTCTTCGTCGAAGTAAGTGAGACGACCAGTGTATGTAGGCGTCCGGAGACGAATGACAGTTTCGCTGCTAGACTCTTTTGTATGGCCCGACGATGAGTTTGGCCCGGACGAGTTTCGTCCATCAATTATGAAGCAAGGATTGTCTGGCGCACCGGCCTGGTTTCGCGTGTTATCCTCCCCTTTCCCGTTAACTTTCTGGTCACCAGATGTAACGGCAAGGCCGGCGTCTCGAAATTGTTGACGATATGGAAGAAACTCATTGACTGTATGAACAGAGACATGAGCATCGGCTTCCGAGAATGCAGAAGCGGGCAGCTTGCCGAGAGCTCCGGCAGCCTTCACGTACTCTTCGAGCTCTGCGGTGAAGGTATCAAGTCTTCTCTGCCGGGTTGAAGATCCGGTTCTCGGAAGGGTCATAGTCTGGGGGGAAACAGGCAGTCCATCCGGTACAGGGGGAGATACAGAGCATATCGGCTGGAGACGATTGAGTTTGGGAAGCCCAGATGAATCGACCGGAGGGACCAGCGAAGAGAGCCTGTGTTGTTGGGATAAACTCCGCTGGATTGATTCCGAGTGGACCGGGTCGTTGAGACATGGTGCGATGGCCATTGTTGAAAGCTTTTGTGGATATGTTGATGACTTCGGAAACACTGAATAACGAGGGGCTGCAGGCACCGCCGGGAGAGGCCGTCTCTTGGCATTTGGTTGTCTCGGCTCATGGGGCTGCCCAAGTTGGAGTTTTTCATCAAGGTTGCCAATCCGAGCGTGGTGTGGTGCTCGTAGTGCTTCCGGGCTAGGGGGGGATTGAATGGGAGACTTGGGCAGCACGCCCCAAAACGCACGATTCTCTCCGGAGCGCTTACCAGGCCCCTCTGGACCAGCTTTCAGCGATGCGTTGCGCTTTGGGGGGCTGCCGTGGCAGCAAGCATCGTCTTGGGAGGACTGGACCTCCTGGTGGCCGAACAAGGGGTATGGCCCACGGTCCTTTTCAAGCCTGACGGCGCTTCTAATGTCGACCCCCTGATATGTGTCGGGAACAGCGAGGGGGATGCTTTGTGTCTCGCTCGGCCTGAGGTTGCGTAATGTCCTCTTCGGCGCGACGGCCTTGGATCCCCGACTACTGGTGGAGTGGGTGAACGACACGCGGACCCTGCTTCGGTGTTTCCGCCGCACGAGAGCGCGCTGGGCCCTGCGTAGCTTCTGGAGAGACTCGCTCAGGGGTTTGTGCATGACCTCCTCAGCGGCGCGGTGGGCCAGGCTCGAGGTTTTCATCGGGGGGACATCGGGAACGAGCCGCGAAACAATTCTGAACTTTGGTCGACAATGCGGACTTCCCTTCTAAGCTAAGTTGAATGCAGGCATCGCCGATTTATTTCAAAAAGCGAATTCCAAAAAAAAAAGAGTGTGCGGCTGAGCCGACAAGTAGGGCTGCTGTGGTTGCGATACGGGGCCAGGGAGATACCGACGGTGTTGCAGGTCGACAAGCTGAGAGCGGTACCTAGTACGTCTGGATCTCCAGCGGTTGCAGGAGAAAAACCAGCAGTCATCCGGCCAGGAAGGAACCATAGAGTAAGACCTATTCGACCTCCCACGCCTCAGGTGATGAGGCCGGGCGTCAAAGGAAAGTGCGGCCTCGGACCTCTTAACATCATGTTTTGACATCTTTGACGCCTGGAGAAGCGTACATCTCCAATTGTCGGCGGCCTTTGCGCAGCAGGAACTCAATTGCCGCAAAGTCCCTTTTGTCAATGCCAATGTTTTTCTTGAACTCGTTGCTACGGCCTTGATGAGATCTCCGCTTTTGTGAAAACTTGAAGGCCAGTGGGAGCTCTTACCGTGCGAATGTTTGAAAGTGGACCCTTGTAGCCTCAGGTTTTTTGCGGCATTCTCGGAGGCACTGCCTGTACAGGCTAAGAATCTCCTTCTGGAGACCGGAAAGACGCATGATGTATGCTAGCAGGCAGCAACTGGAGTCTTCTTCTAAGGATGTGGCGTTCAGTTGGAAGGAAACAAAACAGAGATCAGGGGCCGGAGCTCAAAAATCCATGACGCCGCGCTTTGAGAGCCTCGGCACGTCGCGCCCAGTGATTGGGCCCATGGAACCACTAATCGTAGCTCCCGCCGTTGACATGGACAGGGGGTTGAAGATCCAGCTCTGAGCGCGACAGCTCCTGAAGCATTTCTGTTTACGACCTTCCACAGCTAGGTAAGCACTTACCGACGGCATTGCAACTCACGCCAATTGCCCGGAAGAATGTCCGGCAATAACTGATGATAGGTACGCATTCCCGGCTTTCGCAAGCCACTCTGTCAGATTTCCTGGGCCGGGCTGACCTAGTGGCAGAGACCAGCGGTTCTTTCCATCTGCAGTTGAGCTTTAGCGCACTTTAAGTCCGAACGAGGAGCTCCATCGACGACATCATGGAGCATCACTCAAAGCATCAGCTCTGTCTGTGGCATCCGTGACAGTTGCAAGCTCATTTTGGAGGAGGAACGCATTCTCGAAGCGAAGTCGAGCTCAATTGATTCGATGGCTTCTTTTTCGGTGAGCACACACCCCTCTCCACGTTAATTCTAGTTCCAGCGGACAGAAGCTGATGATAGCTATCACAGCGACTTGTTCGCTTTCTCGCAAGGGACGGCCGGACGTACTATGGTGACGCCATACTTCCCTGCGGACTGAGCGATATCAGCAAGGCCAAACAAGCTCGCATCGTCCAGGGAGACATCTTTGGAAAGCATAATGTTACCAACGATGTTGCAGACATTCGGCTGTTGCTCGCACCCCTGGCTCCTGAGGATGTCCGGACTGTCCGCTGTCTGGGCTTGAACTATGAGCTCCACGCAAAAGAGGTATCACCACCAGTGATTGTATGTGTGAGCGTCGGGACTGACGGATGGCAGAGCAAAATGCCCATTCCCCAATTCCCAGTCTTGTTGTATGTTACTACCAATGAAACAAACCACGCAGATGGCAGCTGATGGAATTCCAGCTACAAGCCTGCCACTTCACTCGCCGGTCCTACTGATCCCATCCCCGTGCATCCTCTTGCACAGGAGGGTACTGGTCTCGATTACGAGTGCGAGCTGGTCGCAGTTATCGGCAAGAAGTGTGTCGATGTACCCGAGTCCAAGGCGCTGGACCATGTCCTAGGCTATGCCGTTGGCAACGATGTATCCCATCGCGACTGGCAGATCAAGCGCGGGGGTGGCCAGTGGTCACTTGGCAAAGGGTTCGACGGCTGGGCGCCATACGGACCGGGAATCGTCAGCAGCAGCCTGATCAAGTACCCCCAGACCCTCAACATCTCCACTCGGCTCAACGGAAAGGTGGTTCAGGAGAGTAATACCGCCGATATGATCTTCAGCGTGAAGAAGACGATCTCATTCCTGAGCCAAGGCCATACTCTCCTGCCGGGCGACTTGATTTTCACCGGAACGTGCGTTTTCTGTCCCCTCCCCATTTTCCGCACGCGCTCGCTGACATTTGCGGTAGACCTTCCGGCGTTGGAATGGGAAGAACTCCCCAGGTCTGGCTCAAGGACGGAGACGTTGTCGAGGTTGAGGTGGAACAAATTGGGAAGTGTACGAACAAGGTGGAATTCCAGTCAAAAGAGGGCCCAAGGCTGTAGACAACCCGTCAGCTGTATCTGTCAAAATCCAGTTTCTCGACCATTTCCTAAGGAATAGAATACTCCATGGTTTCCGATACCGATCAGTGTTTTCTATTCTCGGCTTAGGCGACGTCCACGAGAAGCGCATGTGTATCACCAACCGGATCAGCCCCTTAGAGCAGCGGTCATCAAGGCTAGCGTGCGGGACCTCAATGCCGGAATCTCGGTATCGGAAAACGGAAACACTCTAGAACTATCTAGGATCACGATTGCCGTTCAAACCGCCGAGGTTGAAGGGAGAGAACCAATCACGTCTCACTCAGCCACTGTCTTGTTCCCCTGGTAGCCCAACCCCACGGCGGTTGACCTCTTACACCGCGCCATGCAGACACACAGGCCCGACACTGCCCCCTAAAAGAGGAAACAATCGCGCACGCTACCAGCATCGCCCCCAGCCTTGTTATCACAGAGCGCCCTCAAACAGGTCAAACAACTATCCGCCAAATGTCAAGATTCTGGTTTTCCAGACGCGAATCCAATTACACCAGACCAAGTCATATGGTCTTGTCAATCAAAAAAGTCACAGCCCCCCACACAATGGCCATGCCGTCCGCAGGCCCCTGGTCGGATGAATTCCTAGGCTTTCTTACCTCTAGTGCTCAAGCGAGTAACCTGTCACAACACCACCATAGATACCGCCTCGGTGTGCGGTTTCAGAAGGCTGAAAGGCATGGGGATAAAGCCGGCTTCCACATATCATGAGCAATTCAGAACATGGGGGAGCCGAAGTGCCTGACCTGAGTCCAGGTTTGGCTTCGCCATCAACCACGGCGGGGCTTCCCTCCGCTGGCTCCCTTACATTCCTGTCGTATTTGTGTTCTAGATTCCTGGGACGCAGCGGCCTGCTCATGACAGTGCTCATAGGCAGAGACACCTACATTCCTTTGCAAGACAAAGCTCTAAGAATAGAGCCCCCTCCGTACTTTGCTCTTGTATATTTTCTCCTCCCCTTGGTTCTGTTGGCCATCTTGACGACGAAATTCAAATCATCAGGAATTCCGCCTCGTCTGAAGGAATTATACTCTGCTTCGGAGATAACCGCGTCCAAAATGTGCGCGTTAGCATTGCAGGCGCCGCGGATGCCCAATTCAACGACGCTCGGGGACATTTCTCAGATGGCCCAGATGCCAGGCCACTGGGAAGGCGAACTTGATATCTTCCGCCCCGAAGAAACGGCGGAAGAGGAGCCCGGCGAGTCGAGCGAGGCGGACAAAGATCCAGAGCTCTTCCGCTACAACCCGCCGGCCGCCCTGACCGAGCTGGCCAATGTCACCTCCGAGACCATCGTCCTCGTCGTCAGGTCCTCAGTTGAGCACGTCTTCCAACAAGTCGAGGCCGAGCGACGACGGACAGAGAAAGAAGCCACTTCTTCCACGGAACCGCACGATTCGCAAGACTCGACTCATGAGTCTTCAAACGGCAAAGCCCCTGATCTCGCACCTCAAATCCATCTCACCCAGCAACCTACCTCAAGCTCTCACGGCGGCTCCTCCGAGTCACAGAGCTGGGCAGACGAGCAAAGCAAAAGTCCCCGCCGACACCGCTTCGGTCTCCGCCGCGTGTTTCAACACATCATCGAGAAAGGAGAATCATCCTCTTCCTCCGCTTTCGACCTCAGCAGCCTCCCCGCCCACATCCGCCATACCACACCACCTCCTTCCTGCTCCGGGACATCCCCACCCCTAGCCCCCTCCTCCTTCACCCAGCTCATCTACAAGCACATCAAGCCCTCCACCCCCAACTCCGGCTCCGAGGCCGAAACAATGTAAGCCCTTACCTCTACCCCCCTTTCCCACCAACCACCCCTAACAAGCCATCATCCACAGCGAATGCGTCTCCTGCTTCGACGACCTCGCCCCAAAATCCGGTGTCAAAACCCCCTGCCACACCTACTGCAAGCCCTGCTTCCAACAACTCATCTCCACCTCCCTCGAAACCGAAGCCCAATGGCCGCCCAAGTGCTGCCTCAACCCCATCCCCTTCCGCACCATCACCAAGCACGCAGGCCCCGACCTCGTCCGCCAATACCGCGATCGCGACGAGGAGTTCCGCGTCCCGGTGTCAGACAGAATATACTGCAGCACCGCCGACTGCGGGACCTGGATCCGCAAGGTGGACAAGGCGAACAAAACCGCGCGATGCAGCGCGGGACACGTCATGTGCGTGCTATGCCGCAGGACGCCGCACGCGCTGAACACGGCGTGTCCGCAGGATCGGGACCGGATCGTGGTGGATCGGCTTGCCGAGGAAGAGGGGTGGAGAAGGTGCAGCAAGTGTGCGGTGCTCGTTGAGCACCGGGAGGCGTGCCAGCACATGACATGCCGGTGCGGGAATGAGTTTTGCTATGTTTGTGGCGCGCAGTGGAGGACGTGTGCGTGTACGAGCGAGATGTTGACGGGGATCAAGGCGAGGGCGGCGAAGAAGCGGGAGGAACGAGAGAGGAACGAGAGGGAGGAGGATAGCTGGTTGCAGAATGCGTTGAGGCTGATTGAGGAGTATGAAAGGGAGACTAGGGAGGTGGAGGAGAGGGTAAGGAGAGCGAGGAGGGAGGAGAGGAGGAGGGAAAGGGTGAAAAGGGAGGAGGGGAGGGTGAGGGAGCTGGAGGGGAGGTATCGTGAGCTGAGAGCGGTTTTGACGAGGGTGAATGCGATGCAGAGGGGGTTGTTGAGCTGTACGCAGGAGGGGGAGAGGGCTGAGGCTGAGGAGAGGGAGGCGGAGGAGAGAGAGCAGATGCGAAGAAAGCAAGGAGGGGAGCTACGGGAGTTGAAGTTAGTGTTGGATAAGAAATTGGCGGATAAGGAGGTGGAATGGGATAGAGATTACCGCGTGCGGGTAGTGTACGAGAGGCAGCTAGAGCAGGAGTACGCCGCGTCGTTGAAGGCGTTTTGGCAGAGCAAGACGGACGGGGAAGAGCGCGCAGCGCAGGCTTTGGGCGCGTATATGATGCAGAACGACAAAAGGTGGCATGGTTGGAGTCAGAAGAGGGACGATGACCTCGCGAGGATGCGGTATGAGGCTGAGGAGGAGGTTGCGGTTCGCGAAGAGATGATGGAGACGATGCGCTTGCGGCTGGAGAAGAAGTTGGAACAGCGGGATGCCGAGCGGGAGGCAAGATATGCGGCCGAGAGGAAATGGTTCGACCTGGTGGTGGCCGAAAGAGCGCGGATGTTGTCTGACATCGAGACGGTGGACAGGGAGAGCGGCGGTGTTGATAGCGAGACCAGCGAGGACGAGGATGTGGTCTTATTCTCCGGCCGGGTAGACCATATCCCGGTGTTGGCAATGTAGCATAGACCTGTCTGGCGAACAAATGCGATGTTGTTGTCAACTCTCGTGGTAAACAGAAAGGAAAGGTTGAAATGCATCCTGAGCCACTCTCGGGACAGGTGCAATCAAGTGGCCATGCCATATTTCTCCGTGAATACCAACTCTTCTAATGTTAGTCGGCCATTCAGTACCTTATGTTGCTGTGCGCAAATAGCAGAGCGACATCGAGTTTTGATGCATAGCAGAGCGACATCGAGGTTTTGATGCTCGGCTTGAGCCTGCCAAAGTCATCACCTCATGCAAGATCTTACCAGACTCACCCGGCCGGGGAGCCCAAGCTGCTGACTTGATGCCACCACATACAGTCCAGCCCAGTGCAACGTAGAAAAACCAACACGGTAAGGTGGTAAGTCAACATTGCGGCTGGAAGCTTGGCGGAGAAGCTGCAACGAGGGTTGTGGATGTCGCGATCGTTCAGCCGGCCAATGGCGGGACACCTCAAACAGCTCTTATCTTATCACCATCTTGGACTGACGGAGAGCTCTTGCTCCAAAATTACGTCACTTGGAGCCTCTCCGAATCCGAGACCGGGGACGGGACTCGAAGGAAACAGTCACATCAGGTTGACAAAGAATACTGCTCAAAGGCGTCTAGCTGCCAACCGCGGCAGTGCCAGACGGACCAAACGGACGTGCCGCAATAGCCAGGCACACCTCTTTTGGACTTCTAGAAGGAAAAGCGGCATGCCCCCCGCATTTCCAATGAGCTTGTTTCGCCTGCCCAAGGCACCTAACGAAGAACAAATCAGATAGGTACGGGACGGTACGTAATGCTGTTTGGTGGGCGGTCGTGGTCCGCACCCGCTGAGTGGCCCCAGCCAGTGCCAGCCGCCCGGCCCAGCCTGTTCGGAGCAACCGCGATGTGGCGCACGAGCAGCTCATGCCGCACTTCCCTGGGGGTTGACCCCCAAGCTGGACCCAGGCTGGCGTTATCTCACCCATCCAGGGCTATCGCGACGACATGACATGATGCTCTACCAATCCTGCTGGAGAACCGCTGCCTTTGGCCTGGCTAGGCATTCTTTGTATCTCTTTCTAGGCAGGTAGCCAGAGTAGCTTGCGTGTTTTTTTATAACGAGTCCACTCGCCGCCCCAGGGGTAGCCCTTCTCTTCCTCTCATTTTTGAACTCTGCACCCCAAATCCGCCAACCCGCCTCGCCCGTTGAGCTGAACCTCCCGCCCTGTCCCGTTGACAGCAACGCCCACCACCACAACTTTCCCTGCGGCATTTTCTTGCTTCTCAAAATCACCATGGCCGAGACGGTTTCCCACGGTCGCGGCGGCGCTGGCAACATCAACCCCGATGACACCAAGTACGTCGATGGCGAGGTGACCCGAGTCGGCGAAGCAGGGTCCCACGGAGACGGAGCTTTCAGCACCGGTCGCGGAGGTACGCCCAATTCCCTCACCTAACTCACCTTACCTTACCAAACCCACATGCCTCATCTCACTCACCTACCTCACCATCTCACCACCTCACTCCCTTCAACTTCACTGCGCAAAAGCCAAAACATCCCGTCCCTGACCGTGGTGTGATCCCGTCTCCCTGCACCTTATCACCCCTAACCTCACTCCACACTTCCCACTGCACGCCAAGGCCCGGCAACAAGCGACGTCTTGATAAGGGAAATCAGCTCCACCCGTTCCCCAATCACAAAGCCTCCCCTATTCGCAGAGGACTATCTCACCTAACCAGCCTGCTAACATTTCTTGTTTCCTCGAAAAAAGGCGCCGCCAATATCGGCGACCCGGGCAAGAAGTCGACCGTCCGAGCCGACAAGGATGTGGTCCCCGAAGCCGCTGTGCGTCCCAGCTCCGAGAACACCGACTACCACACCGGTCGCGGCGGCGCGGGCAACGCGCACATTGTGGGTGAGAAGAAGGTGAATCCGGACGGGGGGGCCATCTCGCTGGCGGACAAGTTGAAGTCCAAGATTTTTGGAAGGTTTGGTAAGAAGTGATTTTCGCCCTGTTGGCGAAATCACGCGAACGGAGAGTTGAATATTGATGGAGGGGCCATTTATTTTGATGTTTTGTTTTATTCTGTTTGAGAGCAACTTTGATACCACATGGCACCCAAAAACATTGAATAGCAGTTTAGCAGAAAAGGGGAAGGGGTGCGTTGCCGAGAATTATACCCAGTTGAGACTATTTTGGTTTGCTGTTGAGGGCGTCTGTTTGGTGATGTTGGTCTGTCTCCATACCTGCGTAGCTGATTCAAGTCTTCAATGGCTGCTGCTGCTGCTGCCTCGAGATTCTCCTCCGTCTTGATTTTGAGGTCGAGTCCATTCAACATGCGTTTTCATATCCCTTTTTGGAACTGACATTGTTTACCCTAGCTGCGATTCTGAAACGAAACAACGAGATAGCATCAGCTCATGCCTGCATCCTCAGCGACTCCAACTGACGAGTGAGCTCTCATGCAACCTCGAGGGTCCTACTGACAGGCCAAATGAACTCCTCCGTGCATTAAACAGTATACGAATGGGTTGCTTGGGTAAGGTGAGCCTGCTCGTTGTGTATTATCTGAGTGGTCAACTCTGACATTTTGTTTAGAGCCGAA
This sequence comes from Podospora aff. communis PSN243, assembly GCA_033296975.1. Taxonomy (NCBI): domain Eukaryota; kingdom Fungi; phylum Ascomycota; class Sordariomycetes; order Sordariales; family Podosporaceae; genus Podospora; species Podospora aff. communis PSN243. Next base: position 457,036 of record MU865938.1, on the reverse strand, counting down.
GCCGCACCCCACATGTCGGCTACCTTGCTGCAAGAATTGAACTAGCCGCCCACTTTCTGATAACTTACATCACCACCCGCCATCTCTTTTTGGCTGATTCTCTGGCGTCGACCCTGATCTGGGCAACGGTACTTACTGGTCTTCGCAGTGTGGCACCTCATTCTTCAAACACCCACACCTCTGCCGAACGGCATTCCGCCATTGGCAGGAGCTTGGACGAAGCTACGTCCCCGGTCGCGCAAGATCTGGCGATGCCCCATTGCTTGGGATCCCAGTGTTTTTGGGGGGGGGGGGGGGTCAATGTCACAGGGACGGGCCATGCACATCATCATTACCCCTCACCCGTTCCCCGGGCTTGGCGAAGACGACCTCAGGGGGTGGATTCTGTCGTTTGGATTCTTGCGCGGGGAGGGTTGAGGTTCATGTCTAGTTTCCAGATCGGGACGCTGACAGCAAAGCGGATGGCTGCGTTTAGAGAATGACTGGTCTTCTTGTCTCGCAAGAGCGACGTGCTGTGTCTACGATGCGGTTATTGGCTGATTTGTCGTTTGACAGGTTGCTGCGGGTTGGCAGTTGAAAAGCGCGGAGGGGCCGTTGCGAGCTCGCGCTCGCTGCCTTGACCTGATCAGCATGCACTGCAGCATTGCAGTAGGCCATTGAGCGCCGCGGCTGCCCGGATCTGGGATCTTTCGTGCATAGCGATTAGAGCTAAGCTCGGGGAGGGCGGGGGCCTATCGGGGAATACCATCAGCGCTTCTTCACCGCGCGGACATGGAGCCATGACCGCTGAAGCCAAGCCCAAGTTATCAATTCTGTTGGGCGGACATGGCGTCGATATACGAGAAGCACGCCATGAAAGAGGCGCGGATGGATCATGGGAAAGGCGCTCTGACGCTGGGACGGCAGCGAGGCACCCGTTCCGAATGCGCCCCCCGCGTCAACACACACTGTGGAGTGGTGGCTGCGGTTGCTGTGGGTGGTGAGCAAAGCGGCAAACGGACGCACACCTTTGTCTGTTTCGGTCTTGGGGTGTCCGGGGCATGGCTATGTTCTGCACTCCCCAGACCGATCTCGCCTATTCAACCGGCCTTGTGAGTACATAAAACAGCATCGTATGCACATAAATAGGAATGGGTGGGCCGATGGGGCTCCGAATGCCGTCCGTTCCAGGTTTCCCGCTCCCCAGTCCTTGCCGTGCTCAGTCCGGCCTTCCTGGACACAGTCGACGAGGCCAAAAGGGTGCCCACGACAGGCGGAGCTGTAAGGGTCGGGCCCAGTGTGTCTCGCGCGGAATGAGAATCGACGTGAATGCAGGCCACGGCGACTGTAACGTCGAGGCGAGATCCATCGTTCAGATGCGGCCTCTGGGCACCCTCTCCTTAACCTCGACACCACCACCTCGCGAATCTGCCATCCAGTCGTCCTCCACACCTCCTTTCCTGCCACCAGCTAATTTGCAAGTCGATGCAGGGCGTCTGCCGCAGCGTCCAGATTCTTTGTCCGACCATCCACTTTCGACTCGAGCTGCTGCCAACGGCTCATCGGGGGTCCCTTCGTTCGGCAGCGTCACGGCCGCGCCGCGGCTGGCTTATAGGTAGCCTCGACGCGCGCCTTTGACGTGGATTTTCGACTTGTGGTTGTTTCCAATCGCCAGCCCGTTCCGTCGTTGACAACGGTGCGAGGTAATTCGTCGGTTTGGGGCAGTGGTGCCACTGAAAAGCGCAAGGTGGACCGTGCCCGGAGCGTACTGCCTCTCGGTGTTAGTGAGCGGGAGCCTGGCCCAGGTGGCCCTGGGGAGAAAGAACGATGGCGCCGCGCCCACCACCTGCGCCGCGCCTCTTTTCACGGCTTTCACACGCGTCCAACCGATCTCACTCTTCGTCTTTTGAAGCCGACGATGAGCGCTCCAGCATAGGGTCGGCCGAAATTCCCTCTAGGATGAGCCCGGATCGTAGCAGCAGCGGTGGCCGCAGTCGTAGCAGTGCGACAAGCGGCCGTCGCATCAATCCCAACGGCAACGGCAACGGCGCCTTTGCCCACGAAGACACCCGGCCGACCAGCTCCAAAGAGCTCGCAGGCTTCTACGCCTACTCATTTGCCGCCGAGGTCTACGTCGTCTGTGGTTAGTCAATGCTCTCCAGATCTTCCCGCTGTTTTTCCAAGCTAACTCAATGTTCCAGCCATCGGTACGTTCGTCTGAATGCTGTCTGCGCTTGGAGCTCAAAGCTTACAATCCTGCAGGTTCCTTCATCCCAATTCTCCTCGAGAGCTTAGCACGCGAGAATGGCGTTCTATTATCGGATCGAACGACCCCGTGCGGCGCGAGTTCCGACAAAGACTCGGACGATGACGGGCAGTGTATCGTCTACATCCTCGGCATGGAGATCAACACTGCTAGCTTTGCGATGTACACGTTCAGTATAAGCGTTCTGCTGCAGGCGCTCTTGGTTGTCAGCATCAGCAGCGCTGCAGATCACGGAAACTTTCGCAAGAAGCTCCTCCTCGCCTTTGCCTGGATTGGGAGCTTGAGCGTCATGTGCTACATCTTCGTCACCAACAATATATACGTCTTCGGCGCTCTCTTGGCCATTATCTCCAACACCTCCTTCGGCGCCTCTTTCGTATTGCTCAACTCGTTTTTACCGCTGCTCGTCAGACGCCACCCGTCGGTTGTCGACCCTGTCGATCTGCGAACACCAGACCTCGCTGCATCGGACGACGAGTCGCAGCCGCTCGAGCCATCGACACGCCTTGATACAGATGGCGAGGAAGAGTTCGATCCGAGAGCGGCATTGTTACCCGGCCGCACCGAGGAGGGTCGTGTCATTTCCCGCGTTCGAACCAACGAGGAGAAGATATCTGAGGAGATGAGCCTCTCGACGCAAATATCGGCCAGGGGTATCGGCATTGGGTACATCGCAGCCCTGTTCCTTCAGTGCGTTGCGATATTCATCCTTGTCCGCATGAAGAATACGACATGGTCGCAGCGCGTTGTCCTCTGTGTTATCGGCGCCTGGTGGGCCATCTTCACGATCCCAGCGGCGCTCTGGCTTCGCCCTCGACCTGGACCTCCTCTGCCCGCGCTCTCACATCAGTCGGGGGTCCGTGCGTGGATCTCGTACACAGCCTACGCCTGGAAGTCTCTCTTCCGCACTGTCAAGTTGGCGACGCGGCTTGTGGACATCATGCTTTTCTTGGGAGGCTGGTTTCTCCTCTCAGATGCCATCGCGACGACCTCCTCCACGGCCATCCTCTTTGCCAAAACGCAGTTGCATATGGAACCCTGGGCACTCGGCTTTATCAATGTCATCTCCACGGCATCCGGAATTGTTGGCGCATTTTCCTGGGCTTTCATCTCAAGGCGGTACAAGCTCCAGGCCCACCAAACCATCCTCGCCTGCATTGCCCTCTTCGAGCTGATTCCGCTGTATGGCTTGATGGGATATCTTCCCTTCGTGAAGAACTGGGGGGTCTTCGGGCTTCAACAACCGTGGGAGATGTACCCTCTTGCGGCCATTTACGGGTTCGTCTTGGGGGGCTTGAGCAGCTACTGCCGTTCTCTTTATGGCGAATTGATTCCACCGGGATCCGAGGCCGCTTTCTACGCACTCTACGCCATCACGGACAAGGGATCCAGCGTGTTCGGCCCTGCTATTGTGGGGGCCATCATCGACAGAACGGGCCACATTCGGCCAGCGTTTTGGTTTTTGGCGGCGCTCGTTGGGTTTCCGGGCCCGCTGATCTGGTTCATCAACGTGGACCGGGGGAAGCGCGAGGGCGAGACTCTTGCTGAGGTCATCGAGGGCTTCAAGCAGGTCCAGCAGAGCGGTGGCGAGGAAGATGTTTCGAGTGAGCGGAACAGCACCAGCGAAGGCGACAGCCAGGGAATTCTCGCGCGGTACGACGATGACTAATGGGTGGCGTGATTCGCAGTCGGCCTGCTACCTGCTTCCTTGCAACCGCTTGTGTACCTATTGATGCATAGCGCTGGCGTTCACGGGTGTCATCTGCTTTTTCATGTTGGCTCGACCAGCTGTTCTGGAGTAATAATGGACATTGGCAGGGAAACAGGGCAGGCGACCAAATCGAGCTTGTCTGCTAGTCCGATGGCCTTCTGGATAATTTGGATTATTGAACGCAATTGCCGGGTGGTGAGTGCTCCGGCAAATCGTGGTGATCCGAGTAAAGATGAGACAGCGTTGCACTGTGACTCGGGCAGCAAATGGAATGCTGCAATAGATTCCAGCGGGGACGTGTGTTTGTGATGATCGAGCGGGCGTGCGTGCGTTGCGCGCGGTGCGGACATCGCCCTTACCGTGCGAGCCGTATTTGTTTGGAACCTGCTATCCCATCGACTTCCAGTTCTTGGCTTTGAAATGGATGAAGGAGCAGCCAAACAATCGGATTGACTATTGAGCATTGTCAGCGACGGAAGAAACGCATTGGCTCGGGGTCCGGGGAATAAAGGAGTGGGTCCGTTGAGCCACACCTGCTTACCAGCCCCCTCCAGAAGAGCATGGATCTGGGAAGAGGAGATATTAAGTGGCTGGTATTTCTTCGCCCAGTGGCGACGCGAAATTTCAAAGGTTCAACTTCTTGCGACAAATACTCCGCATCGTTTTCCATCCCCCATTGACGTCCGAGCATCGCGATAGTCGCCGAGCGGAGTCATTGGCAAGCTGTGATTGACTTTTGCAGCCCCGACGCGCTCCTGAGAGCAGCCGGCTGGCGTCGCATCAGGAATTTGGTGCCAAAGCCACCTCAGCAAGAGAGCGGACACGAACCGCACACCTCACCACCTCCTCACTTGCCTTTCCGCGGGCCACGAAAACCTTCGACCCGCCCCGATTTTAAACAACACCAACACCATCGGCCGACTTGTCGCCATCTCGGCACGCGCCGCGCGCACCCTTTTTTGATACAGCTGCATCGCATAGCTGATTTTTTGTTACTCCACTCCACACTGCTTTCCGGCGCATCGAGCTGCGACGCGAGCTCCCCCCTCAAAACAGACATGGCATCCGCGCGCAAGCGACCGAGAGTCGAGACCGAGGACAACCGCGCCGAGTGTCCCTTCTCCATCAAGATTGTTGACCCCAAGGATAAGGAGCAGAAGAAGAAGAAGCGCAGGCGCACCGACAACGGCGAGGATGACGATGCGAACACAAAGGTCAATCTGCAGATGTCGCCGTTCTCGCCCAGCGGCAAGTTCAAAACCCACGAGACGATGGACCTGCATTATCAGGTCGAGCCGGCCAAGAAGTGGACGGACATGACGAGATACAATAGCTTTGTTCGTAAGTGCAAACTGCCATCATTGCCGGTGCTCCCGCTGGGTCCGAGCTAACCGCGTGTCATCACGGTCAGTGAACGGAGTAAAGTATTTCAGTGAAGGATTCATCTACGTCGCGAATGACTCCAGCATCGAACGGCAAAAGGCTGCCGGCGAAGTGATGCAGCCTAGGAAGAAGTCAGACGACGACTGGGTCGCACGAATCCTCGAGATCCGCGCTAGTGACGAACACCACGTTTACGCACGCGTATACTGGATGTACTGGCCGGATGAGCTTCCCCATGGCACTCACGACGGGAAGAAGACAGTCCAAGGCCGCCAGCCCTACCACGGCGCGAACGAGCTGATCGCCTCCAACCACAGTGAGCACTGCCCGCAAAGTCCTCCCGATACAATATGACCCCTCTAACAAGTCACCAGTGGACATCATCAATGTCGTCAGCGTCACCTCGCAGGCACAGGTGAAGCAATGGTTTGAGGAGAATGATGATGAGGTTCAACAAGCCCTCTACTGGCGTCAGGCTTTTGATGTCCGGACATACGAGCTCTCGGTAAGCACACAGACAGCTCTTCCACCAAGCTCCAGCGACATCCCTTGCTAACTGATAGCGGACGGTAGACCGTCGAACTCGTTTGTAGTTGCAACACTCCCGCACACCCGGACAACCTTCTCGTAGGTTGCACGTCAGAGATCTGTAAGAAGTGGATGCACGAGCAGTGCATCAAGGACGAGGCCCTGAGAAAAACATATGCTCGGCTTGGCACGGACAAACCACACATCAACCCCGACGCGAAGGACGCAAAGGAAGCGGACGAGGCGAAGCGTCCGTTGAGCCCTACCGAGACCGGCGCGGCTGTTTCGGCACACTCCATCGACGTTAAGGCCGACGGCGAGTCTGACTCGGTACAGGTCAGCACGAAAGACAACGTAGACGTCAAGCAGTCTGAAGATGAGGATGCGCCCGGAGCGCCGGAGGATTCTATCGCAGAGCCCTCTGTGGAGCCACAGACCAAGTCGGAGTCCCAGACGCCAACGAAGATTACGTCTATCAAATTGACAAACAAGGGGAAACCCGGAAGGCCACGTAAGAAGGGGGAAACGAACGGCGACTCCGCAAAACCCTGGGAGGGTCTGTTCGAGGTCACACTCAACATGGCTACGGATAAGAACGATATCATGACGCTTGAGTTCAAGGACTTGCGCGAAGGAATCAAGGGTGGCGAGAAGACGTGGACGGAGCATGTGCACTGCCTGGTGTGCGGTGCAGAGGTCAATTAGATGTTGGGGACGAGGAATAACTCTGCTACCCGGCGCCGAGGACGCGCCGTTATTCCCGCTGCCTCTGGTGCCGAGCGTTTCTCGGTCGTACTTGTACCCCAGAAGTCACAGGCTGATGATGCGGACTCGGGGACGGATGTCTCTCGATGGTTGATGTCCTCTGGGGCGGACAGAGTGGCAATGGACGAAACCCTGGTAGGCCTCACTCGGTAGCGATTTGGTTTTGGTCCGATATCAAGTTGGATTGCGGAGCGCAACAGTTGAATTATGAGTTCTGGAGCCGGAGCCGGAGGCAGAGCAGCAGGAAGGGGATCAGGAGGCGATGGGCGTTCGAGCAGGTGTCGGCGCAGGTTTTGGGGAAAAGGCAGGGCTGGCAGTTGGAGGGGAAAGAAGGGCAACACGCGTGGTTTAATGTGAGAGAGTTTTCACGCCGGGGGGGCAGCAGAACCAATAACGTTCATCTATATGCAGGAAGGGAGCCGGAGATTGAAGCGGAGGCGGGAAGCGATTCGAGGCAGCGATGTGGACAACGGACCCGTCATGGTTGGCGAAGCGTTTGACCAACCAACCTATACGTTTGTTTCTTTTCTTCTTCATTGATACGAAAGAAAAGAAGATAACTGTTTCCCCGATCCCTCCCTCCCTCCTTCCCTTCTCTTCACTCTCCTCCTCCTCCTCCTTTCCCCGGCGATACCGGTCTCTTGCTTCCAACCTCGAGCTGCTCCTCTTCACATCGACCTTCGGCATCCCTTGGAGCTGGCGAGGGCCAGTTAGGCGGCTCAGGACGGGACTGGGAAGACAAAAATCGGAGAGGCAGGTCGGGTGGGATGGACAAGGTGGACGGTTTTCGGTTACGGGTTGCTGGGTTGCTCTCTGTCTGCGGATATCCCGGGTTTGGTTGGCTTTCCCTACTTTTAAGGATGTTGCGCTTTTCGTGTAGTTAGTTACCCTCCGGTCCTTTTTCGTCTTCATCGTTGTTGTCTCTTTCAGGGTCTCTCTTTTTTTTGTTATGTGGTTGCGGCTCGTTCCCGGTTCGGTTTGGTTATGTTAGTCTAGTTCAATCTTTTTAGGTACGTGGTAGTAGCAGCGGCAACTGGTCGGGTATGTAGCCAGGTAGGGGCATTGAGAGATTCTTTGAGCTGTGTGTCGTTGTTCTTTGATGAGGGTTTCCTGTGTCCGTGTGTGGATCTCTATGCTGACAGTGTGTATGGTTTGGGTTATGGGTGTTCATCTCATCTTCGTCGGGGTTTTATCCCTTTCTGCGTTTCTGGGTTGGGAAACAGGAGGCGGAGATGGAAACCACGGAGATGGTATTGAAAAGTCTGGGGTTTTACTTGGTCCTGGTTGCCGTTCTTTCTTTTTTCGCGTCCGTGGGCGTGTAGAGTGATGAGAAAGGCAGAAAGGCAAGGGGCAGGCAACGAGACAGTAGGTTGGGACCGCGGTTGGTAACATTATGTCTCCTCCATAGTCAAGCGTCGTTCTCCGAATATTTTCAGCCGGCTTGCTGCGTGGGAGTGCGAGCGATTGTGGAGATGGACAACTGCCAAAGTGGTCTGAGACCTCCCTGTTGTTTTCCAATATTGTATTCGTATGCCTTCTGTAACCACTCCTCCGAGGAAAGATACCTACAATCATTTCTATCCACCAAATAAGAATACAGTCGTCAGGCCTGCCTACCGATGACCTGTCCTGTTCACATGCCCTTCTGTCCTAGATATCTGCTCCCACACGCCCATTCATGCCTTCGGCGGACCCAACGATGGTCAAAAGCAAACGCGGCCAAGAAAGAACAGCATATCCCAAAACAACCCTCTCCCCTTTCAAAAGAGACCCAGCCCCATATGCAAATCATGGCAACCTGGATATCTCCCATAAGGCCCTAAGCAAAGCCAACCCCCCACTCTGCGTCTCGACGGTCCGGCCTCGCCCCCTGTCATTTGCGTCGGAGAGTTTGACAACATCCCTTCTGTTCATAGGTCGCTGCCTTCCGTCGTTGTGCACAGGTGCCATCATCCAGATGGAATTGTTTGGGACGCCATCGTTTCTGTAGTCCGTCGCTTCGGCCGGCACGGGGACATCTTCCGGAACTATGGAGAGGCCATGGACGTGGTATTCTTTCATCAGGCCAACTGTCCACCACATTCCATATCTCCCTTCGCCATCTCGGGTGTTCCGCGCTGCGTCGGCATTGTGCTGAAGCCAGGGCTTGTATCCTTTGCAGGACTCAATGTGCAAATTGGCATTTCTGAGATGCATGTGTTGATTCATCTCCTCGCCATCGAAGGGTTCATCGAGCGGCTTGCAGAACGTTGTGAAGTGGTGCATCCAGATCCCCTTAAATGTTTGAGCGTCCTGCGAGCAAGTGGCAAGTATGTCACAAGCTTCCTCGAGGACTCCAGCTCGGCCGAGTCCGTACCAGGCAGGCACCCCATGACCTTGCAGCACCTTGAGATCTTGGACTGGGGCGTTTTTGGTAATATCCCATCCGGTAGCCTTGATAACGGCGCGGATGAGTTGGTGGCCCTCTTCGAGATATTCCGACTTGCCAGTGATGGTGTAAAGCTCCCGAAGTCCCGTCAAGATAGTACCTTGGTTGTACGTGTAAACCATCTCGTCGCGCTCATCGCACTTCTTGCCAGTGTTGTTGACACCTGGCCTGTAGCCCGAAATATGGAAGCCGTCAACGTAGAGTCCATGGCTATTGGTCATATTGGAGGCAGTCAGCCACTTATGCGCGACTATTGCAGCATCTTTGTACTTTGAATCGTGCCGTGGCCAACTTGCTGCTGTCCCCAGCTCAGGTTCCCCGTCTCTGGCTTTGAACGGTGAGCTGTTGTCGTCTCCAGGGAAGTGGAGGTACATGGCAGTAGAGGCGGAAATCCACAGCTCGTTCGTAATGGCGTTTTTGTAAGGCATCAGCCTTGGGTTCCAGTTCATACCTCCCCCACAAAGCTGCGTGTCCCAGCCCGCGGATGCGAGATGCCAGAAGATCCTCGCCCGATGGGCAAAAGCAGGAAACCAGGCGGTCCCGTGCCAGCCTTGGACGGCGCGTTGCGGAACCAAAACCTCGTAATGGGCTTTGTTGTGCGACTTGGCAAATTTGATGGCGTCGAGCCAACCCAAGACAACCCACAGCATGTCGTCGTAGGCCTGATTGCGGAGCGAGAGGGCGTCCTGGCCAAAGTAGAAGCTGACGAGTTGAGTGAAATACAGTGAAATGAGATTCTCGCTCGTGCTGAACTCGTGGTATTTGCTCGCTCGCAGTATTTCGAATCCATCCGAGAGGGAATCTAATGCTCCAGCGACTTGGGTTCCCATCACGGCAGCCGTCCAGTCAATAGCTGTGGGCCAAGTGCCGACCCATGACTGGAAGTACACATCTTGCATAACCCGTAGTGCCTCAAGCGTGTCGTCGAAGAGTTGGATATCCACGGTGCCGGTTCCATTTCTAGGTGCTGGAGGTGGCAGCGTGGTAGCTCTCGCAGCTACCGCCAAAACAGTAAGCCTCGTCCATTGGACGAACATGTTCGTTCGGCCGTCGTCCCCTTAGGGGAACAGCTGCGCCTGTTGGTGAGCGCAGAATTTCCCCGAAAAAAGCTAATGGATGAATAAAAATAGAGCAGTGAACCTTAACCAGAAAGCAAATGCTTTGTCGCAAACGAGACAGAAAAGCAGACTCAGAAATCGATGTCAAGGCTGGCAAGAACCATGGAAGCAGTCAACCAGGAGTTGGGAACCTTCAAGTTGTAGCGTGTAACCATGAGGACCCGAGTGAGGACAATGCGCAATAGGGACGGAGTCTTTGAAACAATAAAGCACAAGAGACACAAGCAAGAAGAAGAAGCAGCAGCAGCGAGGCGGCCCTCGATCCTAAAAGGCACAACTCGAGGACCATTCCCACACACAGTCCTCAACCCTTGCTGGAGATCCTGGGGAGGCGGGGTGCAGGCACATGGCCTACCCCGCACTGCGGCCAAGAGACGAACACTCCAAGACCCAGCTGCGTGGTTTGGCTGCCGTCAAAGAAGTGCCAAAGTTAGACGTCAAGTGATCGTTATTCGGACGTACATGATCATTCCCGGAGACAGTCATGTTTCTCTGCCGGTCTTCTGTGTGGTGCCGTGCAATGTTGAGACAGGAGGACAGCTAGATCGCGAATGTCCAGGCTCCATGGCACTTTCCGTGATACTGGAAGATCTCGCATTGCCGCGGGACCCTGCAGAAGTGATCTTGAAGTGGCTTGCAGCAGCCGCAGTGGGAAGAACCAGACGTCAAATGGCCTTATCCAACGTCTATCAAACGGCTTTCCAATCTACGTATACGCACAGTGGCTTTTACTCTTGCGCCGTGCACACCATGAAGTTGCGTCATACGGCAATTCAGGAGCCAGGTACGCAGGTCATCGGCCTGAAAATGCATCATAAATCCAATTTTAACGCTGGTATTTCTTCGAAACTAAGGATGGAGCTGTGTTTACACTCCGCTATCGAGATCGAGATGCTCCGTCTAAGTGAACAAACCAGCAGCAATAAACCGTTACTCCAGTGCCCGGACCTCTAAAGCCCGCTAGCCTTGACCATTCCCCCCTTGTTTTCTATACCTACAAGCATGTAGTACAGTATGACACCGCAAAGAGCCAAGGGGCGCCTCGAAAAGGACGTCAGCGCCCTATTTTGGCAGCTTTTCGGGGTTGCTTGGATCAACCTTCGCGGCATCGATCGCATCTTGCTCCGCCTCGACAGCTTCGGTGACCTGTGCCTTTTCCACTCCAGGCGTCGCCTCGGCCTGTACTTCCCTCTCCTCCTTGTCATCAATATCCTCGGTGTCTCTGGGTGTAGCCATGCCACTAATCTGGTTCTCTTCGTTCTGCTCAAGCTCGTCCTGGATGAGCTCCTGCTGCTCCTTGAGAACCTCGAGACGCTGCTTGTTGGTGGCCGCGCCCTCGGCGTTGTGGACCTCCAGCTCGATCTCGTGGAAGAGTTCTTCGGGAATCGAGGACAGGACGCCAGTCAGGGCCTCAATTTGGTTCGACACCTCGCCACCCTCCGTTTGCGTCTGGCCATACATATAGGCATTGCTCAGCACAAGAAGGGTCGAAGGCACGCCCTGAACAAGTCGGAGATCGAGCCAAGTTTGAAGATCTTCCCTGAGCCGGGCTGGCGACACTCCGTGCGTCTTGATACCGCGACTGGCGCAAGCCACCTGGAGCTCCAGTACGGAGAGGGAGTCGACGCCCTCAAAGCTGATGGCGCGGTCGTCCCGCTTGATTTGGCGCATACGGTGGCGAATCTGGTACCGCAGCATCATGTCGGTTCCAAAGGTGTTGAGGTTAAGGTACCTGCACATGGACACCAGCTGGGGACGCGACAGGTTGTCCAACGTCAAGTCATCTTTGAAGATCTTGCAGACCCTGATAACGTCTTCGGCCGTTGGCTTCTCGCCGGTGGAGCGAACCTTGCGGAAGAAGGTAGAGAACTCCTCCTTTTGGGCCGTAGCCGACGTCAATGGGAGACCAGTCTCCTTCAGAGTCTGGCGAAGGAAGCTGCTGACCTCCTTACGGGTCGTGCGAAGCGTGTTAGCCTTGGCGTCCTTGGACTTCTGCCCCTCATATGTGCTGGGGAGCATGTTGGGGAACAGCTTCAGCGCAACGGGAAGCAGTAGCTCAGCGAACGGCACTATCACGAACACGGAGAAGGGAACCAAGCGGCCAAGGTCCTGCACCGTCCGCTGCAACTGTCGGTTCTCTCTCCGCGTGAGCTCGTACCCAGCAGCCATCTTCAGTGCCAAGCGCGAGCTGATCTTGACTTCAGTTGCCAGCAACTTAGTTCCGTCCCAGTAATGCTGCACCTCCTTCTTGATCTTCTGTCCCAGCGTCAACTTCTTCTCCTCTTTCTTAGCTTCGGCTTTCTCGGCCGCCGTCCCGCTGTCCGCGGCGAGTTGCGTGAGGGAGGCGCCCTCGCCGACAATCTTCTCCGAGTCCTGTTTGGCTACCCCCTTCACTTCGGACGCGCTGGGGGCGGCCTTTGTGGCGGGCTTAGCGCTGCTCGATGCGTCCCTCGGGAGAGGTTTCTTGGCCTCCTCCGGATTGAAGCCGGGCGGCGGTCCTGCTGGTGGTCCTCCATGAGTGCTCGTTCCGGTAGTAAGGCTTCGGAGAGGGATCAGCAGAGCAGTCGTAGGGCTGTTGAGCAGCAAATTCCGCGAGTTTCGCGACAGATGTAGCGATGTGGCGAGGAGCGCGGATCTCGGAAGCGCATGACCTGCACCATCTGCTTTCAGCAAACCGTTTGACGAAACCGACCACTCCAAACCTACCGGTGCCCAGGAATGGGTTAACGACCAAAGCCCTGCGTGCGACGCTTGCTGAGGCGCTCATGACGGTGTTTGTTTGCTGATGCAATTTTCCACGTCGACCGGATTCGCCTGCCAACCAAAGTCGAGAGCTAGGAAAATAAGGAGTACAACGCGAAAAAGCGCCCCGAGAGAATGCCTGGGAAAGAGCGGATATTGGTTGAAGAAGGTTGCTATTAAAACATACAAGTACGAAGTTCAGAAGTCGCACATCCCAAGTCAGCAATGATGGGTAGCGGTGACATCAAATTCCCACGCCGCTTTCATCCTGAACAACACATTTGGCCGCGACTCAGCAGGGTCACGTGGATGCATGAGTAAGCTGCTGCCCGCGGCAAACCACCAGTTTCAGTCAGGCACCGCACGTGGCATCAGTGCTCTCGGAATGGATTGGCAAAGCGAGTTCAACTCTTCCAGGCCTAACGATGTACACACGGCCTCAACTGGTTGCTGGCGATGCAGAATAGGATGGATTGAAGATGGTTCACAGACGTTTCAAACTCTATCAGCGACCCCAGGGCCGCTTGTCGAAGTATAACGCTGGGGTAGTAGCTCGAGCGACTCTGTACGTAAACCCAAGCCTCAGGGTCAAATTTTGTCTAATTTTCGCAGCGCCCTCGTTATCCTCATCCGAACGTCAAATGTTTATTATGCACTTGTAGAAAGTAGAACCAAACAGGCTTCGGGCTTCGGCGAAGGCTGCACCTCGTGGCGCGTCTGAATCGGACTCCGGGGCTCTCAACAAAAAATGTGGCGGTCATTTTTGGTGAGAGACGGATGGATTCGGGTTATTACGTAGCTCTTTCCCTGCCCGCAATCCACATTGCAGCTTGCGCCAGGGTGCCCAGACCGACCGTTTCCCCGCGACATTGCTTCTTTCTAAGCCTCGCGCAATTACGCTGGGTTCCCCCAACCGGAGTGCGACCGGAGGTGAGCGTTCAGGTTATGGAGATAAGAAGCTTTGGATGCCCGTTACCGCTTGGCGACCCATCTGCCGACTCCGAATTACATTTTTGGTCCTTTGCTCCAGACATGCTTCTCCCCTGACACACAGCGCTGCATCCATTGTGACTCGGCCCTCGGCTGGCATTCGAGGTTCCCCGCAATCCGATCAACTGGGTGCAGCCGCGCATTCATAACTTGATATTGAGCGGGAAGCCTCGGTCCCTGTGAAGCGCTCATTAAGACCCGATCTGTGCCCCTGAGCTCTAACCCCCCAATCTCGACGCGCTCGAGCATCGCGTATCATGACTGTCATGCGGCTTAAGAAAGCCGCCCGAGTCATTCTGGTCGGAGCTCCTGGCGTGGGAAAGGGAACACAGTCGGAACGGCTTTTGCAGCGCTTTCCCCAGCTTTCCTCGATAAGTTCGGGCGACCTGCTGCGTTACAATGTCAAGCAGCGCACCCCGCTTGGTAAGTGCACAGTTGGTCTCGGGACCCGTTCTCCGGTCTCATTTTGCTAACGTACCACGAAGGTATCAAGGTTGAGAGTACGATCAAAGCGGGCGGCCTTGTGCCCGACGAGCTGATCCTCCGCCTGATTAGGAATGAGCTCAAACAACGAGGATGGATATGCTCGAGCCAACCGTCCGGCGATGTTATGACGCTGGCCTCATCGGCCATCAGCTCTACCGACTGCGCGTCTCTGACTAGCGACGCCGAAGTTGAAGCGTTTATCTCCTCACCAGAGCATGCTCGGGGACTCTCTACACCACAGACATCGGACGACCCATCGGCCTCATTTCTCCTTGACGGCTTTCCCCGCACCGCGGTGCAGGCAGAGCGCCTCGACGAGATCGTGCCGATGAACTGGGCCGTGTCGATCAATACGCCACTCGATGTTGTTATGGAGAGGATATCAGGTCGATGGGTCCACGAGCCGTCGGGAAGGGTCTATAACACAGGCTTCAACGCGCCTAGAGTGCCCGGTATCGATGACATCACGGGCGAGCCGCTCGTCCGCCGCGCCGATGACGACGAGGAGGTGTACCGCGCCAGGTTCAAGAAGTTCCAGGAGACCAGCGAGCCCCTATTAGAGCATTACGCACGCAAGGGCGTTTTGTGGGAGGTCGAGGGGCTGAGCAGTGATGAGATCAGCCCGAAGCTCTTTGCCGAATTTGAGCGTCGCTTTGTGGATTGATAATGTTCACGTCGAGTCTTCTCTTTGGGTTGGGTATATTGTGTACGAGCGGTCAGTCGGGTATCGCCCTTGTGGGCTCTCATGTTCGAGTATCGGGTCTTTACAGACGAGGCGTCTGGCGTCTTGGGTGAAATAGCCGCGTTTGCCAACGCGTAGCTTGATTTGGGTGCTGCGTTGTTTGGATATTTGTCTTCGGTTGTTGTAAAATCCAAGACTCGCGAGCTTGGGGAGTCATCGCGTGGGGGAAAATGCGGCCTCATCGCAACGGGGCGGGTGTATTTGGGGCGTTGTTGATGGCGGCCCATCTGGAGCTTAGGGCTACGCAATATCAGTGCCGTGCTGGACGTCCGTCGCGGCCGCAGACGGTGCTCAAACGACCAAGCGCCCAGAAGTGTTTTTCTGCGAACTTGCCCGATATTCGCTCCCTTTCAAGTCCTCGTCTATTCGTGACCAGACATTGGAACCGTGACAGACGTCCTCATGGTGCATGTCGCTTGCAAGCAGTTTGGCTGGGGGTTCACCTCGATGATATGCTGATAAACGTTGCTCAGCACGCTTCACCCCACTAAACAACAGATGTAAGTTCCTCAGTCATCAATCAAACCACACGTCCAACAGATGACATCTTCTCCCTCCTTCCTTTTCCCTTTGAAAACTAAATATTGCGGAATCTTTGAAGCTTTCCCAAACTAGCAGTTGCTCATTTTTTGGTTGGGGGTACGCCCACGGTGCGACATCTTTTGAGGCGCCGCATTCAAATACAGCTCCGGTAGCCAAGCCGCGCGAGCTTCCCCGCCATAATACGTCAGTCCCACAAGCCACCAACCGTAACGCCATTCAATTAGATCCAAACCACCGCGGGCACGAAACCTCGACCAGAAATCTAATGATAAAGCAACCTTTTTCGCCGTAGAAATAAATTTATTTCTATCGACTTCCAAACAAAATTCCGCGCGAGACGTCGACTGGTGCCTGAGCTAGCAACGGCACTGACCCAGGCAGGCGAGCCGCGAGGGCGAACAGATCGCAGGTCATCCCGGTCAACCCAAACGTTATGGCCGTCATGGACCAGGACAACTTTTCAAACATCTCGTGGCACAGCGAGCAAGAATCCGGCACCGTTGTGCCCAGCGCCGCGGCATCTGCGCACGAGTCAGCCGGCTCAGAGTACCCCGGCAGCAGCAGACAGGACGGCGCCAGGACGGTCGAGGGCGAGGATGCGAACCTCGAGCCCGCGCACGGTGGGGAGATTCTGGAGTGCGTCGTGTCAGATCCGAGGAAGGAGAATGACGGGACGAAGGACGCCTATGTTTCGTACATGATCACTACACATGTGGGTTTTTTGCCTTGAAAGAGTGGCTGGGGCGATGAGGGGAGCTGACATGTTGCTTCCGCGTAGTCTACTTTCCCTACCTTCCAGAGACCGACGACGATATCACGCAGGAGGTTCACCGACTTTGTCTTCCTCTACAAGGTGCTATGCCGCGAGTACCAGGGCTGCGCTGTGCCGCCGCTGCCGGATAAGCAGCGCATGGAGTATGTCCGCGGTGATCGCTTCGGATCCGACTTTACAAACCGCCGTGGCTATTCTCTGCAAAGATTTCTGACTCGCCTGGCGCTCCATCCAATTCTGCGCCGTGCGAATATCCTCCACACCTTTCTCGAGAGTCCCGACTGGAATGCGACGATGCGTAGTAGGTCTGCGCGGGGGTCTCTCGGGTCTCCGGGCGCACCAGACTTCAGGCCGGGAATGGTGCCAGGTGGAGGAGGCGCACCCCCTGCGAACACCGGCGGAGGTGGCGTGTTTGACTCTTTTGCGGATAGCTTCATGAACGCTTTCACCAAGGTCAATAAGCCAGATAGGAGGTTTGTTGAGGTCAAGGAGAAGAGCGACAAGCTGGACGAGGATTTGAACCACGTCGAGAAGGTGATCGCCAGGGTAGCTCGCCGTGAGACAGATCTAGAGACGGACCTGAAGGACCTGGCCGAGCAGTTCCAGAAGCTCATCACCTTGGAACCGGGCGTGGAACCAGCAGTACACGCCTTCGCGGCCTCGATCGAGGATACTGCAGCCGGGTTGAAGAAGCTCAAGGACCACACAGACCAGGACTACCTCGGCTCACTGCGGGATATGGTGGCGTACAGTGGTGCGCTCAAGAACTTGCTCAAGGCACGAGAGCAAAAACAGCTCGACTTTGAGCAGCTTACGGAATACCTCAACAAGAGCACGATTGACCGTGATATGCTCGCGAATGGCTATAGCTATGGTGCTGGCTCCGCCCTCGGCGGCGCTGGCGGTTTCATCCGCTCCAAGATCGAGGACGTTCGCGGAGTGGATCACGAGCAGGCCCGCCGTGACCGCCAGCGAAAACTTGAGCTCCGTATTGATGAGCTCACGCGGGAAGTCGAGGTGGCCAGGACGGAAGCGGACAACTTTGCTGACCAGGTTGTGCGAGAGGTGGACAACTTTGAGTGGATCAAGCGCATCGAGTTCAAACGGCAGTTTGGGGGCTTTGCCGACGCCCACATTGATTTCTACGGCGATGCCATTTCGATCTGGGAGCGCTACGTGTTGGAGATGGAGAAGGAGGGCGTGGTTCTCCCAGCTTAGAAGGCTAAGAGGAGAGATACTGCCTGTACTCGTGGTGGAAAGGAGGAAGGCGACTACGCAGGCACAGAGACAGAGACAGCCACCGATTCCGACATCAATATGGGCATGGGTACAGATGGGGCCCATGAATGGAGCACGCAGAGAGACGTAACCCCACACCGCTTCTCAACACTGGGGGCCTCAACCTCAATTACGTCAACGATGCCTCTCCCTGACGACTGGCCAAATACCAGGTGGTCACAAATCCTGCTTGAGGAGGAGGAAGACGAACCAGACGGAGATGGGCCAGACGCAGATGAGGACCTGTACTATCAGCAGGCGATTCGGGTGGCGACTTAGACGGCCGGAGCGCGGATGGACCGGACAGACGCAATGGATGTCGTAAGCCTCGCCAGGCACCAGGCAAGGAGAGTGACGGGTTGTAATATCCCCCTTTCACCATAGCATACCCACACGCCTACGTTAGGTTTACTTGCTTATAATTGGGTTATTCGTTGCCGTTGCTCCGGTTGCTGATGTTGATGATCTATGAAATGTACTCTGATGTCTTGTGAGCGAATGTCATGGTTCCATTGAGGGACGCTTCTGCTTTTTGCGAACACCAAATAACATGGCAACACCAAACCAAAGCAAACAGTTGAGAAAAGTCCAGGAGAAGTAACAAATGCAAATGTTGATACACCGTCTAATGCGCAGTGATAACATGCTAAATGGACGTGATGAAAGCCGGGGAGTAAACCAGCGCAGAACAGCAACCACGCCACGCCCTATACGCCAACCGGCTGATCTCTCAAGCCGGCCCTTTATGTACAAGAACAGAGACAGCCGGACCTCTATACAAAACACAGTAGGAGCAAAACGCCGAGTGACAATGGCAATATAATGACTTCAGGCGACTTGGGATCACCGCTGAAGCGGCCTCCGATCATTGTCATCATCAGAGTCGCCATCCCCGATGACATGGTGTTCGTCTTCCTCTCCATCGCTGTCACTTGCCCCACGAGCCTGCTTCTCGCTCACCCTGGGGCTGACATCATCTGCGCGGTCGTGATATGCTCCCGCTACATCAAAGTCATCCTCGTCATCGCTGCCTCCTGCAAAGGCGTCGTAAAGCTCTCCCCCACGCGTTCTCCTAGCCTTATTTCCGGCCGCACCGACCTTCTCGCCGCTGGCAAGGCCCTCGGCTTCCTCTTCGTCAAGGAGCTCGAATTCGTAGCTGTCGCGGGCGTTGTTGCGGAGACGCTTGCGACGCGCCATCCACAGGTAAATGCCGAGGCCGGAGCAGAAGACGATAATGAGGGCTGCAGCACCGTAGATCCAAGCGCGGGTGCTGGCAGATACACCGAGAGTGGGCAAAAACGACGGAAGCCAGGTACTCGGGCTGGTTTGGGCGGCCTGTTCGTCTTGTGTGGGGGAGGGCTGCGCGGTATCGCTAGTTTGGGTGGGCTTGGGCTTAACCGGGCGATCAGGAATGTCAGTGGGAATAGAAGCAACGGACGTCTGAGTTGTGGCTGGGTTGGGGAGAATAGTAGTGGTGATGGCTTGAGCTGTGGTGGTCGGAATGGCGGTGTGGTCGTCGTCCTCATCTTCAGTGGGCATGGGAAGGAGCTTCGCCTTGGAGGCGTCTCTGGCCTCTCCCCAAAGCTTGAGGTGCCAGTCGGTGAATGTGCCTGTGTGCTTGTTCTTCAGAGTGTCCTTGACAACAATGGTCCAGTCGCCAGCGCCAGATTCGCCCCTGAGGTTAAGGTCAGCACTACTCAGATTATCCATGACGAGGAACACTTACCAATGCACAACACTCATAAAAGTCCAGTCAACATAGCCGGCCTCGACATTATCGGGCGAGCGAGTGACCGAGAGGTGGCTAACGATCTTGTTGGGGCTGATCAGATCGACACTGAGATCTCCTCGTCGGGTATGCTGGACGTTCATGGTAACGGTAACGTGCTCGAGGCGTTCCAGGTTGGCTTCCTTGAGCATATCTTCCGTCACGGTAAACGTGACAGCGACACCCTTATCGCCCTCAGGGATAGGCTTGTTGACCTGAATCCAAGGAGAGAAGTACCAAGCCTGGGGCTTGACCTTCTTCCAGGTCTTGGCCGCTTCCACAATTCCCCAGCTGTCGATCTTTCCGTAACCAAAAGTGTGGCTATATTTCTTGCCAATGGTCGTGGTTTGCCAATCTTCTTTATTATCCAGGTTGATAGGCACAGCAGTGTCCATTGCCAGGTACTGCATGTCTCGCCAGGACAAGTCCGGACGAACCTGGAGAACGAGGGCGAAGATACCGGCCGCAAGGGGTGCCGCGGCGGAAGTTCCCCCATGGTTGGTAGCGCAATTATTCTGACCAACGTCGGTAGTGTGGATTGAGTCACCGCTTCCACTAGAGTAGGTGACAACGAGACCAGCAGAGCACTTCTCACTATAGAAAGGATGCTTGCCCTCTCGATCGACAGCTCCAACGGTGATGCTGTAGATACTGTTGGTGTATCCGTCAAAGTTGCAATTGTCTTCAACCGGAGCGCCGTTGCCGCTGGCGAAGACGTAGATAGACCCCAAACCCCCACGACCGTTCTGCACGGCATTTAGCATTGCCCGTCTGATGAGGATGCCGGGGGCATCCATGCTCTTTCCGTCATCAGGGGGACCCCAGGAGCAAGAGTAGATTTGGTTGTGCTGGAAGTCGTAGTTCATGGCCACGGCTTCGTCGGCATCTGAAATCAGTTTTGACAGGATACGCAGTCCAGCAATCTTGGAATCGTAGGCAACTCCCACCCCGCAGACATTGTTCTTCACTGCCGACACCTCTCCAGCGCAGCGCGTTCCATGTCTGTCCTCGGCCAGACGAGGCTTTGGTTCGTTGGTTTTGTCGTTGAAGTCCCAGGACCCCTGAGCGTAGTAGTTGTCTTTGAGATCGTCACTGTACATGTCCAGGCCGTCGTCAACAATGGCGACCGTCGCATTCTTGCCCGTTACCCCCGACAGCCAAACATCCGTTACGTTGACATCATGGCCGACCTGCACGGGGTTAAAAAGATGCCACTGCTCCTTGAAGATGGGGTCGAGGATTTGCAGCGTGGTTGCGACGTGTGCCTGCTTCTGGACCGCCTGTGCGTCTGGCTGCCCCCTGGAGAGGCGTGCGACAGGTCCAAATCTTGTGGGAAGAGTGCGCTTCTCCCAAGGCTTGCGCAGTTTCTGCTTTTGAGAAAAAAGAACGCCGTCTAGCACATGGCGCTCGGCCAAGTCGCGCTTCCGCCGCCGCCTCTCAGCAAGTTCCCTTTTTTCCTTTTTGACAACATCGTGTTCGGCCTTCCGGGTGACGAAGACATGGTGGTCTGCAAGTTCGCCGAGGGGACCCTCGTGGAAGAGGCCGAGACTTCGTGCGACCTCGGCGGGGGACGTTTGCGCATCGAGATGGAGGACGTAATAGTCGTTGGCGTCGAAGTTCCGGGGCAGGAGATTCGAGGCGGCTGTTAGGGCGGCCAGGCCCAGCAGCGTTGTGAGCGAGGACACCTTCATTTTCAAACGACGGATCGAGGGCTCGGGAGCGCCTCTTCGAAAGGTTGGGTTATTCAAGGGACGTTTTTCGCAGGTGCGTCGAAGTTGACGGCGCGGTGTGCAGTGGAGGCAGAGAAAGACCTGTCATAAGCCAAACGTCGCCAAAGAGGTGCGACAAATAGAAGGTGGCGACTCGCACGGTTACGTGGACATAACTGGCTCCCGGAGGCTCGTTTCAAAACGGGCGTGCTCGGGGCGAAAAAAGAATCAGGACTGTATCCTTCAACAAGGAATAGAATGAATGGAATCGGCCTCGCGGATAGTGCGTTGGGCAATCTGGCCTTCTCGATTGTTGCTTGTTCGTCCTGCTGGAGCGACGTTGGACTAATGCACTGTCAAGATTGAGACTGTGCCGCTTCCTCAGCCACCAAGACCACGTTTTGACTCGTTTAAAAGGAGAACTTAACGCAACATCGTGCAGCGCCCCCTAAACCGAGTTACGTACAGCCACTTAAACGATTCGTAGGTCTTTCAGCCACGTGATTGAGCCAAAGGTACACATTCCTGTTGCCTGCTATTCACAGATTGACAAACTGGACTCGACTGCTTCAACCCCAATAAAGAACAGCGACCACACTGCCGTCATGCGCAAAGTCTGTTTGTTTCGCACCAAATGGATAGCTACATGCGATTCCGGCGCATTCCCGGTTTGCAGGTGGATCACCGGGGAACAAGAACATACTTTCCAGCCGGAGCTTCGTCGACTTTCTCCACGACTGCCGAAGGCTCACCGCATATGCATGTATGAAGTGCGAATACCGAGCCAAAAGAAAGTGTCACTTTGACTGTGTGGATTGCATCTGCTACTGTCTGGTCGACTGCAAGACATTGCGTTTTAGATGAGATCCTGTGACTTCGCTCGCAGGCTTATGAGTCGATTGCGGATGGGGCATGTAAACGATCTGAATACTGGCCCGGCAATCCGAAAATGTGGTGTGTTCATACTTAGGTACCTTACTGTATGTTATAGCAATTGTGAAGCCTCCCAAACTGGAGTCTAGCCGAGGGACGGAGGGGAATGAGGGCATCTCGCACGGAGCGGAGCGACATCCTCTTCTGTTGGTCAAGCTTTATGCTCCGTACCTAGTCATTGACCGCCAGAACTTTTGAAGACCCAACCCATTGTGGAAAGTCCGGCGAAAACAGCGAAATGTGTTGCCTCCAGCGCAAATTCATCCATTTTGTGAGCAGCTTCCCCCAAACTTTAAGGGCCGTTTGAGCTGTCTCTTGGCCCATCAATGAGGCTAACTGTCGGGACAACCCGTCCCCACAGTTAAGGCACCCCAGCCCCCGGCTCTCACTGGTGATGGTCTGATGTCTTCCAATCGGGCATTGTATGCATGAGCGCTGGCGGCAGAAAAGCTGACAGTAGCGTCGGTGTCTTCACCGCGACAGTGCCGGGACTCCGGCCTTTTGAACATCTCGGGCCTGGTGGTCTTGGGTGATGCAGCTGGCCACCCCGCAGGAAGAGGGTGGCTTGCTGTTCCGTGCTGTTGCTCCCCCTGCTCCCGCCATCGACTTTTCGAAGCTCCCACCACTCAGAACCCCTGTTGCCAACCGCATCGGACCCCTGCACGATGAGCTTCCAAGTTCGTTGTCGACGACAGCCCAACCGCCCCCCGAAAGAAATATTTGCCCAAGCTGCCGCTACTGTCACCGCTTGCGCGCAACTTGCAACCCATCCCATCCCCCATTCAGGTTCCCCTCGATCGACCGCCCCGTTTTGAGCTTCCTCTGACCTGTCAGGCGGTCCAGCAGCACTCAGCACTTGCAGCTGCAACTCGAGGCTGTCGCACAACGCCCACGCGCCCACGACCACCCAGCTCGCCCGCGCAGTGCTGCACTCCAGCTGCACTCTGACGGTTCGTCGGCAGCTCTGGCAACAGCTTCTCGTTGGAGCCTGAGACGCATGTGTTTGGCGGACATTGGCTGGCAGGGCAGCTGCGTGGCTCTTGGACGAATGCGCGGCGGTCAGGCCCAGGGGTGCCAGCACTGAACACCACTGGACCACCCAGCTCTTTCGAAGTCTGTGGTCAGCCGATTTCTCAACACCAATAACTTACACCTGCGCGTGTCGCTGCCGCCAGAACCCAACGGCCAGACATGTCGGCTCCCTACTGGGGCCAGCTGCCCCCACCGAAGGCTGGCCAAACCAAAGCTCGCCGCCTGTCCGACGACGTCAATTCCGCCGTCGACCGCCGCGCGCCATTGGACGCCGCTCTCCAGGCCCAGGGGCAGTCGAGGGCTGCTAACCGCGCATCCATCCAGACTACAAAATCGGATGCGCCGACCGACTCGACCATGAGCCCCTTCGTGTCGCCAACCACCCCGAGCTTCCCCGGCCAAGGCCTCGCCCCGCGCCCGCCCTCCCTCCCCTACGGCGCGAACCAGTACCCGCCCGAGCTGGCCGAGAACCGCCGTCGTCGCAAGAGCCGCAACCAGGAGCAGGACCACGACCTTGCGGCCGCCGCACCCCCTGCCGCCCCCGACGTGCCGCGCGCGCCGCCGTCGAGCTACAAGTACCCCGCCATCCCGCTGTCGCAGTCCCGCATCACCAGTAAGCAGATGGAGGTCGAGGAGTACATCAAGGCCTCGACCCCGGTCAGCCAGAAGGAGGACCACCCCGTCCTGGACCGGGCGAGGGACTCCCTTGACCCCAGCGGCACACTGCCGAAGCAGCGCAGCGCTGCTGATGATGCCAACGCCCACCACCGCCGGTCGTCGTCTGGTGCCGATCACCTGCTGCAGAATAGGAGGAAACGGGCGTCTGCAAACCAGGCGTCCGACCGCGCAAGAATGTTCGCAGACGATCGCTCGCCCCTGCAAAGGCTTGAGCTGACCCTCGATAGCATCTCCAAAGAGGACAAGCTCTCCAAGGAAGACAAGCGCGCCCGCGCCGAGGCCGCTGAGAGGGCTGCCAGGGAGAGGGCCGCTGCCGGCGGTGCTCCCCAGAGCCCGAGAAGTCCGGTGGCGAATGAAGCCCGCTTCCGGGAGCGGCCACCGGCGAGCGGTGCGCCGAGTTCCCCAGTCTCGCCGACAAGACCGGGTCAGGGCGTGGTGCCGCAAAATGGGCCGCTCTCGCAGAATCCTCCCGAGGAAGGGAGAAGGTATCCCCTCGTCCGGGCGAAATCCCCAAGAAATCGCACACATGACTCGCGCATACCAGTGCCGTTAGGCGCACAGGCATCCGGCATTCCACAACGCAACCTCAGTTTCCGTGAACGAGCAGCAAAGGATAACATCAAGCCGCCTCCAGGGTTTGACGAGGACTACTCAAAAGATAACTCATCCCATACAACGCCTCAAGCAAATGGCCCCTCGATTACTAGGAGCGGAAGCAACAAACTCAGAAAGAACCCACCGAGTGATCCGTGGCCGCCGAGAGAGTCGCTTGAGCCACTCCCGCGGGTGGCGCCGAGGTCTGAGCCAAAAGCGGACCGCTCGCGCGCCCCTGAGACGCCAGAGCGCAAGCCAGCACAGCGGCGCGTGTCCCTTGCCGACCAAGACTACGACGACGACGACGACGTGATCACACCGCCATCGACAGGAAAGTTGGTAAATCGGAACGTCAGCCAACGGAAGGTCGACCAGCTCCTCGGCCAAGGAGCTCCCCGTGTCGCGTTTGCAAACAAACCCAGAAATGCGCCCTCTCCACCTCCAGACACTGGGAACTCACCCCAGCACCGGGCCCGGAGAGAGGATACGAGGAGCGACAGCGACTCGGATGATGAACGGCGCCATGTGTCGGATCTTGTCTACCATGCGAGAGAGAAGCTCCAGCCCGGCCAGGGCATTTTCAAGCCCGCTGATTATCTTGATGAATGGCGGCAGGCAACTGTCGGGACCCTGTCTGGCGCGTTGCTTGATCTCGAAGACCTGCCGCCTACAGTAGACAAGGGAGCCGCCTGGTGGGAGTCACCTCCGTCCGCCTCCAGGAGGAGGAGTAGTAGTATGTCTACTCGGCCCAAGAGGGCCGAAGCCTTTGAGGGCGAGTACGACGATACCAATGCTCCTACGAGGTTCAAGCCACCGCTGTATCTCAAGTGCGGCCCGCTGCTGCGATACTGCGGGATTCGACATGAGCGTGTTCCCTCGCGCTCTGCTAAAAACGGCGCTGTTGTCGACAAGGAGATCTGGAGGGGCACCATCATGATTGTCACGACGGACCATGATTCGTCATATGATATTGCTCCGACCCTGAGACTCTTTGTGCAGCCCATCGAGCTTCTTCCGCCCCCGCCTCGAGAGCTCAACGGTGATGAGCCGTTAGCCCCTGAATATGTCGATCCGCTGGCTGGGCATCCCAAGCTCGGACGGAAGGGCGAGACCCTGTACGTTCGACCTGTGGACCATCTCGAGGAGTGCAAAGACCTTTCCAGAGATGAGACGGATGAAGGGCTCTTTGAGAAGTCCAAGAGCCCGCCTGATGTGCCGCTGGAGAAAGGACAAGTTGATCCGCCTGGCTCTTTTGCGGCGCGGCGGAAGCGTGTCGAAATCGACGGAGAGAAGGCGGGCAAGTACAAAGATGTCCGAGGCTTCAGGTTACACGCTGAGCGAGGCTACACCTTCTGGAGATTCAACATTGAGGTTGAGTTGGGAGAGAAGCAGCAGCGCGTCGCCTACCGCATCAACAGGGGGCCATCGACGGGCTTCTGGGTCCCGGCGAAGGGCCAGTCCATGAACATCATGTTCTACAGCTGCAACGGCTTCAGCACCAGCGTCGACACCGACGAGTTCAGTGGTCCGGACCCGATGTGGCGAGATGTTCTCAATACGCACCAGAGCCAGCCTTTCCACGTCATGATTGGTGGCGGCGACCAGGTCTACAACGACAAGGCCATGCAAGAGACCAAGATCTTCCGCAAGTGGCTCATGCATAAGAACCCAATTCACAAGCACAACGCCCCGTTCCCAGTCGAAATGCAGAACGAGCTCGAGGAGTTCTACTTGGAGCGGTACTGCATGTGGTTCTCCCAAGGTCTCTTCGGCATGGCCAACTCGCAGATCCCCATGGTCAACATGTTCGATGACCACGACGTCATGGATGGTTTCGGATCGTATCCGCATCACTTCATGAACTCCCCCGTGTTCTCGGGCTTGGGAAATGTCGCCTTCAAGTACTACATGCTGTTCCAGCACCAGAGCATCCCCGATGAGACGGAGAAGACGGAGCCGAGCTGGACGCTGGGCGTTCGTCCCGGGCCGTACATCAACGAGCTCAGTCGCAGCCTCTTCATGTCCTTGGGATCCAAGGTTGCGCTGCTGGCGGTGGATGCCCGGACGGAGCGCACGCGCGAGCAAGTCATCAACCCCGGCACGTGGAAGAAGATCATTGATCGATGCTATGCCGAGATCGACAAGGGCAAGGTGGAGCATCTGATCGTCCTTTTGGGCGTGCCAATTGCCTACCCTCGATTGGTTTGGCTCGAGAATATGTAAGTGTTTTGGTCTGATTTGATAGACAGATTATGCTGACTGGATTATCTAGTTTGACTTCTCGCCTCCTGGACCCGATCAAAGCTATTGGCAAGACCGGCGTTTTCGGAAATGTCCTCAACCACTTCGACGGTGGTGTTGAGGTGCTTGATGATCTCGATGACCATTGGACCGCAAAGAATCACAAGTCGGAGCGCAAGATTGTCATTGAGGATTTGCAAGATCTTGCTGCCGACAAGTCTGTGCGCGTCACGATCCTCAGGTCAGCAACCCATGTGCATGGTTTGATTCAGACATAACTGACTGGCTTCTAGTGGTGATGTCCATCTCGCGGCTATCGGACAGTTCTATTCGAACCCGAAGCTCGCTCTTGCGAAGCACAATGACTTTAGGTACATTCCGAACGTCATCTCGTCGGCCATTGTCAACACACCACCCCCGGATCTGATGGCCGACATCTTGAACAAGCGAAACAAGGTGCACCATTTCGACAAGGAAACTGACGAGGACATGATTCCAATCTTTGCTCACGGCGTTGACGGCAAGCCGCGCAACAACAAGCGCCTGCTCCCACACAGGAACTGGTGCTCCATCCGCCCCTACGTGCCCGGCAACTCGCCACCATCCACGCCCGATCAATCTGCCTATGACCTTACACCAGCGGGCACCCCGCCTGGTACCGCGACCGGCGGAGCCGGCGGTCTACTCCGTCGCTTCTCCCTCTCACGGTCCCGAGGCCCCTCCTTCCGCGGCCCTGATGGTGTCCGTGACCGCACTCGCCCACCCATCTCATCCGGCGTCCTCCGCACCATGTCTCAGCGTGACGGCGTCGCCAGCGCCGACGCAGTCACCAGCCCATCCCAACAGCGACCCCCGGGTCTCCTAACCCGCACCCTCTCCGGCTCCTCCATCGGCGGCCGCCTCGGCGGCCTCTTCCGTCGCCGCCCCAGCGTCTCCAAGCGTGACGACGGTGGCATCAACGGAACCTGGGGCGCCGAAGACACCGAAGAGGACTACGACGATGAACCTCCTCGCCATCGCGGCGGCGGTGCCACTCGTGGCGGACGCTTCACCGGCGGTCTTCGCGGCGGCGCAGGCGACTACCCCAACGATGAGTACGAAGACGGCGACGAGAGCTATTTCTCCCACAAGCCGCTCCGCGATGACTCCCGATCGCCAGAGCGCCGCGTCATGAGCGGCGGCGCCGGACCCGTGGGCATGACTCGCGCCGCGGCAGGCGGCTCAAGAGGCGACGTCGCGCCGGAAGAGGAGTTCACGCCGAAGCCCTTCCATCGTACGCCGACGGGGTTGTCGACGAAGCAGCTGAAGAATGCGCAGAAGCTGGCGGTGAACCTGGAGGGAGGGCTGGAGATCACGCTGAATGTGGAGATTAGCCCCAAGGATCCGGGAGGTAGCACGGTTCCGTACAGGCTGGTGGTGCCGAGGTTGTGGTATGACTATGAGGGGGAGGATGAAGAGGAGTTCACCAAAGAGAAGCTGGAGAAGCCTGCTGGGGGGATTAAGAGGTTGTTGAGTTTGAGGAAGGCGAGTACCTAGGTAGTTAACGGGATTCGTGATGGTATGCATGATTGGGATGAGGGTATTGGAAAAGCGAGGGGGTTGGATTGGATGGGATTGGGAATGAATGATTTGACGGATGGATGGGAATAATGGGTGTTTCTTGTTTTGCCCTTTTAATCTTGCATTTATGTGGCCAAGGGATTCTGGTTGTCATTTCCATCATATTGCACTGATACATGTCTACCGTTTTGCTTTTTTGCGTTTGCATTTGCATGCTTTTAGATTTCTTGGTGGTGGATGAGGTATGTTGGAGCGGGATGAGTGATGACAACCGAGAAAAGTGATGGCTTGATTGTGGGAATAACTACAAGTACAGATACAGAACAGACACAGACACATGAGATACAGGAATACAGTAAGGCATTGACTTGGATTCTTGATGATACGCGGCTACGGCCAGTGGTTGGTGTGCTGGAGGGCAAGTTATCGGCAGAGAGCTAGTGACACCAAGACTTGTACCCGAGAACTGCTACGTCTTGTTCGTTCCAGACAGAGGCCGAACTGACGATAGGGAGTTGTCTTGGTACCTCGGGATTTGAAGGCTCACTATTGCCTGGGTGATGTTCAATGGGCCACTTCAGCAAGCGAGTTGCTTCTTCACGTCTTGGTGACATCCATGGACAACGCTCCCCTGACAGTTCTCTGGTCAAGAGCAAGTCTTGATGGGCATCTTCTTGAACCTACAGCATGGGTACTCACTTGTTACTTACTTCGTCCATCGTTCTGGGTCTGCAAATTATGGTTAGCTTGGATCCTTGAGAGTTTGAGGAAGCAGACGCAAGCTTACCGTATCAAGTTCGTGGCAATACGCCGGCGTGTTTATCTCCTGATGACACGCCGGCACTTCTTTTTGTTATTGCTTCTCTAGCTTTTCCTCGGTCCGTACTCTTCTCGCCCAAGCTAGCCCCTCGAGCTTCTAGGGAGAAGACATGACGCTGCCTTATACTTGCGCCTGAACCACACCGTCCGAGGTGACTTTGGAAGACGGAGTCCCCAGCCATCATTCAGGCATCAACGCCTCTATGCATCGTCCTTTGACGCCCCGGGGCTTCTGCTTCGACTGCGACCGGTCCTGCCGCGATTCGGACCCCGTCCACCGGCTCCCCCGCCTCTGCCACCACCCTGTCCTTTGCCGGGCGGCGGTCGCACAAACGCAAAGTCTACCTGGACTGTCTGGTCAAGAAGCTTGGTGTTGTGGGCATTGTCAATGGCATCCCGCGCCTCGTCCAGCGTTGCGTACTCGATCAATGCGTAGCCCTGGGTTCGTATCTGTCAGTCCCGCGCGCCCAGCAGAAAGGAGATAAAAAGAAGAGGAGGCTACTGACCTTGACGTAACCGCTTCGCCTGTCGAGATTCAGATGCAAGTTCTTGATCTCGCCGAACTCGCCGAACTTGTCCTGGATGGCCTCCTCGTCGGCTTCCTCGTGCACGTTGGTTACCATGATGATCCAGCCCTCGATGGAGCGCACGGCCGTGGCCTTGGTGTGCGTTTGCATGGCAGCGGTGCGCGAGGCGCCGCCACCGCCCTGGGGCGAGACGGGCTCGTCGACTTCCATGTCGTCGGCCATGATGGCTTTGCTTATTTGCGCGGTCGGGTCTATTTCTGGAGATTGCTATGATGAGGTGAGGGGATCCCCCTTCGCTGGTGGGGTTGCTTTTTCGGGTTGGCGGTAGCGGCGGTTTGGAGTTTTGCTTCGGAGCGCTTGGGTCGGAGTCAGGTAAAGGTGCCGGAAGCGATCTAGAAGGCTTGGCGCAATTCGACACGGTGCGCGCCCGCCCACGCGTGCGCGTGATTGGTGCCCGCCCGAGCGCCTCATTACGTAGCTGATTAGCACTGGATTCTAAAGTATAAATGGGCGAGAGGCTCGCTCATTCTCCTGCCTAGAATTTGCTCTTCATCACGCACTCTCTTCTCCCATTACCTCTTCCTCACATCCTCACATCCTTCTTCCACATTATCAGATCGACACTCTCTTCATTCAGCCCTTCACTCCCGCAACCCTACGCGTCCAATTTGGGCGGCGAAGTCGGCCTCTGCACCTCCTCGTGGTGCCGCCTGGTTCCTCTGGAAAACCTTCGGCACGATTAAAATCCTCAGGATTATCTGCCACCAGAGCCAACGCAGAGACGCACCGATCCAGTTTACGCGGACATCACAACGACGCTGTTTATTGTCAGATTACGGCCAAGTGCCTACCCTTTCCCACCGCCCATTACTTCCGCAGCGCCTAATCGACTCTGCACGACCAGCTGTCAGCTCCGTCTCTATGCGGATTTCGACCTGCGCGTCCACAGTCCTTTCGCCCCTGTCGTATTGATGCGCGATTCCGGGGGACATGTAACACGTCTTGCGATTGCCAGTTTTCTCGCCTTCGGGCCGCCTTTTCAAGGAGCCTCTCGCCTCATCAATACGGTCGCGATGCCCAACCCTGTCGGCACAACTCAGCTCTTACCGCCGGATTTGCGACTTCCTTCATCGCCAAACGACTCTGAGCGGCTAGGTGCGCCTGGTTGAAGGCGCGCATCGATCGTCTCGCTTCGCTTCGCCACTGTTAGGACGCGCAACTTCGGATGTATCACGAGGTGTTGTCCCCGTCCCTACCCTTTGGGTAACTTTTGAGCGCCTCTCACCAGTCTAGTAACCATGCACGTTACGAGATGGGATTGCCCGCGCGGGGTTGAGCTTTTCCCCCGTGCGTCTCCACCATCCCACATCGTTTGGTAGCTGCGATGGTTATGCGCAAGCGGCTGCACCGCTGGGTACTTTATCCAACCCGAATGGTAACTTTGGCGGGGGGACCCGTCCTTCAGTGTCTTCAGGATCTTCAGAATCACCCTTTGGGGGTTGCGACGAAGCATGTGGCTTTTCTGGGTCGAGCTTGCTCCTCATGAATCGTCAATATGGAGTCCTTTCGAAGACGAAAGCAAGCTGAGATAGAGGTTGAGGAGCGACCTCTCCAACATCCCAGCTTGTGGACGTTTTGTTTGCCGAATCAAACGGCTGGAGGGATAAAGGGTTGAGCTTGTTCCTCAAGGGTTGAGCTTGCTCCTCTTGCCCTCCGCTTGTTTGTGGACGCTTGGCTGAAGCAGAGGAGAGGCAACAGGTTGAGCATTCTTTCTCTCCGTTTCCCTCCTGCGTATGCCTTTGTCTGGGTTCTGCCAGTGAAGTCGTCTGAGACATGACTGGATCTCTTGGGTCAGTACACTACATCACTGGACCGTCTCAAGACAAATCCAGGATGTATTGTTGGATCTCTCATGAGCTGAGCCTTTTGCATGGTTTTGGGTATGCTTACACACTGTTGACAACCGCTTCGGTTCACGACCACGCTGATGGGTTCGGCTCACGACCACGCTGATGGCTTGATCGCGACTCAGGTCGTCACAGGTGCTTGCATTACCACACTTCAGGACACTTCAGGATATCTGGGATGCCCATCTCCCACAGCCTTCGGTCGTCCGAATTGCGGGGTTCGTGGTGTACAGTGGCTCGATGAGAACCATAAGGGTACGAAAGCATTCCAAGTGGTCAGACTTGGAGCAGCCTACCCAACAATGGCAGGAATATGCGACATGGCTGCTATTTCGATGCCCTGTCCTAAGGACACCACAATTCGCATGACCGAAGACTGAGAGATATCTTTCAGGATTTACTGGAACAGGAAGCACATCCTTAACAGCAACCTTTCCTGGTTTGCGCCAGTTAGTCTCATCGAGGCAGTCCGTTCTTGCTGGTTTCCGGGGGTTCCGTCCAGCTTTGCTGGCTTGTGGCATGGGGTCATCTTCGCTTTACGTTTGTGCGAAGGGCAATATGATCCTCCTGGGGGCGTGAGGGATCTGGGGGCGAGGGCTTCAGGGGACTTTTACTATCCAGCACTTTGCAGGATATTACAGGAAAGCCAATATTTGCGCCTTCTCATGTGCAGATACTGACACTACCATGTTTATTTTCAACAGATCAACCGCTCCACGGTAAAGAAGAGCTTCGATTCTTTCTCGTTGTCTCATCGCGCCAGGAGGACATTCCACCCTATTCCCATCGGTTTATTCTCGCAAATATACTTGTTCGCCTCCCGCCTTTCTCGCTTTGAGTGACTTCTTACGAGGACTTGGGCTTCTGGTCCTTGTATCGTATTTTCACATCGACTGCAACCTTCGTAAATATCCATCCCTCAGGCTAGATATAATCATGTGGAGTTGGACGGGAGCTTCAACGCCGAAGAAGATTGAATTCGACGACAATTGAACAATCCATGTTCTAGGTTGAAAAGCATCATGCTGCTTTCTTGACCCTCTGCGCCCTCTTGACGGAAAGCATGGTCTTGTAGAAACGTGAGGGACACGGGGTTGAGAGGCATCGATGGCACCAAGAACCTCATCTCTTCCACCGCGCAGGTGCGCCCAAGGGACTTGTTCAGTATCAGTTTGCCAGGTTCGTGATGGTAATACGTCCAGCGGTGACGAACTCGAGAAATAGTTCAGCACCCTGTAATGGATGATTAACACTTTGCCTCTGATCACTCGGATCCTATCTCGGCCCACGGGTTCTTGTGGCCCTGCGAGCTGAAGCCGTGATCATTCCGCCATCACATCACAACCTACCTTTCTCGCCGTACCTCAAAGCACAACGCAGAGAACCAGGGTGAACTTCATGGCGTCCATCAGATGCTTTCCATTCATACACCGAGAGGCAAATCCAGCTCTCTCGTCCTAGCCAAAGGCTCAATACAGAAACACTACGTATGAAAAGTTCCCAAACGCCTCAACGTCCCAACTCCGAAACCGACAACCGATATCCATGAACATAACGTCTCAACCAACCAACCACGACATGCCTTCCTTCAGTCGAACCCGTTCCAAGACGACCCATCCTTGCTCTCCACGGTAGCCTCCATCCTCACAAGCCCACTCAGAATCGTGACATCAGCCTCCTCTTCCGTCATGAGCTGGCCCGCCTGTTTTTGCCCCTCCAAGACATCATGTAGTTTGTACAAATGTCCACTCTTCATCTCCACCTCGGATTGCAACTTCTTGATCTCCGCCATGATACGTCTGCGCTCACGCTGGCCGAGCGACTTGTCCAGAGCGAAGTAGACATCGTTCAGCCGCTTGAGCTCCATCTGGAGGTGCTCAATCTCGTCTCTTGTCTCCTTGATGAGGATTGCCAATGCTTCACCCGGGTCCATGGACGGCCGCATGGTAGGTTCCTCGGCGTACTTACTGCCAACCTCGGGCATGCGTTCTGAAACGGGTATGGGTTTCTCGACGGAGATAGTCTTCTTGCCTTTGCGCATGTCTTCGGTGGTGATGGAGACGCGGCGAGTCATGCTGACACTCCGACTCTCGCCGAAGGCAGCAATGCGGATGCAGACGTTGCAGTTGCCAGACTTGTGCTTGCAGATACCATCGAGAACGCGACGAGCCTCCTTGCTAAGGGCGGGAATGGAGTGGTTGGTGGCCTCTTTCTCGGTGTGGATGGTGATGTCGGGCATGAAGAATGCCGAGGTCATGTTATGCTCCGTCATTGTCGGGTCGCGCCCGACACGACCTGTGTCGGAGTTGCGTCGGAGGCGTGACTCCGGACGAGGCCCCTTCTCTTCCTCGTTGGGGATGCTTTTCGCGGACCGCTGGCTGCGCATGGTCGCGACTGTGTGAATGGAATCGTCCTCGGTGTGGTGACTGGCAATGCTGAGCGCTGACTTGACGCTAAACCGGCCCGTGTCCTCATCGATGGGAAACTGAGTAGATTTCTTCAAGATTCCGACAGGTTGCTTTAACTGGGCGGTGGTCATCGCTTTGGACATCCTAGTGCTGGCGTCAGACACACTTCTCCGAATGCCTGGAAGCACAGGCAGGTCGTACTCGGTGACCTCGATGGTATTGCCGGCAGCAGCAGACTGGGCAGCCTCCTGTTGCTGCTCATGCATGTCGCGGTAGGTCTGCTTGAGCTTGACAATTTCTTCGTCCATGATGCTCACAAAGTCGGAACCCTGCGTCAGATGGAGCTCTGTCGTCGGGTCGTCTTCGATATTCATGGCGGTGCTTCGTCCCGTCACATTGTCCTCGGCATACCGGCTTCCCGTTGGCTCGACAATGCGTGTGATCTTGGTAGTGGTCTTGCCAGTCAGTTCTTGCTGAGCGATCTCTGTAATCTTGGTCGTCAAGGCCTTGACCTTTTTGACGGCCGCCGCTCGTCGCTCCAGCTTCTGGAGAAGCACCGCCTCCTTTTGCTTGAAATCTTCCTCGAGGCGGACGCAATCTTCTGTGTTGTCGTTGAGGGCCTTGAGATACTCAGTATTATTCTTCGTGATTTGTTGGTTCAATCGAATTACCTTATGACGATTGTCAATCCATTGGCCTTCCATCCGCTCGGCCTCTTCACGGAGCCGCCTGTTTTCCTCTTGGAGCTTCTGGTTCTCAGAAGACAGCTCTAGGTTCTGCTCCTTTAGGACGCGGATGCGGCCCTCCTTCGCGCTGATGGAGTCAGCCTTTGCCTGTAGGCTTTTGGCTTGCTCTTCCAGCTGGGTCTCAAGACGCTCAACCTCGCTCTGAAGGTCGGCATTCAGCTCAATAATTGCCGTGTCGGTAGTCAGACCCCCCATCTTGTCGATCATGTCATCCCGCGTGGCGATTCCCTTCTTGAGATCTGCGATGTGCTGGTCGCGAGCGGCTACCTGAGCCACCAACTTCTTGTTGTCCTTGAAGTAGGTGTCGTTGTTGCGCTCCAGGCTTGCATGATCTTGTGCAACCAGCTTCTTTTCCTCCAACAGGGCATCGTATTGCTTGTGAGTTGTCGCGAGCTCGTCACGGGTGCTGGTCAACTCTCTCTGCGAAGATGCCAAGTCTCGGCGCAGCTTCTCACATTGGGCGGTGAGAGTCTTATTCTCACGAACGACATTGTTGTATTGTTGCTCGAGACTCTCGTTGGCGGCAACCAGAGACGCGTTCTCAAGCTCCAACGTTTCTTTCTCATGGCGCTCCTGCAAGGTAGACTCGAGATCCTTCTGGGTAGCCTCGAGCTCTGTCTGCAGATGCATGGCCCGCTCGCGAGCTACTGATGCTTGATGCAAAGCCTCATCACGCTCAGCAGTAAGGGCTGTGCTGTGGATGTCGTTGACGCCAACCTGCCGACTGGCCTGGTCGAGGCGATCCCGCAACTGGGCAATTTCCGCTTCCAGGTCCTGGTTATGGGCATCGTTGCGTCGGTTGAAAGAGCCATCGGAGTCAGAGCCCAGGGCGCTGTCAGAAGGCCTTCTTGACTTGAACCTCTTGAGCTCAGCCTGGAGAGAATTGACTTCGCGCTGCAGCTTCTCTGCCTCACGTTGAAGCATTGCATCGTGATCGTGGAGTTCGCGGACTTCCTCCTGGAGCTTATCCATGGAGACGAAAATCTCCTCGTCCTCCTCAGTGATGCCTACCGCGTTCACTGAGCCGTGTTCATTGGTGGACGCGTCTAACCTAACACCCATCCTGGTGAACACGGGAACGCCATTCTTCATCGCACTGAACTTGAGAGTGCCAGCCGTCCAGTCTGGAAGATGACGGAAGCCGGGAAGGAAGAACGATCGACCGGTGGGGCTGATACCAGTCTTGTCGGCAGTATGACTCGGGAGCTGAAGGAGGTCCTTTCGCGGAGGTGACTGCTTTGGTGTCATGTTGTGGGGGTATGTGTGAGCTGTGTGGACTGTGTGAACTTGGGTAGCCTGCTTCTCGATACGGATCTTGGAAACCATATCTTGTAGAGACTGTTTGCCGGGAGGTGGAGAGCTGGGCATTTCTGCCGGTGCACTTGAGAAACGGGTACGACGCGCGCCCATGACCGGTCGACTGGTGGTGCGAGAGAGAACAGTAGAAGCGTCCGACTCGTCATCCACACGCGCCTGCATATCTGCGCGAGCACGGTTTCGCTTCACGTCCAACACGTTTTCAAATGTGTTCTCCACCGCTGGCTCAAATGGGGGCACGTTCTCCTTACCGCTGACTTCGATTGAGGGAATGGGGGCCTTGAAGGCGTGGGCGAAGTCAACGTTCTGCGAAAAAGTGGCCGTGTCCTTGGACAGCAAGCCGCTCCACTCCGGAAATGTCCGCGCGATCGCCGAGGTGTTGAGCACCGAGGTGGGTTGCGCACCGAAGCGACCAGTTCTGGAGGACCGCTTGGTGGGAGGGTTGTGAAACTCGTCGCTGAATCTTCGGGTGCCCTCGCCGTCGGGGCTGAAGGAGAAGTTGGAGAGGTTTCGGGTGAGCTCCTCGGTGGTGGTGCTGACCGTGTCGTGGGAGCCGGTGGAAGAAGGTGGTGAGCTGAATGGGTTGTGTCGGAGGCGGTGCTCGAGCATCTCCTTCTTAAGTCTAGGCATATGCTTGGGTTTGCTAAGAGGATTATTGGTCCTATTGCTATTGACGTCCATCGTGAGCTGCTGCGGCGCTTGGAGCGCGGTGCGGGTTCAGGAGGTCAAGTAGCAGCGGGGACCACGGTGGGCAGAGAAAATATTGTCGCCGAATTGCAGCGAGGCCGATGACGACGCGCCGCAAGGGCGGGTAACGAGTTCAAGAAAGTGCGTTGGATTTGTGAAGCACTTGCAAGAATGCACGCATGCTGAATTGGTGGGCAGTCGCGTACTGTCGTCAACTGAAGGTGCAAGTTGGCGCAGACGGTGGAAAGGCGGACGCGGTCCAAAATCATTGTTTACATTCAAGGGTGAGGTGGGGCGGAACGGGTGTGGGTCCCGCCAGCTTCCACCCAAAATTCAGGGGAGCTTTCTCATTGGCAGCGGATCCATCCACGTGCCACCGTGCTTTTGGGATGGCTGGCTTAGCGTCAGCGGGGCACCCAGCCCAAACACAACGGCTCAACTCTCGAAGCCCTTGACTCTGGAAGGCTCGCCATCTCTGTTATTTCGTCATCGAGCCGACACAGTCGCCCTGATAGAATCATGCCCGTGCGTAGAGAATTCTGACGTCTTTAATTTACATCCAACTGCTCGCTGAAATGCCTATTTTTACCGTCCCATTTGACCGTCGTCTAGCCCCCGTTTAAAGATACAAGCGCAGCCGCAGAGCTACAAAGAACAATCAAGAGACGCCTCGCCTTGTTCGTGGTATAGCACTTTGGCCTTAGCGCTCTCCGGCAAGACGTCGGCTCTGCACCTCCCCTAGAGCCTTGGTGCCGCTGAGAACAGTCACCGCGCCGACAAGGCCAGCGACTGGGAGCGTCTGGAACAGGTTCCAACTGGTGTAGTACATGAAGAAGACGAACTCCATCGCAACGATGGATCCGAAAAAGGATGCGTGGGACAGAGGAGCCGCGCCAATGGCCTTGGTGAGGTGGTTGAGGTTTGCGCCGAGTGCCAGCCACTATGCTTCTGTCAGCAACCGCAAGGCGGGGGGTATATCAATGAGAACATACTCCGATGAAAAGCGCAGGCACAGTGGCAATCACGGCCAGCGCGAAGAACATCGAGATGACCTTCGGCGGGCTCTTGGGGTCGGCGCGGAAGATGTGGTGAATCTCCGACTTCTGGCCATATCGGAGGGGCTTCTCGTAGTGCGGTGCAGGGGCACTGGGATCCGTCTTGATCTCGACCTCGAAAACCTGACCGTTATATGCCTGGGCAGAGCCGAAGGAGCCGATGACGATGGAAGCCTTCAGGGGCTTAGTCGACACAAGCAGCGGCGCGGGGAGCTCCTTTTGGGACTGTCGAAGAAGCCAGTCAGTATCCGGCGCATACAACCTAGTTGATTGAAAGCCTCACAATCTGCACGACTGCCTTTCCATTGTCCTTGGTGTTGAGAGGGAAAGGTGTCTCGAGTCCCGAATCCTGTTCCTTGAGGATGACGAAAGCCTGGTGCGGGCGCTTCCCCTTTCCATTGTCCTTCGCGGTCAGGACGACCTTGAGTGTGTCGGTGGTTCCGAGAGCGACGGGCTTCGACAGAGGGTTCTTCGCATTCAACCTGCACAGGAATACTAGTTAGTGCATGAGTTCGCGAAGGTCAAACTTGGTTGCTCGTCGTACTTCTCCTTGACGCCATCTGCACCCTTCTTGGCAGCAACTGAGAGGCTGGCCTCATCGAAGCTCCAAGACGAAGCAGCCTGTGCGACGCCCGCAGCGACGAGCATAAGCGCCGAAGCGACAGGTTGGGAGAATCGCATTGTGGTGGTTGTGTTGTGGTGCTGTTGTGAAAAGCACCTCTGCGAGCAACGGCTGCTGGTGGGAATCCACTGAAACTCTCAATGAACACTTGTCGGCTTCAGCTCCAGAGCTGCGCAGACGCCAAGATGCGGGAGGGTCTATGCACACGGGTGGGGTGGCTTGCGTAGTTAATTGTGGGTCTGCCTTTTCACACCACAGGAGCCTCATCCGAGCTCTCTCCACAACGACAATTCTGGTTTCGATGGTGCACTAAAAGGGCTCTAGAATTTGGGGTCCGAGAACCAGCCTCCCAACTGTTCATTCCAAGTTTCTCTCACCCAACTGCTAAAACTTAACTTCAAGGACCATCCTTGCTCTGTCTCGCCTCAGCTCTCGGTTCTCTGGATCGAGCTACCTTATTCTAGGTCGTTGTACATCATGCGTATATGACACCAAACACAATACTCATATCTTTTGGTATTGTTCGTAAGGTTCCCCTCTCATGGATCTACTTCGTCGCTCATAGCTCTTCCTTCTCCGCATGCGACTTTGTCGTCTGATCCGACCCCAAAGGGGGTAATAACCCATCCAACTCCATCCACTCCGCCACAAACGCCGTCACAATCTTCGCCCAGTCCCTGGTAGTCGGTATATCCAAATGTGCCCCATCATCATCCATCGTATGCCACACCGGCGGAAACGGCGTCGGTATGACATGCAACACATCCACCCCCCTCTCCATGAACGGGACGTGATCATCCAGCACGTACCCCATCGTAAACTGATACGATTTCTTTTGAAGATCCGGCAAGAAGTGCTTCACCTCCGTCGTCTCCAACAACCCAAGCTTCCGCAGTCTCCTTTCCGCCGTAGCCATATGCTCATACGCCCAGTGCGTCTTCCCAAAGTACGAAGGAATCGTCGGATCCGCCGAACCCAGCAAATCCAACAACACAAACAAGCTAATCGACTCCAGCTGATTCGAAAACGTCCCTTCCGCACTCCCCTCCCCCGCCCAGCTCTCCGCGAGCGCCCTATCACTCGTTAGCCCCTAGCCATCCACCCCATCATCAACAGACTCACCTAGCCCCGTAAAGCGAATCCTCATCCGTCCAGCTCACCCACGCCTCTTCCCCATCCAACAACACCACTTGAACCCCCACCTCCTCACCCATCCCATCCCCCTCCCCCATCGCCTCCCACTTCCTCCTCAGCGCCTCCTCCACACTCCTCGCCACATGCATCAAGATCGCACACGGCACCGCACTGTCAATCGCCCCGATGAACCCCTCCGGCCTGTACAGACTATCATAGTGCGCCACCAGCGTTAACCTCGCCACATCCCCCTCGCTCGCCCAGGGTGGATCCCTCCGGAATATCAAATTCCGAAAAGGGACCTGTTTGTCGCCCGTGGCGGGCGTGGTGGATGTGGAGTTGTGCCATTGGATAGACCAGTCGGGGAGGTGGGTGCGAAAGAAGTTGACAAAGTGGTGTTGTGCGGCTTCGGAGCCGGGGGTGCCTGGGACGCGGGGGATGAGGATGGGGGATAGGAGGGCGCCGGAGAGGGGGTCAAAGTCGGAGTTTCCTGAGGGGATGAGGGAGAGGGAGGCATCGGAGAGGGGGGTGTAAGCGGATGTGAGATGGAGGAGGGTGAGGAGGAGGGCAGTGAGTTTGGAGGCCATGGTTGGGGGGCTTCGTGGAATTTGATGTCTTTTTTTGAGGTTAGTTTGTCCGGTGGGTCATTGTAGATCTGAGGTCTTGAGAGGAAGCATTGTTACGGATGAGACAAGGCGGCCGGGCGATTTGTTGACTCGAGGTTCGAAGTCATTCAGATGAGATCTCAAACGCCAAGGTGAGATCTGTCCCCCACACCACTAGAATGCAGGGGTTGCGGGGGACAGCGCAGGGACCAGGAACCCCGGACTTAAGGGCTGCATGACCACCTTCACGGACTCTTCAAAGACTTTGAAAAGGTAGGTATTTTGACCCCAAAACACGAAGCCAGAAAATGCTTTTCTTCCGCAATCACCAAAATCATTACAATCACTACTCGTCACAGAAGACCAAGGGTCGAAGCGACGTAGCAGGCTCCCCAAAAACGCCATGCTATGATTATCATGACCCATGCTCCTCGAATCGCACATGGCCGCCCTCATAACAAAACGATGCATACTTACTTACACCCAGACCGCCACCGTACGTCTGCTCTATGTAATCAGAAATATTTGCAAGTAGGCGAGACAGTACCCCAAAACTCCCCTTACCCTGAACACGTTGAGTGACCAGTTCATTACCATCCCCGACTAAAAACAAGTGCGGCAGCAATTCTCTTCAGCGACGTAACCCTGATTAGTCCTTCTTCGTACCGTTGAGACTCCCATTGGGCGCTGCGCGAGCAGCCTTGTTGGCAGCCTGCTTCTCGTGGGGGATTGTCAGGCAGCTGATACCCAGGAAGTTGCAGATACTCGTCGTGACGAGATATGCCCATCGGAAATAGACAGTCCCAGCGAACACGAAGTAGGCCCACAGGTATAAGTGCTCAAACTCCGCCGTGACGGGTGCGAAACCGAACCTAGGAAGGTTTCCGAGAATGGCGCCGCCAACCAAAGGCCAGAGCATAACGGTCCAGTACGGAAAGGGTTGTCGAGTAAGGTGGGCGAGAATCATCTTGGTCGTCATTCGGCCAAAGACAAAGCTCATGATGACGCAGAACAACACGAGGTGGTTCTCGGACCGCAGGGTCGAGTAGGGGCTGTAGAGCCATGCCCCAATGCTGAATGTGTACACAGCCATCGGCGTCCATTCGAGAAATACGGGAGCGACTGGCTGGTTGCGCGAGCGGCGTGCCTTGACCACGTTCACGACGCAGAACGGGATGTGCGTGAGAACAAGGGAGGATACCACGATGCCGACCCAGATGTCACGGAAGCTGAGGTCAGCGAGGAGCTCCGAGGTCACTCCGAGGCCTTTGAGGAGTGCAATGCGCTCGCCAAGGAGATCCACCAAGCGCTCCGTCCAGATTCCCGGTCCGTAATAGCCACTGACAACCATGATGGAGCAAGCGATGAGAATTCCCTCGGTAGGCCCGTTGATGTACCCGAGGTAGAGGGTGTGCGAGTGGTATGTCTCCCAGGTCGAGAAGAACATGGGGAGGCACGGGACCAGCGCGGTGAAGACGCCCGACTTTGATGTACCCAGGCCCATGGCTGCAACCTCCAGAAGGCTGGCGAGGGTGCAGTTCAGACTGTC
Source organism: Podospora aff. communis PSN243 (assembly GCA_033296975.1). NCBI lineage: Eukaryota > Fungi > Ascomycota > Sordariomycetes > Sordariales > Podosporaceae > Podospora > Podospora aff. communis PSN243. The sequence goes on along the minus strand of MU865938.1, from coordinate 415,414 downwards.
GATGCCGTGGTCGAAGAGCTCTCCCAAGCCGCTGGAGGTGCCCGTCCGCCTCGCCTGCTTGCCGTCCACGTTATCCATTGTCTGGTACATAAACAGGCCAAACGCAAAACTGTAGTATAACCATGCTGGCCCCTAATGACGGTAACGATCATCTGGTTAGCTCCTGTGGCTTTTGACTTTGAGGATGAGAAGCCCTTACCGGTCCGACCAGGTCGGGCATGAAGATAACCAGAAGCCCGACGTTAAAGAGGATGCAAAAAAACCCGAGAAGGGTCACCATGTTCGGCGCGAGCCATAGTGGTAATAGTTCGACGAATGCGTTCCACTGTCCTCGAGTTAGCGAGAGCTGCCGACAACACCTGGGCGCCGGGCGGGGGCGGGGAAGGCAGCAGCGGAAGCGGGAGCGCATACATAGGGTCTGAGGATGTAGTGGGAAATGGGCGACTTGTCAACGGCCGAGTATTTGTACGTTTTCAAATGCATCAACGCATCGTCCGAGACGCACTCGGCAGCAGCTTGTTCTGCAGTGAGGCGGTCGGCCATTTTGGTTAGCATACCGAAGCTACATCGACGAGACCGCCGATTGAACAGAATTGGTGGGGGTGGGGACAAGCATACTGGCGTTCACCATCTTCGCCGGCAGAACCACCAAGGTTCCTAGATTCTACCGAGGGCTTCCGCGAAAAGGGTGTTTGGGGCGTCGCAGAGAACCGTAGCGCGATGGGAGCGTCGGCCTAATAGCTTGACAAGAGTCAAAATCACCTTGTGTAGTGGGGAGGAAGAGAAGTGCAACCGCCCGATCTGCGGACCCTTTGCAGAAGGCGGGAAGCATCTTGGATCCACAGGGCCCTGTCACTCGCTGCGAGGAATCCCTGCATTTTGCCAGTTGTTGAGGTTTCGGTCGCGAATCAGAGCTCACCAACAAAAACCGATGCACCATCCACCGCTTCACTGACACGTGAAAGTCGCTTCGCACGACTGGCGCCAAAGGCGGGATCTGCCGAGACAGTTCCCTCAAATGACGATATCCTGATCATTAACGAACCAGAGGAGATGCCGTTCGTGCTTTGCATCAACTTTATCATCGCTTCTGTGTCCGAACACTTGGTCCCGGGGTCGTAACGTGAGGTCGAGGCCGAGGCCTGTTCAGTCGAGTTTCTTTCATTCACCAGAGCATCAACATCGAACCTGATTCCCCGTGGCAGTCTCAAAAGATCCGTTTTCACCTCCAACTGAAAATGCGACAGCTCCGTAACTTGACAAACCGGCCAAGACTTCAGGTCGCGGCGCTTCCGAGTTAAACATTAAGATATCAGCTCTGCAATGATTCCAACAGTCCTTGACCCCTTGTTTCCAATTCCCATTTCGCTGAGCGAGCCACAACACACCAAATCATCCACCGCTCTCGACGCGGGAGCTCAAAAGTCGATAGCCAGCCTTTACTGCCGCCCAATTCATCTTCTCAAAGCATGACGGCAAATCCGCCAATCAGACCGGCAGCCACGACGACAAGACCATATGCGCTACCGAATTGCAGGAGAGCAGGAGCCGCGCCGGACCCAGACCTCGCGGGGGCTGTTGCGTCGGCACCGATTCCATTGAAGATCGTGGGTCCGGTAGAACCCGCGGTTCCAGTGGCAGGCATGGTCGAGCTGCTGGTCGTGTTGACTCTCTTGGGTTGCTGCGCACCGCAGGGGTGGTCCTCGGCGCAGCTGCCCGCGCATTCGTTGTTGATACCACAATCCTTTCGGCATTGGATAACCCATTGTTGGCAGACATGGAAGGGTAGCGTCAGGGAGTATTCGGACATGTTAGGCTGGAGCCCATCCGAGCACACGCAGCCGTAGGTCAGGGTTTCCTGTTGTTTCATCAGCGCAACTGCTCCGGAACGCACAACCGAGACGACTCGAGCTTACAGGGTCGCAGGTGTTTGTGAGGACGACGCCGGGTGACGTTTGTTGGCAAATGATGGGGCAGTTGCTGAGCTCATCGTTGCACCACGCCCCTAAACCACTCATTAGCACCAAGTTCCACGTTCTTGCTCAGTTGAAGCTCAACATACTCCTCGTCAGCAGATCGACGCTGTTGGGGTCGATCCAATAGTCAGCCGCAACAAAGGCAGCGCTGGCCAGAGCCAGGAGGCTTGCTCGGAGGGAAACCATTCTGGGAAACTGTTTGGTACGGGAGTGGGTAGAGGTGAGCTTCGAAGTGTTCCGCTGAAGCGAGTATATGTGAGCAAAGATTCCACGGTGCGGCAGAGCAAAACATAAGCAACAGACGCAGCAGTTGCCCCAGATACACGCCGCATTCCAGGGCAGAGCGCCGTGACTTACACTTTGCGTGGCGACCGTGGATCGGGTCCGAGCAAGGCAACGGCAAACGGGAGGCTAGGTTGGAATGGGGAAACTGTCGGATAAGAACAGTCCGTCGTACTATTAAGAACCAGGTATGGCAAAAACGAGGGGCTAGAATGAGAAAAAGAAGACGGCGGCTCCAAACGACTGTCAGCACTCAACTCTTGAACACGACGAGCTGGAGGAAGAGCAGAACTCGCGAGAGGGGAGCGTGAGCGCAGCGGCCGAGGAAAATTGGGACTGCGAGAGATGGGATGGAGAAACGAGTCTAGCGCACGCCATGGGTGCTCCCGAGGGCAGGGCAGCTAACCTCAGTTGGCATTTTAATAAACACTCAAAGCGGATTTCTGATAGGCCTGCTTGAGGTTATCCCTGCCGTCTCAGCGCTTTGCAGCTCTGAGCAGGGATCAGCGGCGCACAGCTCTCCACAGCTACCTCAGCTCCCGCCAATCACGGCGGCTTCGGTCAGCTATCGTTTGCTGAGTGGTCTCCACTCTCTCCATTTTCACTTTCGTGCCCCGGGAATTTCAAGGCAGTGAGGTCCTCGCTGATACGGGTCCAATATAAAGCCGCCGCGCTCGCCAGGTCGGCTTCAAGATGGGCAGTAATTGGGGCAAACTTCCTTCAGCAAACTGACAGTTGGGTCCGAGAAGCCGCTCGCCGACATGGCGCCCGGGGTTTTCTGACGCGTCAACCAACAATGCCGCCGGTACAGGCCGCCCTGCAGTCCGTGGCGGATTCCGCCAGCTCCGTGCCGTCCTGGGAGGGCAAAGACGTCCCCCGGATATACATCAGGCAACCTCAGCTGTCGGTGAACAACACGACAGCCAGATGTCAGACCGCTTCTACAGGTCAGCGATGCCTGACTCTTGCATCCGCGCTGTTCGGCCAACAGCCAACAGACTGTCAGCGCTGGCGACAGCAAGGATTCACCGCAGCACCCCGCCACCCACGTTTTGCTCGACGACGAAGCATTACGAGGCCAGCAGGTGCTCGAGACAAAACCATCGTCCCACTGCCGAACACGACAGTCCCCCGCCTGCAAGCCATTTTCGGGGCTCACTGATACATCTCTCTTTCCATTCGCTCTGGGCGCGGGGAAGGAGACATCGCCTGGGCTGCATGTCCTCGTGCATTTATTGAAACTGGATGGGTAACCCACGGCGCTCCAGCCGGTCTTAGACAGGCAAGGAAATAGAACCGACAAATCTGAGCGGCATGCAACACACCACGGGCAAAGCGGCATCCAGCGACCCAGCGACTTACGACCCAAGTCGGATACCCTCTTTCCCAGCTGGGCAGTCCTGGCAACAACGCATGTCCGGGACTGCTGCCGGCGATCTAAACACGAATGTTCCGTGCCGTGTCTGAGGGTCAAGGTCTGATCGTGAACGCGAGCCGTAAAAGTCCAATGCCAGCCAAAACGGCATGTTTCGTTTCCATGAGAGCGAACTTGTTTTACATGTCTTGCATATGCGCCTAGGCCAAACAAAACGCAACCACTAAAGGCCGGTATCAATTGCGGGGGCAGGGGCAACGCTCACCAAGACGCCAGAAGGCTGAAGCCACTTCTCAGCCCCGATCGACGATGATAACAATGCGCAATGCAGGCGAAACGCGACGTTGATCCAACGAATTCTGTTGTTGCGGCGCTAAAAGAAAATCGAGGTTGGGAGGCCGAAGTGTAGGCTCATGTGACATGCCCGGGAGTCACGCTCAAGTTGAGGCTCAATCTCATGAGGCCCACTCCTGTTCAAGCTTGTCACACTCGAGTAGCTAGGAGCTGAAACCAGGAAGACCCAAAAACCAAGAGGCTGTCGGGGAAATGGCAGGCCAATGGTCAAAATTATCAAATTAGCCGTCGTGACGGTGGGCGTGCCACCCCTCTGGTATAGACCCGGAAACATGACGAGCCGGCAGTGCTCAAACATGGAGAGCCTGACCTCACATATCGAGATCATCAAAAGTTCTGATGTATAGACATAAGTTACGCACGTCCACCGCCTCAAAACCCACCATACCCCATCATTGCACGCAGGCTAGACCCCACTCATTATCAAAATCATTAAAGGGCACTATCACCTCCTCGTCGTCTCTAGAAGTCTTTTTCACGCCGAAAGAGCCACCACGTCGGGACGGATCACGGCAGACGCAACGGGCGGCAAGCCGGGGAGTCCCACATTCCGGGGGCGGGAGCCAAATTGTGGGGCGGCGGGGCAGAGCGGCGGGATTTGAGATGAACGAATGGATCACGTTGGACCCAATGATAAATCGCAAGTAACACAACTACGACACAGAATACCCTCCCGAACCGAGCAACAGCCGCAACATTTCAACTTCCCCTCACCAAGCATTCTTTTCTTCCTTCCAATCCAAAACTCCTGCACGAGGCAAACCCGTCTCTTCCGACTTTTCCGTGGCGCAAAACTCCGCGCCGCTGAAAGCGCGGTGAACCACACTCCCTTTGCGCCTTTGCGCTTTGGGACAGTAGCCAGCGACTCCACCCCCCTTCCCCCGCGAAGCGCACGAGGTGTGTGCCTCGTCCCGATGGCCTGAATGGCGTCGCAGACAATCTACAGCAGTCACCCACAAGAACAACAACAAACCAGCAGCAGCAATGGCAACACCACCCGGCACAAACCGCCAGCGCTGGCCATAAACGGCCACGGCAACGGAAGCGCAAGCTCCGAATGCCCGCCACCGGCATACACCCCGCTCTTCCCCGACAGCGACGACGGCGTGTCCGCCGAGGATGACGAAGCCGACAGCCCCGGGGGCGACCTAGCGGTGCTTTCTCCTTCGTCGGTGACGTCGCCGCCGTACTGGTCGTCGCACACGCACAACCACGGCGGCGACATACCGCCCAACATGTCGAGCGAGAGCGTGGTCCCGGGGGCGATCACGCTGCAGGATAACGAATTTGATGATGGACCCGGCGGGGCGAACGTCTATGGGCGGGATCGCAACCGGGCGTGCTGGGCGAAGAGCGTGCAGGTTAGGGATTATGTGCTGGTGAATGGGAGTACGACCAACATTGGGGCGTTTGCGGTGTGGAATATCAGGGTGGAGACGTTGAATGTAGGTTTCCTGGGGTTTTAAAGGCGGCGTTTGAGACGGCGGGTGTGGTTTGCTAACGGGTTGTGTGTCATCTAGGGATCGCACATGTACATTCGGAAACGGTATTCCGAGTTTGACGACCTGCGACGAAGGTTGATTATGACGTTTCCGAATTTTGAGGCGGCGGTTCCGGGGCTTCCGCCGAAGAGCGTGATTTCGAAGTTTAGGCCGAAGTTTTTGGAGAAGAGGAGGGCTGGGTTGCAGTACTTTTTGAAGTGAGCATTGTCGGCGGAGTTGAGTTTATGTGAGCCGAGGGTTGCTAACCATTGTCTAGCTGTATACTGCTGAACCCTGAGTTTTCGGGCTCCCCAGTCTTGAAGGACTTTTTATTTTCATGAACATATCATTTTGGCAGCGAGACTTGTATAAATGATGACATATGCCCCCTCTGGACAGGGGGCTAATTCTTAAAATTGGATAATGTTGAACATCGACCGAGAGCACTGGCTGAAGAGTTGTTGTGGAGTTGAAAGGAGGTTGAGGTCATCGGCGCTCAACCAACGGCAGCACGGGTGCCTATACAAGCCAGAACTTGGATACTGGTAAGTACATACGACCATACCCACTGGAAAGCTCGGGATCCCGTCCGCTCTCCCATAGATAAGCCAGTGAGGGCCAAACTAGTAGTTGGGTCGGTGACGACCAGCGAATCCTTGGTGTTGTATGTTTCTTGGTGCTTTTTTTTTTGGGCTCCGTCCGTTGTTAACACCGACCATGCTGTGAGGCAGGAGTGGATAGGCGGCATCACCACAACGGGGATTCCAAGGGGTTATGAGAATGGCTACGAGGCGCATATAAAGAACGGATTTATGATCCAAACCCATCCTCCGTCTCCGTGTTGTGCGATATCCCCGTGAGCGGCTCTTGCTTGAGGGTTAGGGCTAGCAGCGGCAGATTTCGGCGTTTGCCACTTATCCCCGATCCTGACAACGAGTTCGGCGTTGGATCCAACTCGCCGAACGACAAACTGATCGGCCGCCTATCGGCAGAGCACGAAGGAATATGCTCGCAGTGCTTGAGGCTCTTGGCTTACATCGGCGGCTGCAAGCAGGATCAAAGATGCCTTGCAAGCAAGGGAGAATTAAGGGCAGACCCGGATGGGAATGATATGTGTTTTCCATTACTTGGTTCGGCTTCTGGGAAGCTCTTGTTGTCGAGTATAAATGGATGGTTTCCTGCTTCTCTTGGTATATACAATCAATTATAACAAAGTGCACTCTCATCACAAAGTCAAGTTACCATTTGGACTCACTTATTAAACCGTCATACTCCATGTCGGAACACTCACATCTCACCATGTCTTCTCCAGTCTGGTTCATCACCGCCACCTCGAGCGGCTTCGGAAAAGCCATCGCCCTCGAGGCCCTCCAAAGAGGCCACAAGGTCATCGCCACCGCTCGGAACTCGTCCAAACTTGCGGAGCTCAAGGAGGCGGGTGCCGCCGTCATGGACCTCGATGTGACCGCTGACGATGCCACCCTTGCGGCAAAGCTATCCGAGGCCAACGCCATGCATGGCAAAATCACACACGTCGTCAACGCCGCAGGTTACATCCTGGTAGGCGCGATTGAGGAGGCTAGGTTAGTCCTTCGTCAACTACCTACCCGGGTACCCTAAGATATCTGCAGTGGCACCAAAGTGATGTGGCTAACACTGCAATCCATAGCCAAAAGGAAGTCTTCGACCAGTATAACACCAACGTGTTCGGGTCCTTCAACATCGCACGCGCCGCTGCGCCGTATCTCCGCGCGGCAGCCGCAGCTGCGGCAAGCAAGGGCATTGACACCAACACGGCCCTGGCCAACTTTGGCAGCCTCGGTAGCTGGCGATCTGGCGCGGGCGTGGCGCATTACTGCAGTACGAAGTTTGCCGTGACAGGCCTAACCGAGGGGCTGAGAGAGGAGCTGAAGCCCTTTGGGATCGATGTCTGCGTTATCGAGCCGGGTTATACGAGGACGGGGTTTTTGAGAGGAAGCGATCATAGGATTGTGACGGAGAAGCTGCTGGATGAGTATCAGGGAACAGAGACGGAGAAGGCGAGGGGGTTGATGGCGGCGGTGGATGGGAATCAACCGGGTGATGTGGACAAGTGTGCCAAGGTGATTGTGGATGTGTTGACCAGGAAGGGAGGAAGGGAGGTGCCAGTTAGGCTTCTGACGGGGAGCGATGCTGTTGAGGTGGTCAAAGGGAAGTGTAACGAGACACTGCAGTTGGTGTCTGAGTGGGAGGAAGTGTCGAGTTCGGTCATGTATTAGGGTAGGGCAGATGTGGTGTTGATGATGTATCGGCAGAGGCTGAGGCCGTGGCTGAGATGGCAGACTCGAGACGGCAAGGGCAGACGAACGGAGAATTGAGGTTATTAGTCTTCTTTTTCAGCCCTTCAGCGGACCGCAATCCTTCCATGCAGGTGTCGCTTAGCGGTGCTTGGGCGATAGCCGACCCAGCCATTCAGCGCCGCAAAGAGGCGGCGCACCTGCTCAGGCCGACAAAGGAACTCGCTCCTCGCACCAACAACCAGCAAACACACCTCCCGTCCTTGCCGGCATCCCGGTCCTAGACTTGCCTGGCTATAAGCCGATGGTCAGCTCCTCGCAGCTCAGGTCCCCGTTGTTGGCTGGCTGACGTGTGGAACGCGATAAACAATCGCAATGCATTCTCTTCTTGATCCCATTCCTCCCCCTCCCGTATCCTTCCTCTCTTGGGCCTCCCCTTCCCTTCGATCTTGATTTGCCCCTCGAGCTCCTTCTCAAGAGCCCAGCGAAGTGAGCAGCTGCCTCCCTGCTCCTTTTTACCCCTCCTCGGAAACGGTCAGAGCTGCCGCGTTATCGCAAGAAGGAGCGAGATACCTCATACCCCGCCTATAGCTCCCCCACCACGAATAGCTCCCAATGCAGCCATTGCCAGATCCCGGGCCTGCACCGGAGGAGTCGGCAGAGAAAAGGCCCGCCGCACTTCCGTTACAACCATCGGTGACTTTCTCCGAGACATCATCGGTGCGTACCACGCACTCGGCGCAACCCCTTTCGCCGTCAGCCCCATACTCACCGGGCCATCGTGAGTATCTCGACTCGCTGGTGCCGCCGTCGCAAGAGGAGTTCACACACATTGCTCAGGTCCAAGCCGAGCGCGAGCTTCAGATGAAGCGCCGCTCGCGAGAGGTCCACCGACAAAGCCTCTCCTCGCATCAGTCGCAGCAGGACCAGGATGAGCGAGAGGGCCATGGTCTTGGTCACCGTCCTGGCCATGAGCGCAAACGCAGTCTGCTGGAGAGGCTAGGCCTCAGCCATGGACAGCACGACGACAGCGCAGCACGTCATAGGGCAGCGACCACCATCCAGAGGACGTATCGAGGGTATCGCGCTCGGCGCGAGATGCAGGGGTTCGGCTTGGATGCCTCCACTCGGTGGACGCATGCAGTCCGTGAAGCGCAATGGCGGGAGTTGACCAGACCACGGGCGCGCGTAGCTGAGGATGGTGGCGATGATGGCCCATCTCCGTTTGGAGACCCGAGCGCGCCCAGTAGCCGGTCAACTACGGCCCGGAACAACTGGCGCAAGGCCGCCGTGATTGCCAGAAGAGCGGGCGCGGATGAGGATAGTGACTCGGACAGCTCCTCTTCGTCATCGTCATCTTCATCGTCGTCCTCGTCCAGCGGCTCAGAGCGGAAGCGCCACGAAAGGGAGCAGCGCAAAAGGCGAGAAGAGGCCAAAGAGCGGCGCAAGGAGGCGGCGAAGATGATGGGGTTGCAGTACTTCCTCGAAATGGTAGACCTTAAACACCGTTACGGCGCGAACCTGCGGGTCTACCACGAGGAGTGGAAGAAGGCCGACACGAACGAGAACTTCTTTTATTGGTTGGACTATGGCGAAGGCCGCACAGTCGACATGGAAATCTGCCCGCGGGAGCAACTCGACCGAGAGCAGGTTCGATATCTCTCCCGCGAAGAGCGTCAGTACTATCTTGTTGAAGTTGACAGCGAAGGCCGTCTCTGCTGGGCCAAAAACGGTGCCCGTATCGACACCACTGAAAGGTACAAGGATTCCATCCACGGCATCGTCCCCTACGACGACGATACCCCGGCCTTCCAGCCCGTCGCCGGTGAGAGCGACACCCTCCTACTCGGAAACTCCAGCACCGGCTCGTCATCCGACTCCGATTCCGCCCGCGAAAGCCACGAAGAAGCCCGCCGTGCCGGAGTCTACGCAACCCCCTCCCTCAGCAACGCCAAAGGCGCCAAGAAGATCAAGCACGTCTCCGCCACCACGATTCTCAACACCCTGCTGCGTAAATCTGTCCGCAAGAATACCTGGATATTTGTTGCTGACACCTCCTTCCGCCTCTACGTCGGCATCAAAAACTCCGGCGCCTTCCAACACTCCTCCTTTCTCCAGGGGAGCCGCATCTCCGCTGCAGGTCTCATCAGAATCAAGGATGGCCGCCTTAGCTCTCTCTCACCCTTATCAGGACACTACCGACCACCTGCCTCCAACTTCAGGGCCTTCGTCAAGGCTCTCAAGGACGAAGGCGTGGATATGTCCAGAGTGAGTATCTCCAAGAGCTACGCCGTCCTAGTGGGACTAGAGACATACGTCAAGGTGCGCAAGAAGGGCAAAGATACCCTGAGGAAGATTACCAGAGGGGAGGAAAGGGTCGTTGCGCCGGAGGAGCATCGAAAATGGAAGGAAGAGGAGGTGGATCAGTCGGAGGGTGCGAAAAGGGGGAGGGAGGTGGTGGCTGAGGAGGAGAGGATGAGGGATGAGAATAGTGTGGGTGCGGGAGTGATACAGGTTATGAGGGGTTTGGGGGTCGGCCCAAGGGAACCGAAGGGGCAGAAAGGGGAGGGTGGAGAGAAGGAGGGTAAGGAGGGGGTGGAAGAGGAAAACAAGGTGGACTAGGTTGGACGACCTTGGCATGATGGGCTTCGATCTAAAGGAAATGGACCAGATGCAGATGATGGAAATGACACGTGATGATAGATGCGGATACCCCCTCATCCCTTTTGTCACTTAACACCATTGATGCTTTTGAACATGGATTCTCAGAAATGCGCCTAACTCTATTGTGATTTGGTCCTCTATGGTCAACTTTTACCATCCCAATACACGCATTGGCTATCCACTGCCCATGTCTAAGTCTAGCCTGCCAAATGCTGCCTCCTCTAATCATGGGTATATGCAATACAAGGCCGGGATCACCGTAAAGCATGAATCCTTACGGAGAAATCGTCGAGTCAGCCAAGCCATGAGGCTCGCTTTTCGATTGTCCCCGTCGTGCACTGCACGGGTACTTCAGTGCTGCGTAAGTCGCAGCAGTCGATGGCCGTTCAGGAGAGATGTCTCTGTGGCATTTCGGTTCAGGGCGCAGTACCGCCTCATCCGCGGCACACGAGGGTCGCTTCAATGGCGAGGGTGGTGGCTCAAAGACCGGGTAGAACGTCGGGACCACCATGACAGGCGCTGCAAAGTACTGGGCAGGGTGGACTGGGCTCTTGGTCCCGAGGTCAAGAAGACCACTAGCTGGAGCTGCCAATCTTATCGGAGGCAGGACACCAACTGACATGCCGGACCGAGGTGTGAACGTCGGGGCACCTGGGTTTAGCTTCGAGCCCTAAAACACAGAGGTGGTTAGATAGCAAACCGCCAGGGGATGTATAATAATATTTCACACATTCCTTGACAGAATCTATACCTCTTTCTTGTGCCCAGGAGTAACGAGCGTGTCGGTGCTGTCCTCAGAGTCTTCGCTCCCTGAGGAGTCCTCGGATCCGCTGGCATCGGATCCACTGGCCTTGATTCTGATCTGCTTGCTCTTCACCTTGGCAAGCTCCAGTTTGGCTGTCTCCGAAGGCAGGTCGTTGACGATGACGGCAGTCTTCCGAGCCCTGGAAGCCGGCTTGTCCTCAGCCGAGTCTTGCTTGTCCTGGGGTTTGACAAAGATCTGTTTGGACCAGAGCTCTGCGTATTTCCCGCTGGCCTGGATTAGCTCCTCGTGGCTGCCCTCCTCTACAAGCTCGCCGCCAGTGACGACCATAATTCGGTCAGCGTTCATAATTGTTGACAGTCGGTGACTGGATGTGTTAGTTCAGGAAACAAACGCAAGCAACATGCAGGTGTATAACTCACGCTACAATAAATGTTGTACGCCCCTCGCAGAGTCGTCGCAAGGCCTCCTGGATCTTGTGCTCGGTTTCAGTGTCGACTGCGCTTGTAGCCTCGTCAAGCAGCACAATCGCAGGCCTCTTCAGGATAGCACGCGCAATTGCCACCCGCTGGAGCTCGCCGCCAGAGAGCTTGACACCACGCTCGCCCACGCGGGTTTGGTAGCCTGTCGACGTTGTCAGCTGCGAGGTGGTAAGACTGCGCTTCCATGTGTTGTGACTCACCATCTGCGAAACCGAGAATCTGCTCGTGGATGCTAGCCGCCTTGCAAGCCTCGTACACTTCATCATCAGTGGCATCTAGCTTGGCGTATCGCACGTTGTTCATCACTGTATCGTCGAAAAGAACCGGAGCTTGTGGAACGACTCCGATCTGGTTACGCAAGCTGCCAACATGACGTCAGTTATTGCCAGTAGGGGGGCCCGCGTAGGGAGAATACTGACCTAGAAAGACTGACGTCTCGAATGTCCTGTCCATCGATGTAGATAGCTCCCTTTGTGGCGTCATAGAAGCGATCCAGCAACTTCAGAATCGTTGACTTGCCGGCACCTGTAGCACCAACAAACGCCATCGTCATTCCTGGTGTTGCCGTGAAGCTGACATTCTTGAGAATCTCCTTTTTCTTGTCGTACGAGAAGCAAACATTGTCGAAGCTGACGTGGCCGCCCTTGAACTTCAGGGGCGGAGCCCCCTCCTTGTCGATGATGGACGGCTTTGTCTGCATAATGTCCAGAAGCTGCTCTGCACCGATCAGGTCCCTTGATACGCTTCTCCCCAGGCCGGCGAAGAAGTTGAGGGGGGCTACCAGCTGGGCCCAGTAAGTTAGTAACATCATGAACTGGCCTGGAGTTGCTCGGCCCCCAAGAACCTGATACACGGCGAGGTGTGCTCCAGCAAGAAGTCCTGACAGAAGTACCAGAAACTGGAAGGCGTAAGACAGAATGTATCCAAGCTGGACGGTTTGGGATTTCGTGACACGGTTCCTGACGGCCTTGGAGTAGCGTCTCTCCTCGTACTCCGTTTGGTTGAAGCAAGCGACGGTCGTCCACCCCTGAATTCCGGCCTGGCGAACGTAATGCTCCTCAAACCAAGCGCTCACCTCACCCTTGCGAGCCAACCTTAACCGTGAAATCATGCTGGTTGCGATGTACATGAATATCACAGAAGTGGCAATGGTGATGAAGCCTTCGTATGGTCCGAATGTGACCGACAGATAGATAAACGCCACGACCATGTCGATGACCATCGGGATGGCTCGGAAGCAGATCGAATCAAGCATATTGGAGATGCTCTGACCGGAATTTATGGCCATCATGATATCCGATGAGCTCTTGGAATCGTGAAAGTCAGAAGAGAGGTTGAGAACGTGCGAGTAGGCGGCAGTGCTGATGGCATCGTAGGAGTAGTATTCGACGGGGATCCAGAGCCACTGACGCAAAAGCGACAGCCCTGCTTCCGAAGCTACCAGCTTCAGGCCGCCGAAAAGAAATACTTGCACCCACGCATTCTCATTGTTGGCCCCGCTGAGACTGTCCAAGAGGATTCCCATTTGTCGTGGGATGAGAAGGTTGACGAAGTTCATTGCGAGCAAGCAAAGGGCAACAAGACCAACCCGGATTTGAAGTGGACGGTTGTTCACCGGCCAAATGTAGGGGAAGAAGATCTAGGCATTGGTGTCAGACGTTGTGGAAGCCAGGCCAGTGGGTTGACGGGACATACCATGAAGCTCCTGGCGTATGTGAACCAGTTTCCTTTTTCCTTTAGTCGTTTTTCCATCTGTTCCCTTGCCTCCCGCTCGCGTCTTTCCCAAGGTGACTCGACTCTTTCGGTGGAAGCGGTCTTGTTAGTATCCGCCGACTCGTCTGCGGATGTTTCAGTCGTGCCGTAGCCATTTTGTTGCTGTTCTCCTCCCTCCTCGTCGTTGGGTTGTTTGTTGGCGTCCGAACTCCCGTTCTCGTCTGGCTTGAGAAGACCCTGCCGCTCGGAATCCGTACCCGTTTCCTTTCGCGCGTTCCAACTGCTCTCAAAATACAGGGCAAATGCCAATGCGAAGGCTAGGTAACGCGCTGCAGCTGCCGATGTCACGAAAAACTCCACAAAGCCGAGTGACTCCGATGGGACGGCGATCAACGAGAGAACGCAAATGATCGGTTCAAATATGAGCGCCAGGGCGAGTGATCCCAGAAACGGATACCACACTGGATTCGACGAATCTGACAGACCGGCGAACTCAACCCCGAAGACTAGAATGCATGAGAGTAGCCCGATGGTCAAGTCCTGTTCCAAGGGAAATCTGTGCCGGAGGACTCCCTGCAGTATCAATGCGAGGAGTTGGGCTAGGAACGTGAGAACGCTGAACAGAAAAAGCCATTTGATGATATTTTGACGTTTGTGGCCTTCGTCCGAGGATTTGGTCTGCAGAGTGCACACGGCAACGGCAGAGGAAGCAAGATAGTAGACGAAAACTGTTATTGGGTAGCCATAGTGAAGAGCCGTGAGACCTGCTGACCCTGAAGCCTGGTTGGCCAGGCTTACGTAGTAGGGGTCGATCATAGCGGAAGCGGCAAAACCCTTGCTGATTCGTTGGGGTCGCCGGGGAAGATCGCGCTGGGGGCTTTGATGCTTCAAAAGGACTTGGCTCGATCGGATCTCGTGGAGTGCTGGGCCAAAGTCAGATAATCCGAAGGGAACACCGAGGTTTTATGCTGAGTCAAGTGGCTGACCACCTTTTTGGGTGAGTGGGCTGGGATGAGGGAGCTGTGTCGGGTCAGTTACCTCCCAAATAAACCCCCCTGGCGGTTGCCTCTTCTTGTGCGGCCTCCCCTTGAAATTCAGTTTCCTGAATAGGTTGAAGCGCGAGATTCAGCAGGAACGCCAGCCCGCGGCGGTGCACAGGGCAAATTGATCCTTCCCAGAGCCTCGGGCCACACCGAAACTTGTGAGCCCCTTCCAACTCCTGCGAGACACCGAGTCCCTGCCTTCTGCACCGGCAGGCTGCCGCGTGCCTCAATCCAAATGAGCTCGGTTACAACAGCAGAACGCTGGCCACCACGCGATCGGGGAAGGAGAACGGGATCGTGTGCCGCCAATCTCGCTGCTCGGCGTCCTGATGCGGCTCTTCAGGATCGCCTCCGGGTCCGAGTTCGCGGTCAATATGCCTCGGCACAAAATGCGCAAACCGGTCTTGAGGCGGCGAAGAAGCGCCGAGTTTGGTACGACCTTGAGGCGCGTTTGCAATGCCAACCTCTCACACTTTCCTGCGCTTGGCAAGTATCAACTGCCTGTCTGGGATGCAACGGAATACATCCAGCCGTTCCCTGAGAGTCGGAAAACTTCGGTTTTGGGTGCAACGAAAGCCTGGACCTGGAGGCTGTGTTGCTTATGAGAATCGATGTTAGCGGGCACGACGAGATTGGGCTTGCTCATGTGAGCTAGGGAGCAAAAAGCTGGCAGCAAGTCGTACAACAGACCGCGGGTGACTGGGGGCCAGGATTCCCACAGATGTTTGGGCCGTCCTGAAGGCGACACCTACCGGTAGCCACCCTGAAGAACGGCGGGTGGACTACCAGCAGTTGGGATGGTGTTGTGTGCGAGAAGGTTTGCTAGGAGCTGGGAGGGAGAGACGGGACGCCTGTGGGAGAGCAAGCACGACCAAGCGGACGGCAGATGGGATTGGCAAGGAAAGCGATGGACTGGGCCGAGACGTTGATATTGAGGAAGGAGCTACTAGCCGGACGAAGCCTGATGTGAAGCAATGGGAGCAAATACGAACTTAAATGTTGGCTACCTGCCAAGGGCCACTGGTGGACTTGCAAGAGCCCCGACAAACGGGGTGGAACGGGATGCGATGACAGGAAAGTGGGAGTGTCAGTGATGAAGGATGTGACGGGAGCTGAGGAGTGGTGATCGGTCACACAAAAGACGGGAGGAAATAAGACACGCAGAAGGGATCCGCCACGTCGCTGTCATGAAATGTCTTGCAGAAGGAGCAGACATGGCAAGAACGAGGTTGCCCGGAGTGGGTTGAAGATGAACGAGATGCGCCTACTAGCCACAGGCCGCAAGGGTACCTGCCCCCCATATGGGATGGATCCCGCATGTCTGCCAGGAGGCGGCCGAGCCCTCGACTTTGACAGGCAAACCAGAATGCCCAGGGACCAGGGCAAAGCAGCCTCTTTCGTTCTTGTGCTCCTTGTCTTTGAAAGACGGTGTGAGTGCCCGCCAACGCTAGCAGTTTAGACCGCGTACAGTGCTAATTCCGGTTTTGCGTTTTGGCATCTCGAGCCCCGCTCCAGCCAAGCAGACGCGGGCCCCAGGGGACCCTCAAAGCGACCGAACCGCAACCGCTACGACCACACTTCCTGGCATTCGACCCAGCCGGCCGGCAAGGACCACAAGTCCACAGCTTGGCCCACGGACCGGCGGCCCCTCTTGATATGGAATAAATGAGGACTTGCAAGCTCGGTGAGGTGAGTTTGAACCTTCCTTCCAGTTCGGAACTGCCACACGCCAAAATCTCAGAGCCGTGAGGAATACCTGGCGTCCAGAGATGGTCCGGAGCGCCACTACGGAAAAAGCAAAGAGATGACATGACACGAAAAAGCAAAGAGCGTCCAAAACAGGAATGATGAATCAGTGATGAATCCCCTCGGCAGCGGTGTGCGCTCGGCAAACCACAGAGTTGCTGAACCCAGTAATCCTACAAATCCCACTGGTCCGGGCAATCGTCTCGTTCAGTTACGTGGTTATACCACCTCGCTGATTACCGCCGCAGCCGAGAGCTAGTGGCAACAAAGGCTTCAACAACAGCAATCAACAAGCTGGAACCAGCCGGTTGTCGCGGACTAATAATCTTGGGCTCCAGCGAGCGAGCACAACGCCAGCTCCAGCCGCGAAAGCCCCTCCACTTGCATCGACCCCAGCTCCCCCGGACCACACCCACCTTCCGGCTGGCTACGTACGTGTACGACGCCAACCTCTTCTACATGGTAGAGACGAGCCGTGCTGCTGGCGCGGAGCTGGTCTGGGGAAAGGGCCGAGCGGCTGAAAGAGACGGCCATGTTTCTGTTCCGGCGTGTTCAATCTCACGTTTGCTCTACATTAGGCGGATCGGTTCAATCGAGGCCGTGTAACTATGATGCTGCGAGCGAGCTTCGATATCAGGGAACCAAGGTTGAGGTTGAGACGGTGTTTGGCGCCCTGCAGCCAGCTCCATGTGGATGCGGGTAACTACAGGTTATTTCAGGATTGCAACGACACCCAGTGTGGTTCAGAGGGCCATCCGCTAACACGATTCTGGCAGCGAGTGCCATTGCCACGGGTTGCTTAACCGGCCTCGTCATTGGCGGGATCACAAGATCACACACTATCGGCCACACCCCGGTTCCGACACCAACCTCTCCCGCTCCAACCTCCCCGGTGTCAATCGCGACCCCGCGATTTTGCAACCGCCAGCTTGATTTTTGGGACGCATGGCCGGTTGCCGCGTCAGGAAATGGTTCCGAGGTTGGATTTGTGGCGGCAGATTCGGGGACAAAGTCGGGTTTCATGATCGACCGAAGTGCAGCGGCGACCAGATCGAGATCAAGCAGTCGTCAGAAACCGAGAATTGACAGTGCATCCGCTGCGAGACGGGCATGCAAGACAGCGAGACGGGTTGCAGACGGCCAATGGCGGGTCTGGCGCTAGATGCGATCGGATGCTCTGTGCATCAGAGGGTTGTTCCGCGGTGAGTGGCACGTCAAAAACCCGGGTTTGGCAGCGTGGCAGCGCCGTTCCATGCCGTTGGGACTGGAAGTCTGGCCGGGAGAGGGTGAAGCACCTGCTTCCGCCCTGCGAGTGCCGGCTCCGGCAGGCTGGTGGTACCAAGCCCCGCCGCCGCGCGCGAGGTTGCCACGAGTGGGCATGTGGTCGCTGCAAGGGAGCCCAACTGCTGACTGATGGGTTGCGTCCGATTGCTTGGCTGTATCGTGGTGGTCGTCTTGTATCCTGACAACAGGATCGGCAGCTGGACGCCAGTGTTGACGGTCGCTTCCCGTGTCGCCACGCGCTGCTGACTGTATCGTGACATTGTTTGAAGCCATTCCCAAGACTCAGCTACATGCTCGAAGGAGTAGCGGTGATGCCAAACGTGGGATTGGCGCCAAACCGAGAAGAGGTTTGAGCAGCGTGTTGATGCTTGGTAGTAACAATGGCTCTGAAAGCTGGCGCTATCGGCGTCTGGGTGAGGTCGATACTTCGCGCTCTCCACGCTCCCACACACTGGGAGTCGGGAGGCAGTGGGGGGCAGCAACCCGCGGCGAGCGTCACCTCCAGGCTCATACTTTCTCGGATCACTTCGGCTTTGCCGCTCCAACCGTGTGTAGCCCAAGCAGTCTTTGGGGTTTACCGTACCCGATGAGAGAGGCATGACGACCCACCCGCACGCTCGGCTCCTCTGCGGATCTTTCCACCATGCCAGATAGGCGCCATTCTAGGTAGCTTGCTTATCCATTACTGGGAGACACGGCTCCTTCCGATGTCTCTGCGAGAATGATGGTACTGAAGAATGGGTGTTGATTCTCTCGGAATTTTAGGTGAGCTTTACGGTATCACTTAGTGGCGCACATGGGAACCATTCAAGGTCACAGACACGTTCAGGTAGTTTACCGAATGTTTGCTAGCAGTGGGGGGGAGGGGAGGTGAAATACCTAGGTGAAATAAGGTACCTAGGTGATCCTCAGCCTCAGCGTTCGCGTGAATCAACCAATGAGGTAGCACGCCTTCACGCTGGACAAACTCCAGCCTGTGGGGAGTGCAACACAGCCTCGCCGACGGGCTGAAGCTAGCTCGTGCCAACCATTGGGCTTGTCCTGATGAAGCCAACTACAACGCCCTTTTAGTCTCTCGAAACGACGCTGAGGCCACTAAGGTCGCGTGCTGGCGGCCTGACTCACCGGCAAGCCATCCCCGGACGACCTCAGCGGCACTTACACACACTGCGAAAGGAACATATAGAGGCGCAAACAGGCCGTTTTGTGACCACATCAGACTCCAAAATCGCCAATTCAAACCCTCCAAGGCAGAATCACATCAGCTTCACCCGACACAACCCGACAGGATGCCAGAAACAAGATCAAGCAAGGATCGGGTGTCCAAACCCAAGAAGGCAAACACGAAAGCTACGCCCGCAACCACTAGCACCAAAACCAACAACAACTCAACCTTTTACTTCTGGCGCCACACCGACCCCGAAAAGGGATGGCCTTCCCAGTGGTACGAATGCGAATTCACAGACCCTAACGGAATCGTCTACAAAACAGCAGAACACTACATGATGTACCACAAAGCCGTCCTCTTCAACGACCCCGCTACGGCACAGCTCATACTTGAGTCTACCACCCTGACGTCACTCGCGCCCTCGGCCGCAAGGTCGCCAACTTTGACGAGAGGGTGTGGGTG
This sequence comes from Podospora aff. communis PSN243, assembly GCA_033296975.1. Taxonomy (NCBI): domain Eukaryota; kingdom Fungi; phylum Ascomycota; class Sordariomycetes; order Sordariales; family Podosporaceae; genus Podospora; species Podospora aff. communis PSN243. Next base: position 396,345 of record MU865938.1, on the reverse strand, counting down.
GCTAACCGTGAACGCATCGTCGAGGATGGGACTAGGTATAAGTATACTAGGCCTGTGAGCGAGGAGGGTTTGCGGTACGGGGTCAATCCTGATGCGGAGTTGATTGCGCCGATGACGCTGAGGGGGTTGTTGTTGGCGACGGGCGATGAGGAGATTGTGGAGGCGAGTCCGATGGATAAGATTTGGGGGATTGGGTTTGGGGAGAGGAAGGCGGAGGCGAATAGGGAGAGGTGGGGGTTGAATTTGTTGGGGAAGGCGTTGGTCAAGGTGAGGGGGGAGTTGAGGGAGGAGGAGGGGAAGGAGAAGAAGGAGGGGGTATGAGGGTGGAAGGGGTTGTGATGGTTTCTCTGTTTGTGGATGGGGTGGTCTGTCCGTGTGTTTCGACTGGGATACGGATGTTGTTATTCTTGTGCTTCCACTGAAGTGTCATGTGAGGCATGTGGTGTTCACCGGAGTATGATAGCTGGAAAGGGGTTTGATCCCGTTTCTATCCGTGTTACATTGAGGTTCAAACCAGTATATGTCGGGGCTGAGAATCCAAGTTCGTCCTGGTTGTCAACAACCCAAGATCACGCTACTTGCAGCTCAACGTTTGTTCAACATTCTCCATACGGGCTGTGGTCGGGATTCAAGCGAGGGCTGCTCGTTGTGCGGCAAGATTCCTCCATATCTGTGGAATTGCCACATTTACCCGTTACCCAGTTACAAAAAGGAACAAAACATTTAGTGACCGTTTAGAATAGGGAGTTTAAATGAACGTTTACCATTCCTACAATGTCTGTAACTGAAGAGAGTTCCCAGCTGAACAGATGCGATATTAGTATAGTTTACTACCAGGTTCAAACCAGGTTTTATCCTGATGTAAACTGATACCAAAAAGTGATACAGAGCTGTCATATGCCCGCAATGTTTGACAAGTTTTCAATCCGCACACGCATGCCACGAAGCGCAACGATATCATTAACTAATTCGCTTGCGCTGTCGCTACGCCCCAGTCGCCGCGAGGTGCGGGGCCCCTTGTCCCCTCTCCTCGCCGGATTTTATCTTCTATTGTACAATGAGGCCATTCATTCCCTCCCCTTTGTAACCAGAGTGGTGTTTTTGTGGCGGAAATGCTCAACGGCGCCGGCTCCCAAGTCTCCTCTATGTACAATACACCAAACCGCACCGAAACTCCCAGCCGTCTCGGGCGACCGAAAGGCCCAACCCCCAACATAATATACAGTTTGCCCATGCCTAGTCAAACATAATGAACTTGAACAGGTGCGCTAGAAGCCTGGTGTTTTAAACAGTGTGCTTCTTCCCAGATGGGGAGAAGCGCTTTGGTTTTTCGTGCCTGGATTAGTACCAGTCACGACCGCTCTTTTGCATTTCGATGAGTCTCCAGCCCCTAGTTTCGGGGTTGTTGACGTCTTCAGCGATACGGGTGATGCCGATGGCGTAGGTAACGAGTTGGACCTTATCCTCCATGCCAGCCGCAAGCTGGTTGGTCTTGGCGTTTCGGTAGACGTGGACCTCCTGCGTCCTGCAGGTAATGATGAAGACGGGAATGTCACCGGGGTCCAGCATGCGCGCCTTGAGGATGTCGACGCCTCGGATATCGAGAATCCGCCCATCAGACTTGAGGCCGGCCTGCAGATATTGCTTGGTCAATGCCTCGTAGACGGAATATTGTGCCTCCGACAGCCAGAGCTTGAGCGTCTCAACGTCGCCCTTGACATATGCGTCAAGGACTTCGGGAAGAATGTACTCGCGAAGCTCCTTCAGGAAGGGCTCGATCTGGAAGTTGGGGTCCATAGCCCGGACCCTCTTGATAACCTGTGCGGTCTCGTTCTCGGCAAAGAAACCAGCAACGCGATCGGTGATGCTTCTCGCCGTGGAAATCAGGGGGTTCTCGGACTCTTGGTAGACGTTCTTCATGCCGAACACGCCCTGGACAAACTTGTTGGTGTCCCGGAAATCCCTCCAGGCCTCCTTCCAGGCCGCGTCCTTGTGGAGAGTGACATTTGTTCCGGCCCTTCGTAAAGTCAGTTTCTGTTGCCAACGGACTGGGGACCGGACTTACTCAGGGTCCTCTTCAAAAATTTGCTGTTGTCCTCGCTCCTTGTCTAGCTGCTCTCGTCGCTTCCTGCGCTCCTCCTTGTCCACCCATCCACCGTAACGGGAGCTGCTACCGTCGTCGATGACCTTCTTCACGTTTTGAAAAGCTTCAGTTTCTCGGATGGGCTTCGTTGCTTTGTCTAATACCTCTCCCGTGATGTTGGCGCCCTTTCGTACGCCCTTTACCACCGGTGTCTCCCAGGTCCACTGAGCGCCTTTGCCGATGGCACCAGCCGTGGTCTTCACCACCTTGCTCGTCGTCTCGGAGACGACGCCAGAGGTGGCCTCGTACGCTTGCCGTGCCTTTTTCACCGATTCGCTTTCGGCAATCTGGTTTGCAGAGGACGCCAATGCCTTGGTAGACTCGTTCCACTCCTGAGACTGCTTGAACTCGGTCTGCATGGTCTCCATGAAAACCTGCCACGGGGTCTTGTCGCCATGAGGAGGAGGAGGCGGGAGGTCCTCCTTCTTCTCATTCTTCTTCTCCGACTTCTCGCCCTCCTCTTTGCCCTCGGCGTTCTCGCCTTCAGCCTTGCTCTCGGCTTCTGGGTTCTCCTTCGCGTCAGCCTTCTCCGATGGCTCGGCCTGCGCCTTCTCGTCCTTAGCCTCAGGCTCTTTTTGCTGTCTGGCTGACGACGAGACGTGGAAAGCGCGCGTGCTTGGCCTTGATATGCTCTCGATGGTTATTGTGCTGGGGAGGAAGGAAGATCGCAGGGGAGTTTGCTCTCGGAGAAGGGTGGACGAGGATGATGATGCTGATTGGACGTCGGAACCATTGAGACGAGTCGTCCTAGTAGACAGAAGCCGGGCGTGTGCCGTGGATCTGGCAGCGCCTGAGCTGGCGGCGTTGCGAAGAAGTGAATCCCGCAACGGAGCGCCGGGCGCTGTGCGAATGTGCCTGAGAGAGTTCATAATGATCTCTGTATCTCTGAAACAAAAGCCGCCTTCCGCCGGCGACACAAGTTAAATCGTAAAACGCGGGCGGGCGACAGAGAAATCTGCTGTCGAGGATTTCCCGCTCGATGTCGGGTTTTGCAAAGATGGAAAGTAGAGTCGGCTTCGGCGCGGCGACATCTGGGGATTTTTTTGCCGTCGCGCTCGGCAGAAGCCGAGGGTTAGGGTTGCCATTGAACCCAAAATTTCCCTCCCTGTCATCCCAGATCTCTGTGGCACAGATTCTGGGCACGCCCATTGAACAAGCAGCGCATAGCGTCACTTCACGAAAACCAAACCCACGTTGCCGACTCGAGTCAATCCTTCGCCATTGCGACCACATCTACCAACCGGGGATGAGCCGCTTCTCATCTGGCCGCCTTCTGGCGCGCAACATCGTCCACACAGTCTCCAGACCACAGTTCGCAGCTCCTAGCGCACCCCGATGGACGCGGCTCTTCTCCCAAACAGCGGCCCGACTAGCTGACGGCCCTATTCGGAAGGAGGACGAACATATGCAACAGCTCGCGCGGCAGTTCTTATTCAGCTCTACCGAGGGTGGAAACCAAACGTACAGGCCCGACTTTGGCGCGACGATCGATTTCAAGGACGATGTCGCAGACGAGCCCCACCACTTTCACGTCATGTGCCATAGGCATAACACGCACGTAACGGTCACAAAGCCCAACCGGGATGCCATCATTTCCATCTCGGCCGGGAATCTGGGGTTTAAGAAGTCCGGGCGGGGGACGTTCGACGCAGGGTACCAGGTCACCGCCTACGTGATCGACAAGCTTCACCAAATGGGCGAGGTGAAGAACATCAAAAAGTTGGAGGTGGCGTTCAGAGGGTTCGGACAAGGGAGAGAGGCTGCGGTCAAAGTGTTGTTGGGTAGCGAAGGCAAGGCGTTGAAGGACAAGATCATTCGAGTTACGGACGCCACGAGAATCAAATTTGGTGGAACCAGGGGTCGCAATCCCAGAAGACTTTAAGGAGAACATAGACGGAATTCTGGGATTCTGTGTAGGAAACGGGAAGGTTGAAGGTATGCCAACTGCCGGCCATATGTATATGTCTGTATAATAAATCCTGCGCCCTCCAAGCTCCGTGATGTGAGTTGGAGGGCGCGCAACTACCAACTACCCACGCGAGCTGTCCTAGACCGATTTTGTGGAAGCCCAACTATAGTCATAAACATTGACGCTGAGACATGCGGTATCTTTTGGGCCTGAATAGTATTAGAAACTTGCCCGTTCTCAGTGTCTGGAATAAACACCTGAAGATCAGCCTTGGCGTCTAACACCAAGCAACTTGCCTGCCGGGGATGAAAGGACCCACTAAAATTTTGATCTCAATGCCGCTCGTCGTCACCAGCTCCCAGGTCTTGCCATTCCCCTCCAACATCCGCGACATGTCGTGAACGTCCCCAGCATGTCGCCCGACCCTCCAAATCCGCTGGCGACAGCAGTGGCAACAAATACCGTTGCAGCAACAACTGCCACTCCCTCCATCTTGGGCCTCGATGCCCTCTTCAACAACCCCGTCTTCGCAGGCGGCATCGGCCTCGCCGGCCTCGGCGCAGCCGCCGCCTTCGGCCGCCGCGCCCTCATCAGCGGCGCCTCCCTCCTCCGCCGCCAAATGCTCGTAAACGTCGAAATCTCCAAGCGCGACCCCGCCTACCCCTGGCTCCTCCAATGGCTCGCGCAGCCCCGCGAGGAAACAGGCTTTCTCGTCAAGCGCCTCACCCGCATGCGCAAGCTCGCCGTCAGCACAACCACGCGCTCCATCAACCCGGGGGGACCCGCGGGCGAGGGACGCATCCACGCCGACTTTCGCGTGCAACCCGGTTACGGGCGGCATGTCATTCGCCATAAGCCGGGGGTGTACATTGCGGTGAGCCGTGAGAAGGCGAGCACGACGAACACGAGCACGGGGGAGCCGCATGAGACGTTGACGCTGACGCTGCTGTGGCCGCATCGGCATGTGCTCGGGGAGGTGTTTACCAAGGCGCACGCGCTGGCGACGAGCTTCCAGGAGGGCAAGACGGTGGTGTATTGTGCGCGGCGGATGGAGTGGCAGCCGTTGGGGAAGCCGAGGCTGAAGAGGAAGCTGGGGAGTGTGATTCTGGATGAAGGCGTGAAGGAGAGGATTGTGGGGGATGTGAAGGAGTTCTTGGCGGCGCAGCAGTGGTATACGGATCGGGGCGTGCCGTATAGGAGGGGGTACTTGCTGTATGGGCCGCCGGGGACGGGCAAGACGTCGTTTATTCAGGCGCTGGCGGGAGAGTTGGATTATAGCGTGGCGATGGTGAATCTGAGCGAGGTCGGGATCACGGATGATTTACTGGCGCAGCTGCTTACGCAGTTGCCGGAGAAGAGCTTGTTGCTCTTGGAGGATGTGGATGCAGCGTTCCAGAACCGGCGGCAGAGAGATTCGGATGGATATACGGGCAATACGGTGACATTCTCAGGGCTATTGAATGCACTGGATGGGTTGGCGGCTGGGGAGGACAGGATAGCGTTCCTGACGACGAATCACATTGACAGGCTTGACCCGGCGCTCATACGGCCGGGTCGGGTAGACATGATGATGCGGATTGGGGAGGCTACGAGGTATCAGGCGGCCAAGATGTGGAATCGGTACTATGGGGATATCGACAAGGATGGCAGCGGTTGCCAAAGGTTTTTGGAGAGGCTTGAAGAGCTTGGGCTGTTCGGTCAAAGCAAGAACCCCAACGTACCGGCCCGACATACGTCGACAGCCGCGATTCAGGGACTTTTCCAGTTCAACAAGGGCGACATGGAGGGAGCTATCAATATGGCTGAAGGCCTCATACCGAGAGAGTTTGAGCCTGAGTTGCCTGGTGGAGCGGTGAAATCCCCGGCATGAATAGGTTGGTCTCTCGTTATGACCATGTATTTTGTGTAGAAACGGTACTCATACCGTCAGACTTATAAACTGATACCCAATGCTTTATTCATCAAGCTCTCTCTTCACTCTCTCCACACTTCACGTTTGGGAAGAGCGCTATATTGACCTTCGGGGTGAAGCTGATGGGGTAGAAGCCTTTGCGCTCACCAAGTTCTGGATTCAAATTCAATCCCGCCCTGTCCAGCGTACCATGTCTCCACCATCTATATCTCGCTTGACGTCCACCCTGCTTACACTCGCCGTGGTGTGGGAGCGTGATATCCCCGTCCTGAGTCTCAACGATGCCCCTCCTATGCTGTCTCTTGATCGACCAGATCTGCTAGAGACTTCCGGGGAAGCTGCATAGCCCGCCAAATTCTCACCCATCCAGCTGCCCTTTCAAACCCTTGTTCTGCGACGCTTTGTCTCGATAAAAGCCGAGGCTCAAAATGAGCTCTAGTTCAGGATCCCGAAATATGTCGCAAGGTCGATATATAAGCTGCCTCCAGAAATGACGAGATATGTGGCAAACCACATGAACTTCCAGGGTTTCCTCCACATGTTTTGCGGAACTGCCCATCATGTTGAGGCAACCATGACCAGGTTAGGGCGAAGCGGCTGGACCCCAGACGCGAGTATATGTTCTTGGATGTGTAGGATCCCTTATTCTCCTACCGAAGCTCAATCTCTCAGCTTGAAGAGCTATCTTTCCCCTCGTTTTTCTCGCCTCCCTTCTTCGGCTCACCCTCAGCATCGAAACCAAGAGCATCGAGCTCCCGAATGAGTTCGCTGATCTTGATGACCTTCGCGATTTGCTCTGGCAGCAACGTTTGACCCCCATCCTTTTTGTCTTTTAACTCCTTGGCTTGCTTCAACTTCTTCTTGAGATTGCGCGCCTTCTTTTCCTTCTCCACTTGGGGATCGACCTCCTCGGGTGCTGGAGTCGGAGCATTCTCGCGTTCTGTCTGCCCCTCGCCAGCGGCCTTGGCCTTCTTACGCGCCTCGCGCCGCTTCGCGTTCTTGTTAGCCGCAGCAGAGGCAGACTCGGACTTATCGTCTTTCAGCCCTTCGGCGCCGGGTACGGGGCCCTTCCCGCGGCTACGGAAGGTTTCGGCCGTGCGGTTTTTGTAGACCTCAACATCTTCTGGGGGTCGGTAACCGGGGCGGATCTTGATGGCTTTTCGGGTGCTGCCATCGGCGCGAACGGATTCGGGAATTTTGCGCTCGCCGCTTTTCTCGTCGGTGACGATGCCGGAGTTGGAGGGTTGAGAAGGCATCCTGGGTGGTTGCGTGGTGGGGTGTTGAGGTGATGGTCAATTATTTAGGAAGCGATGATGCGAGAGGTTCGGTGCTGCGACGGGCTGTAAGAGAATTTGTAGCTAATCCCTCCCACTGCCACAGGTGGGAGGAAAGTTTGGTCAAAAGTTTGCCAGCTTGTAGTCAAGTGTTTGCAATTTGCTTGCGTTCATCTGACTGAGGATATCGTCGGGGGGCGTTGAAGCGCTTTGCGGGGTCAGCCAAAATGCGCTGGCGGGGCCACCCAAAGGGAGCTTTGGCCAATCAGGGGCTCGTCCGGCTGCTTCCGCAGCTGCGGTCTTTCCGGCCCGGACAGTTTTGTTCTCAGGTCACCGTTCAATCGCGAAGCGAAATCATCGTGATCCCGTCCACGCACGACGCCGACCTTCCTGCCCGCGCTACCTTCAATTGACTCCGTCTCGGAACCGATAAACCGCCAAAATGGTGAGGCTCTCATTCGCGCACAGCACAGCAGCCATTTGGGACTAATCACAGGTGGGACAGAATATCGCAAACTCGGGTCTTTACAAGCAAGTTCCCTCGACTACGACGATCCCTGAGCTCCTCAGCTAACTCGCAACCCAGCACCCTCTTCCGCAAGAATTATGCCTTCTTGGGTCTAGTTTTTGCTGGTGCCTTTGGCTTCGAGATGTAAGCCGTACTATCACCCGAGCCCGCTGTTACGAGGCGACGTCATTGGAGGATGTTTTGCTGAATGTGCGACAGGTTCTTCGACACGAGGATGAACAAGGTCTGGGACAACATCAACCGAGGGGTATGACCGTTCTCGCATGCGAGTATACTAGAATGGCTACTAACTTCGGACGCAGCGCCAATGGAAGGACATCCGTTCCAAGTACGTCGAGGAGGAGTAAAGAGCTCAGCCGGTAGTCGCGAGATTTCGTTGCAGACACAGGAAGACGTGCCTCCGCCCGGTCCGGCCTCAGTGGCAAACGCCGTGTATATTCTAGTCCAGTGCGGTTCTGGCAGTGTATAGAGGGATAGAGCATTGTTTGGTTCCATCGTGAATAAGAAGTTGGACGGTGAGGTGAGGCTTGACGCTCAGACCTCGTGCTTCCAGAACTTCGAGGGTCCCTATCGTCAAATAAATGGGGATATGACCTTCCTATTGTCGAATTCTGTGTGGGTATTTCGTGCTGCCCAATGGGCGAGTGGCCTGACCAAATCGTCTGTCAATGATACCTTTGTCCTTTGACTTGATCAGTAAATGGGGCCATCGGCGCTAAAACACCCCCTGGCTCAGCAGTCTGGAGACAGCTCAGGCCGTGCCTTCCCGCCTCATGTTGATGAATCATAGGCCTAACTTTCCCTTTGGAACGCCAAACATTCACGAAATTACCCTTCCCCTTGAAGTTGCAGTTCAGCAACGGCACGATATACCATCGCGCAATAGACTTCCAATCTGTGCAGACAGGAAGCCGAGGAGGCGAATGTTTTGTCACTTGGGCAGAGTCATAGCCCGCCCACACCGCAACCCCACGATAACCCCTCCGCGCTCTGCCTTGGTCACGCAGCTATCCATCGACCACCGACCGCCTCAGCCGCCGCCGCCTCGCCGAACTCGCGTTATACCGACGGACCCAACGTTTGATCCCCAAATTTACCAACATTGCTTGGAGTCCATTTGACGTCGCTCCCGGCGATGGCTGCGTCCATGTCGACGCAAGAGCAGCAGCTCTGCCAGGTTCTGGCGTTGCTGCCCGCCCGCCACGGATATCGCTACTCAGAGGAAGCCTCGCGCCAGCTCCTCAGCGATCTTTTTTGGTTCATGGCCGCTGGAAGGGATGAATACATGAACCTCTTCTTCCCCGGTGGTTTTCCGCCTCGAGGCGGCTCGTTGAAGCTCAAGGATGCACAGGGCGCCGTCGAGGGTGCCGAATATACAGAAGGAGCGCGCGGCAAGGCCTGCGGGCACATTTTCAAGGCGGGCGAAGCTTCATATGCGTGCCGGACATGCAGCGCCGACGACACCTGCTGCCTATGCAGCAAATGCTTCGATGCTACGGATCACACCGGCCACATGGTCAGAATTTCCATCTCGCCGGGAAACAGCGGCTGCTGTGACTGTGGTGATCCCGAGGCGTGGAAGCGACCCATGTTCTGCACAATACACTCCATGTGGGAGGGAGAAGGGGAGGGCAAGGGAAAGGGAAAGGTGTCAAGCCTGCCCGAGGACCTTGTGGCCAGCATCGCCATGACCATCGGCAGAGTCTTCGACTTCATGTGCGATGTGATATCTTGCTCTCCCGAGCAGCTACGGCAGACAAAGACGGTTGAATCCATTGAGCAAGACGAACGCATGTCGCGACTATCGTCTACGTACTACGGCGGCGATATTGAGCAACCGGAAGAGTGGGCTGTTCTCTTGTGGAACGATGAGAAGCACACAGTGATCGATGTGAGAGATCAAGTAGCCCGAGCCTGCAGCACCACGCTGGCAACAGGCTTAGCCAAGGCCTACGAGACGGATGCCATCGGAAGAAGCATCTTGATGTACGACAAAAGCGTGAAGAAGCTTCTTGAAGTCGCCGAAGTCCTCGAACGGATTCGAGTTACGGTCACGATCCGCTCTGCACGAGACACTTTCAGGGAACAAATGGTTGGCACCATCATTGAGTGGCTACGAGACATCTCTGGCTGCAGCGTTGGCGATGACAGCCAAATACTGCGCAACATCGTCTGCGAGGAGATGCTGAAGCCGTGGCGCAAGGGGAGCCCTGGAGCGCATGCCATTGTTGGCCGAAACGGAATCGACGACGAGGACCTCATCGACCGGGAGGAGAGTGAAACCAACACCTTTTATGAGCAACAACATAGGCTGCTACGGCAGGCTCGCGAGGCTGCTAGGAGAGAAGCACCCGCCGAGGAAGTTAGTGACGACGATGGCGAGGGTGGCAATGGGGACCACACACCAGATAGCGGCGATGTAGAGGCCGACGATGATGACGACGTTATAATGGTTGACGGAGGCGAAGATGAGGATGAACGCCAACAACAATACGATGCCGACATTTACGAAAATCAGCAAATAGAAATGGACTCCGCCGAGGCAGAGGCAGCGGACGGATACCCGCCACCGCCGCCACCCCCAGCCCCTCGCCGCAACCCCAGAGACCGCGAGCTTACTCCTTCTGACTCTGATACGGCGGAGCCTCTCATTGCCCCGACTGTTTACGCAAAGGCTCACCTTGAGATCCCCAAAACTCCCGGCGTGTCGAAGGGGGAGAGCGCGAACCCGCCCAACCCTGGGCAGTATTGGCTGCATACGCCTCAGGGGTACGTCGAACAGCAGAACATCCCGGTCGCAGAGGATGTCTTTGAGCGAGTGCGCCTCGACTGGATGATCCTATTTGATTTGAGAATGTGGAAAAAGGTGCGGAATGACCTCCGCTCTCTTTATATCTCGACCGTTGTCACCATCCCGGAGTTCAAGCGGGTGCTCGGGCTGCGTTTTGCAGGGCTCTACACCACCCTCGCCCAGCTTTATCTCATTGGAGACCGGGAGCCGGACCACTCCATCATCAACATCTCTCTGCAAATGCTCACCACCCCCTCCATCACCGCCGAGATCGTTGAGCGAGGAAACTTTCTGACCAATCTCATGGCCATCTTGTACACGTTCTTGACCACCCGCCAGGTCGGCCACCCGTGGGATGTGTCGTCGAACGCCGTTTTGGCCTTCGACACGGGCTCTGTGACCAACCGCAGAATGTATCACTTTTTCCTTGATCTCAAGTACCTATTCGGGTCCCCACACGTCCAGGAGCGCCTCCGAGCAGAAGACCGGTACATGCTGCAATTCCTCGACCTCGTCAAACTGCATCAGGGGATTTGCCCCAATTTGCGTGCGGTAGGCGAGCATGTGGAGTATGAGACAGACAGCTGGATCAGCGCATCGCTCGTCACGCGCGAGATCAACAGGCTCTGCAGACAGTTTGCTGAGTCGTTTCGCAACGTCAGGGAGGAAGACACTGGCTACGTGTCGTCGGCGATTCGCCTAGCGGCTAAGAACGTCATCATCAACTCGATCGGCGCGGAGCGCGGCAGATTCACTCAGTCTGAGATCCGAGATTCCGTCAGGTTCAAGACGCTCAGTGACTTCGAATTTGAGCCTGCGGGCCGCGAATTTGAAGTCATCAAGTTTGTGGTAGAGGAAAGCCACATCAGTTTCCACCACGCTCTCCACTACACATTATCATGGCTCATTGAGTGCGGCAAGGAAATGTCTGTGGAGCAGCTCAAAGCCTTGCTTGCATTCTCGGAGCCTGAGCTTCGGATGAGGCCACGGTCCATGGGCAAGAAGTACTTCCCCAGGGGAAGTTTCAGCCCTGAGGACTACCTGATGGCGGCTTTCGACTACCCGCTCCGTGTCTGTGCGTGGTTAGCACAGATGAAGGCGGGCATGTGGGTTAGAAATGGCCTTAGCCTTCGCCACCAAGCCGGCACGTATCGTGGTGTCGCACAGCGGGACGTCTCACACCATCGCGACATCTTCCTTTTGCAGACGGCACTGGTGGTCTGCGATCCGAGTCGTGTTCTTGCGTCGATCGTGGATCGCTTTGGCACGGAGAAATGGGTCAAGGGTATCTTCGAGCAAAAGGCTCGGACCCAGGACGATATTCAACATCTGGATGTCGTCGAGGACATGATCCACCTGCTCATCATACTCCTCAGTGATCGCACATCGCTTATGAAGAGCGAGGCTAACGTTGGATCGCATGTCCCGTCCATGCGTCGCGATCTCACTCATGTTCTGTGTTTCAAGCCAATGTCCTTCTCGGATATCTGCAACAAACTGCCGGACAAATTCCAGGAGCAAGAGGAATTCCACAGGTTGCTGGACGAGATGACGACATTCAAGTCGCCTGAGGGCCTCACTGACATTGGGACCTTCGAGCTGAAACCCGAGTACCTGGAAGACGTTGACCCTTATATTGCGCACTACAACAAGAATCAACGCGAGGAAGCAGAGACGGCGTGGCGGAAGTGGATGGCAAAGAAGACCGGAAAGCCCATTGAGGACATCGTTTACGAGCCCAGGCTGCGCCCCATCACGTCTCAAGTCTTCGCCGGGCTCGGCCACTTCACCAGCACCGGGATGTTTGCCCAAATCATCTACTACTCGCTGCTGTATACCCTCTTTGCCCATCAGTACACGGCCCAGGTACCATCGACCCGCGTCGAGACCTTTCTCCAAGTTGTGTTGCACCTGATCCTCATCGCCATCTCCGAGGATAATGCCGACGAGGAGAATCTCTTGCAGCCTTCTTTCATATCCACGGCACTTTCACATCAAGCACGGAGTAACTTCATGCCTGGCGCCTCGCACTCGAAAACCATCGTGTCGTTGCTGAACATGATCTCGTCGAAGGAAGAGTTCAAGATCTGCCACCCCAAGGTTGCCTTAATCCTGAAGAGAATGAAGCAAAAGAGGCCGCGGAGTTTCGAGAGTGCCTTTCATCGGCTTGGGCTATCTGTAGACCGCATAAACACAGCCTCCCCCGCGAGTGGAAACAATGACGAAGACCGGGAAAAGAAGAAGCGGGCTGCCCTGGACCGCCAGGCCAAGGTCATGGCGCAGTTCCAAGCACAGCAGAAAAGCTTCATGGAGAACCAAGGTGACATCAACTGGGGAGATATGGATGATCTTGAAGATGAAGAGGTTCCACCAGCGGAGGAGCACCGAAATTTCTGGAAATACCCATCAGGGACGTGCATCCTATGCCAGGAGGACACCGATGACCGCCGCCTGTATGGGACATTTGCCTTCTTCACAGAGAGCCAAATTCTGCGGCAGACGGACTTCCAGGACCCCGACTTTGTCCGTGAGGCCTTCAACACCCCTGAGGATCTCGATCGCTCGGCCGAGGAGATGCGTCCTTTCGGCGTGGCGCACGAGAACAGACAGGTGGTGCAAAAAGTGAATAAGAATCAGGAGGTCTTCGAGGCAGTACGTCAAACGATTGGAAAAGGATTCCCTTCGTCCCTGTGCCGACCTGGTCCGGTAGCAATTGGATGCGGCCATATTATGCACTACAGCTGCTTCGAGGCGTATTATGATGCGACCGTTCGCAGGCACACGCAGCAGATCGCTAGACACGCCCCTGAAAACACTGGCAGGTTGGAATTCGTTTGCCCGCTCTGCAAGGCTCTTGGAAACGCTTTCCTGCCCATCATTTGGAAGGGACAAGAAGAGTCCTACCCTGGACCACTGGTGCCGTCCACCCCATTCCAAGAGTTCATGCACATGCAGATGCACTCGGCTTACTACACTCTGGGAGCGGCGCGGCCTCCGGACCAGATACAAAATGCCTTTGCTTCCTACACGTCGAGCATGATGGTCAACAATCTTGCGGAAAGATCATCCCAGCTACTGGATGATGCTTGGGTAGATGTTGGCGCTAGGTCAATATCCACCGGAACTCCCTATAGTGAGACCTTCTCACTGGTCTCGGGCCCAGAGGGCAGCCGCGGCTCCACGCCTCCTGATACGAATACCATGCTGCGGGAGTTGGTCAGTGTTTATCGCCGACTCAAGGACACTCTCCGAAAGAACGGCATCAACTCGAAACACATGCCTGGATATCCTGCGCCACTTGATGCCAACGAGTTGTGCGGGAGCGACGCCCTCGCATCCTCCGTAGGCTACTCCATCTCGGCTGTGGAAATACAGCAGCGCGGTGTTGAGGCTGACTACGGCATGACCTTCTTGGAGAAGATACCTGACCAGGTCCTCACGCAACTCCGCATTCTCAGCGAGACAGTAACATCCTTCATCTCGGTGGGCGGTCTCAGGGACGCTGGCGAAAACAAGATTGAGTCGGAGTACCGCAAAGACAGCGAGCGTCAACACTGCCAACTCTTCATGGCCCAGTACATCGGCGAGGAAACCGACAACACAAACTCTCCGGTGCATAGCTATCCGCCTCTCTTGACTCAGGACACCTTCGTCTTCCTCTGCGAGTGCGTCTTCGGCGTAATCCCAGCGCAGAAGTTTGATATTGCCCACATTATACGCCTTTGCTACCTGGCTGAGCTCACCAAAGTCACATACCACCTTGGCCGCAACATGCCTGCGTCGCTGTGGTTGGAGAACGTTGTCCGCCGCAAAGCAGAGCTTGACCCAGCGCTTAGCAATTTTGCCATGTTCTGCGAGGGCCTGGTTCAGATAGACCTGGCATACACGGCGGAACACGGCAAGACAATGGATGCCTCGATGGGTGACAACAACGGTTTCACGCAACCTGGTCTGGACAGTCTTGAGGGTTGGTATCAGTTCGTGCGGAAGTACGCGCTAACCTTCCTCCGGAAATGTGTCATTCTTCTCCACGTCAAGTTTGGCGTCGACTTCAACAGCCATATCTCGCCGAGCCCCGAGCAAAAAGAGCTCGAGCGTCTCACCGAGGCGCTTCGCTTACCATCTTTCGACGAGATGTTGACCGCGCTGGCTCCGTTGGGCCCAGAGTATGGTTGGCCGCGCGACACGCAGCGCCTGGTGGCTGGCTGGGTGAATCACCAAGCGATGTGGTCTGAGGACAACGTCTTAGATGAGAACAGCCTTCCGCCATCAGCGGTGGTTAGCCATCCTGGAATCTTCGAGCTCGTTGGTCTGCCGAAGAACTACGACACACTGATCGATGAGTGCACGAGGCGGAAGTGCCCTACCAAGGGGAAGGATATAACGGATCCGGTCATTTGTCTCTTCTGTGGGGACTTGTTCTGCAGCCAGGCTGTCTGCTGCACGAAGGAGATCAAGCAGGGACCAAACAAGTCGATGCAGCTTGGTGGCGCACAGCAGCACATGCGCAAGTATGTAACCCTTTTTAAATCTCCATGACTATAGGCCATCCGCTGACAGCCAATAGATGCCAGAAAAATATCGGCCTCTTCATCAACATCCGCAAGTGCTGTGTGTTCTACCTGCATCGCACGTCAGGGTCGTTTAGTAACGCGCCATACATTGATAAGTATGGAGAGTCAGACATGGGGTTGCGCCATGGGAGGCAGCTATTCTTGCATCAAAAGCGCTATGATTCGATGCTGAGGAACTTGTGGCTGAGCCACGGGGTACCAAGCTCAATCAGTCGACGCTTGGAAGCGGATATCAACAATGGTGGGTGGGAGACAATTTGAACTCCCCTCCGAGGGACATATAGAAAGGAGGGCGGCTAGATGGAGATTACGCCGGTATAAACAGCGGATATCTAGGAACTTCGTAGGTTTGATACGGCTGTGTATGTAGATGATGGGCATGCCGACTGGCATATTTACGGAAGGTTGGCATGGCGATGGGATGAGGGCATATCGGCGGTTTGCTGAGCGTTGTCATGATTTCAAGTTTTCCCAAACTCTCTCCCTCACTCTCAAGCGTATATGACGGCGATTACAACAGGGAAGTACATTGTACTTGTTTATACAAACGGCAGATTGGAAGCTGTGTACATGTGCGTGTCGTGACTGGGTTGCTGCGTAAGACTGGCAAGGCAGAGGGTTTATCTAATATCACTGTCAAATATTTGGTCTGAGATGCAATGTTCATTTCATAATGTCTCAAAATTCTAGGACCTCGCCAGTGAAAGCTAGGCCATATGATTTTCCATCCAAAGGGGTATCATGCACCGTGTACGCCAGCATAAAACAAATCTTACACAACCACAGCCTCACACGACAGTTTCACAGGCTGACCAATGCGCTGTCTGCAGTCCCTCGGGACATATCGACGGACTTGTACGGCGCCCACTCAATGCCCCACCACACCGGAGCAACATTCAACGAGCAACACTCAACAGACGCCCTATCTAGCGTGCTGTGAGGCGCCTAGGGCTGATAGCTGGCTCCGGTAATGTGTCTATCTAGCTCGCGGCGTGGCGACCCAGAAACACACAGGTCTATCTCTCAGCCAACTGGCTTAGAGAGAAAGTAACTAGTTGCGTAAGGTACTTGTACCGCCGTTGCTCTACCGGCGGTTTCACACAACCTTCTCGAAAAGTTTTTGAATGGGTTTCGCCGCCTGTTGCGCGCTGTTAGCTCACTTACCGCAACGGTCGAGGGTATGCAGTAGATGCTTACATCGATGAACTTCTCAAGGTCTTTGTCCAGGTTCGCCAAGTCCTCTCTGCGTTTCTTGTTGTCTGCAATCAACTTTTGTTTACGCTTCTGTAGCTCAAGCCGCTGCTGCTCCAACTTCTCCCGCTCTTCCCTCTCGTGGTTGATGCGCGCCTCCATGAGGGTGTCCTCGTCCGCGTCTGCATGTTCGGGGTGGGCTGCGAGGAACTCGTCCACGGGAATCAGAGGGAGGGATTGGTACGTGTGGCTGGTAGAGTGAGAGTGACGTTAGCCATCCGTAGCTCCGAATGGACGCATGTGGGTGCTTGAAAGCTTGGAAGAGATGTGGGGGGAGAGGGGTCGCACGCACTCGAAGGATTCACAGGCGGAGATCTCGCCCTCGAGATGACGCTGCTCGTAGTAGAGGTTTTGCAGCTGGAGATGGAGCACGTCGACTTCGTGGCGGGCCTCAGCGGTTTGCCCTTTGGTCTCGCGGGCGCGGAAGTGGGCGGAGCGGTGCAGCCCGCGCAGGTGCGCAATGTTGGTGGTGAGGAGCTTTTGTTGCTTGGAGATGTCGGTGAGGGCGCTGGCGGGGAGGGGCTCGGTGCCCGCGGCGGCGCTTGCTTGGGCGACGAGATCGACGAGGGCCAGGGCCTGCTCGCAGGAGGCGCGTGAGGTTTCGAGCGCCGCGACAAGCGCCGGATCGGTGATGTGGGTGTCGACGGCCATTGTGATGACGGGGTATTCGGAGGGAAAGCCGGGTTCTTTTCGCGGTGTTCCGTCGACGTGATGAGCGCCCAGGTGGAAGTGCGGCAAGTCGGATGTCTCCACCGGCTGTTTTGCTGCGACGCTCAGCCCGCCTTTGCGATGTCGTCAATCAATAGCTCGCTGGATTGGGAATCAATTTAGGTGCCTCGGAACACATGTGACCTGGCGTTTGGCGCAGTGGCGCCTATTGGTCAGGGGTCATCCTCTCTTCGTTAGCGGCTCCCCCTATGTGGAGACGCCAAGTTAGGGGATAAACCCGTTGGGCTCGACATCATTTCCTTCTTTTCTCAAACAAAGGCGGGACAGGTTCGCCTCCAAACACACACTCCTTTCGTCCTTCCGTAAAAGTGCAGCAAACTCTCGAGGCGACCACCGGATTTGACGGATTTCCTGATCTTCACGAGCTGTCGCCCTCACAAAGCGCAACCAACCTACTGATTACCTCTCCAGAGTGTAACTGTGGTGACTTCCGAAGCCGCACGGTCCGACCGCCACCGGCTTCTTTTTTGGAATTGAGTACGCTTAACTAGCCGCATGAGCAAACGGACCTACCGGCTGCTGTCTTCTTGATCCTCAACCCCCTCCACGCTGCTTCCCCGCCGCTTTCCTGCCATCCCGGTGACACCGAACCCCACGGTTTACGTTCCTCAACATGGCGTGCACCTCTGGATTTTCCCTCGCATCCTGCGAGGACGAGCACGTCGATGCTGCGACATCGGGTGCCCAGACCGAAACCCGTCCCGCCGCCCGGCGGAGAAGGCACTCGATCTTCATGCCAAGGAGAAAATCGCTAGTCAACCAGTTTATCGAGGGCGAGGAGGGTCTGTTGCTGAAGATGGACCAGATTCTCTCGGAGTTGGAGCGCCGCTTGGAGGCTTGGGAGAGCTATGGAGAGCTGAAGCTGGATTCGAGCATCTCGGCGGCCCTGACGACCCTGGAGGCCGTCCGGACGCGATGCTCCCAGGCCTCGGAGGACGTTATGGGCGCCGGCCGTAGGAGACTGCACATCATGGTGGAGACACTGGAAGCAGGCTATCAAGAAGCCATGGCCGCCGCCGAATCGTTGCATGAGAAAGCCAAGGTGGGCATCGAGCTGCTTGACACCATGTTGCAAGACATCGAAGACCAAGCCGCAAAGCTGCGGGAGCAGGGCCTTGTCAACGCTGCGGGCACCCTGATGGACGAGCTGATGGATGAGGGTCTCCGAGTCATGGATGAGGGCATCGACAGAGCCATTCGCGCTGCCGAATCTCTGGAGGACAAGGTCCAGCGTGCCATCGCCCGCGCCAGAGAGCACGGCCTGCTCCGCTACGAAGACCTCCCAGAGCCGTGGAGAATCAACTCGCATATCGTCAAGGGTTACCGCTTTTCCGAGACCAAGGTCGCCTGCGTCAAATCTGCATTCTGGTTCTCCAACGAACTGGTCAACATCTGGTCTCACGCCATCGGCTTCCTCGTGGTTTTGGCTATTGCTTTCTACTTCTATCCTACCAGCACCAACTTCTCGCTCAGCACCAACAGCGACGTCTTTGTTGCCGCCATTTTCTTCTTCGCCGCTTGCCAATGCCTGGTCTGCAGCACCATCTGGCACACCATGAACTCGGTTGCGGATGCCAATCTCGTATCCATGTTTGCCTGCGTCGATTACACGGGCATCTCGCTTCTTATCGCCGCCTCTATCATGACAACAGAGTACACGGCATTTTACTGCGAGCCGACAAGCCGCTGGATCTACATGATCACCACGGCCATTTTGGGCGTGGGTGGCGTCATTCTGCCGTGGAACCCGGGATTCAACGGACAGCATATGGCTTGGGCCAGAGTTGCCTTCTACGTTGGTCTTGGTGCCACCGGGTTTCTTCCTATGCTGCAAATCTGGTATACTCGGGGGTCTGACGATGTCTGGGCTGCCTACTCTCCGATTTTGGAGTCCATTCTGGTCTACCTTGTCGGCGCTTTCGTCTACGCCAGCAAGGTGCCCGAGAGATGGTGCCCTGGCGTGTTCGACTACGTTGGCGGCAGTCACAACCTTTGGCACATCGCCGTTTTGGGAGGCATCTTGTTTCACTACTCAGCGATGCAAGAATTCTTCTCGCATGCCTTCTCGCGCGCACAAGATGGATGCCCGATGTACTGAACCATCACAGACTGGTTGCGGAAGATCACATCGAAGGTCCCCTGACCTAGCATTACTATGGCGACATCTGCGCTCGTCATTTGGGGGTTGTCGCCCCTATTATCGCCCATTTCATGGCCGTCTCACCGGAATACCGACTCGACGCATCCTGGCCCTTGGCACTCTGATGTAGCATATATTCAACCTCAACACGAGAACATGAACAGCCCGACTGCACCCATGCCAGCGGCCATCCAAGCCAGCGTCCCACGGTGTTGTCTCGCCACCGAAACCTGCACATAGGGACTTTTGGAATCGGAGGTGCTCTGTGGTGTCCTGTCCGCCGAGGAAACGTTGGTGCCCAGTGTCCTGGAGTTGTTGAATCCGCCTCCACGGAAAGGAGTCTGCACGTTGACCGGCCCTCGGAGCCCATCGGCCGGTGTCACGAGAGCTTCCGCTGGGAGTTCGAACCCAGCATTCCTGGCGCAAGATGTCAAATCCTCGTGCTATCACAGTCAGCAGGTATCCAGCTACGACTATCGGCAGACCTACATCTAAACAGCAATGCCCAGCTACAGGAGCACAACGTGTACCCGCGTCGCAATACCCGTCGTCGGTTTCGCAACAGGACTGTGGGACATTAGCGGGGCAACTTCAGCAGCCAGGCCTGGGCGTTTCAGTGACGGACCTGGCCAAGGGCAGGGCTGTAACAATACGGGCTTTTCTATTTCGAGTTACGCCTGTCAGCTCTACGGCAGCGATTTGGGCGATACGGTGCACATACCTCATCCCCGCATGGGATCCAGCTATCGCCATATGTTTCCTTGCAGGACATAAACGGCCTCCGGACGACGTGTGGAGGTATGCCGCTCAGGTGCTTCTGTTCCGCTCCCAGCACCGGGCTCACCATCGTGCCGCCTGCTAGGAGAATCGCGGCAAGGGACTTCATGTCGTATTTGCTTCCAGCAACCACGAAAAACGATGGAATAACGTTGTCGAAGTGCAGCAGCATGCATTAGATATTAGAAAAGATACCCGGCGACCTCCTTATATCTTCGATGGAGGTCGCGACTTCATACGGCGTCGTTGGAGGATGTCTTGACGCAGAGAGGAACGTATAAATCTATACAGGGCGCATACATAGCATGAGCATTGGTGGCTGCATTGGGTGGAGGAAAGGATAGAGAAAGAAGTATGTCTTTGTAAACTAATAATTAATTATTGGCGTTTGTCGGTTTTGTCGAGGAATGTTTGTTTCTCTGTTGCAAAGTGAATTGGATGCGATTGAGAAGGAGGGAGAGGGCGGGGAGTGAGGTCAGATGAAGTCAGATCGGATTCCTACTGCATTGCATCGCATCGCGCCACAGATAGAAATCGACAGAGATAGATAGATGGCCACAGGCAGGTGGGTGGGGGGGATGCCCGCGGGATGGTGCCAGTTGATATATTAAACCCTTATCCAGGCCAAGGCATGCGCGCGCCATTGTTGCCCGACCCGAGGTGGGCGTGAAACTGATATGGAAGGGGTGGAAGGTTACCTTACCTTGGTGTTGGTTGCATTCTGCAGGAACATGGGAAGGGGGAAACAGGATTGAGTGCGGTGGGAGGGAGGGTCAATATAGATGGATGTTCGTATTTTTTGACGCTTCTCCTGGTCTTGGCTTGTAAGTGACAGCAGTGTGGACAAGACACACGATGCGATGTCGCTGGTGTTTTCTTGGACCTGTCTGGGCGTAGAGACCCAGATTAAGGATTACGGAGTACGGACTGTAGATGTGGGGATGCTGGTTTCATTCCATGGCATGAGTTGCCTGGTATCGAGTAAGAAGGAGCACGAATGTGGTTGAAGGGATAAGGGTTGATCGCGCGGCTAATTCTTCCTCCGTCGGCAGCCCTGGCTTCTTCGACTTGAACTATTTGGCAGCGCGGGTATTTATTAAAAGAATGGCTTCTCGTGTTTCTGAGCGAGAAATTGGCCCCATGAGTTCCTCTGCTTTGAGATTGGAGTGGTTGGCTCTTCCTGATGATGTGGGTGTCGATCTCGTCCTTGCGACTCCCAGTCGACGCCATAACAGCCGCCGCAAACCCCCTTCAGAAACAAATGCAGGGTGCCTGCAGCCTAACGTGCAGAGACGGGAGGGGCGTCAGAAATAACTTTGACAAAACGGTCGGTTGCGACGCTCAGATTGTGACTACATCACCATGGGGATGGGGGGAGGTTAACTGGACACCACAAGTGTATCCACGAAATATAAGGAGAGGTCAATCCCTCATATCAGTAAAAGAAATCCACAACTGAACATCTTCTCATATTCCTGTACTTCTCTTTTCCCGTCCATCAAATCATCAAGACACAAAACGCCAACCCCAAGCCATTGTCATCCATGTAGTTAGTCGTTCGTCATATCATCATAATCGCATCAATCCATCATCCACCGCCAGCCATGCCCGTCGTACCTACATCCCAAGATACCAAATCACGCCACTCGCCCGTCCGCATATCCGAATCCTTCTTGCTGTTCTCCCTTCGACCACAAGCCAAAAACGGGCCGAGTCCGCCATGCCCAAAATCCCGTCTGCCCTGCGGCTAAATTCCCGGAAGGCCTACCCGCCCCTGTGGTCGTACGAGCTGACTGTCGGTCTTGGCTCGTTGGCGAGCTCGGCTTCTGGGAGTAGCCCTTGGCCTCCTGGGACTGGAAGCCGGTGTTGTAGCCAATGCTTGACCACTGTAGAGAGGCAGCCATCGTGAACGGTGGGTTCGCGGCATCCGAGGCAGCGTCTGCAACTTTCCGCCCCGTAGTTCATAGCCAGGATTCGAACCCACTAAACCCGCAATCCAAAAGCAAGCTAAAGCAACGCTCGTTCAACACCAAGACGAGCGGGTTGCGATCCCCGTATGCGTACCGTCGACCACTGTCAAGATCGCAACCCTCGCTCGACTCGTCCTGCTCTACTCATTCCCACAAACAAACAAACACAACACCAAGCTTTACCTCGCATGCGCCACAATCTCCGCGTAGACATCATCAGGAATCATCCTGACAATCGTCAACGTAGTACCCTTGATCTGCTCCGCCTGCAACGCAGGAAATGACCTCAACAGCTTATTCGGACTATCCCCATGATTAGCATCACTCACAGTCTTGCCCAGGAGTAAACATACCTAGGCGACTCCATAATCTTGGTCCGTATCAACACCAGCTGCGCAACAATGCACAAAATGTTCAGATGCGGGCCGTACGCAAACAAAAAGTCCCACAGCCTCAACACCTCAGGCAGCGGCGGCGTGCACGCGCACAGCGTCAGCACCGACGGGAAGGCGTAAATCTCCGCCGACATGTTCTTGGACAGCAGATACAAGCTCAGCTTGGGGTCGACAATGGCCAGAACCTTGTCCACCAGCGCCAGCCCCTTGTGCACGCCGTCCATGGCGCCGCGGATGTAACCGGGCAGTTCCTGCGTCAGCAGCTGGTGGAATCCGATAAACGCCTCGGCTTCGCTGCGGGCGGCGTAGAGAAACGGCGCGGCGAGCACGTTCATGCCCTGCACGTAGGTCCCCGGTTCGGCGGCAGCCGTGACGCCGGTTTCCGACCCCTCGGTGGTGAGGGTCAGCGCTCGCGCGCGGCTCTTGGCGGCGGGCGAGGAGGCCGGGTGCGACGACATGCCGCTTCCACTGTCGTAGCCTGTGCCTGGGCGGGAGTCCACGGGTAGGGACTGACGCGAGCTGCTGCTGACGCTGGGGTACTGGCGGTGGTGCTGGAGGAAGCCGCGGTGGCCCCCCTTTGCGCGCTCCTCGCGAGCGTCGTGCAGGCGCCAGGCGATGGCGTTGAGCAGGCGGATGAGGCTGGCTTCGGAGACGCGGCGGCGGAAGAGGGGGTCGGTGGTGAGTGTGCGGAAGGTGTCGTTACGGATTTTGGAGTAGGCCGGGGAGGCGCCGCGGTGGATTAGGGCGAGGTAGGCGTCGGTTTCCAGGACGGGGGCGTTGAGGAGTATGAGCCAGAGGTAGATGCGCAGGCTGGACATGCCGTCGCTGTCGGTTTTGATGCCCTGGTCGAGGACTTTGAAGCGGGTGCTTTCGAGGGCGCCGTCGACGTCGCCGCTGGGGGGGCCGTCGCGGAGGAGGCGCTCGAGAGACATTGAGTCGGCGGCGAGGGAGCGACGGTTGAGGACGGACGAGCGACGGCTTCCGGGGGGGATAAACTGCATCATTGGAGCGTCACTGTTTGCTCGACCCCGTTGCGGCGACCGGTTGGTGTTCGCATTGCGGCGCGGTGGGGAGGCGGTTTGCTGAGGTTGCTGCTGCTGCTGCTGTTGGTTTTGTTGTTGCTGTGTTTGTTGTTGCTGCTGTAGCTGCTGTAGCTGGAATTGTTGCTGTTGAAGTCGCTGCTGGGAAATCAGCGAAGATGGCTGGTAAGCGGCCTTTGCGCCCAAGCTGTGCGCCGACTGCAGTCTCCTAAGCGCGCGGTGCGTGTTTGGCGATGGCGGCGGGAAGAGTGTAATCGACTCTCTCAATTCCTTCGTCGGGCTCGGCATTGTGCGATCTGGTCTCTGTCCTGCCGCGGACAGGAGGCGTTGGGTAGCAGCGATCTTTTTGTCGATGTCAAGTCCAAGTTTGTGGGGAAGCCAACGCGTTCGCGTTTTCGCGTTGGACCTAGGTGCCAGTTTCCCCGATTGGCTAAATACAACACACGGCACACGACCCCCGAACATATCAGCAACGATTAGTTCTACTCTCTCCGAATGAAAATATTTAGAAACAGCATTGGATGTTCTTGAACTCCAATCATCATCTTCCGAATCCTCGACCGCCCTTTCACCCACGCAACGAAGGGTCAGGGTACGACGAGACGTCTCTTGGCAGCCTCAACCCTGGGACGACAAACACGAGCCAATAGCATTACACAGTTTATGAGATGCTTTGTCTTACATCAGTTGCTTCAGCGCTGCTGGGTACATACAAGCCCAGACACCACGCAGCGGCCGGTATAACCATCCCAACGAATTGATAAATAGGCCCCAATACTCACCTCACCGGGGAGCAACCCTACAATCTTTTCCATCAGATTCTTCAGTCTGAACGCCTACATTCCCAAGGGTGATGCGAAAGTATTCCCTGCAATGAACTTAGACTCATGGAGACGGGAACCACCGCATCATCGCTTCCAACCTGAATGTCGCCAAACCAACATTTTCAGCGAGCCCCGAGGTCGGCTTCGGGATATTCCAAGAGGCAGTCCGCAGTCTGTTGCTGTGTAACTTCAGCCCGCTCGCCTGAGATACACTTTTGAGCAAAACCCCTCAACACCTTGTTTGATTCTGCTCCTTTGCCACTCGCTCACAGCCCCGTCTGGCATGTCAAAGAGGCCTCCGTCTCTGTCCAAGGCTTCCAAGCTACACATAACAGGTCTGCCCGGAGGCAGCTCAAGTGCTGTTTGAATTCCAGCTTCTACTCGCTAGCCTTGAATCAAGAGTCCGCCGGCAGCAGTGCGCAGAGGAGTCGCTCTCTGTGTCTGCGCCGATGCGGATGGTCCGCCTCGTCAGTCTTGCGTTTCCGTTGCTTGACTTTTCCCGGTGTCTTTGCAACCCGAACGACCACCCCGGTGCCGTACCGTGCGTCTGGCATCAGGTCAACCTCAACTCTGCATGTTGCAGGGTTGCTCACCCGCCAGTGATAGAGAGCGCCGATTTCAAAGCTCCAAGTCTCGGTACGAGGCCTCCTCTCTGCCGGACGGCAGAGCCGTGTACTCTCCTTCCACGGCCGGGAGTGAGCATGGAAATGCGCAAAGAGCCCCATCGAGCACAGGTGGAAGCAAACGTGGCTCATTCGCAACATGTGCTTGCCCGTGTCACCAGCCCACTGGCTGTAGAGGTGCCAAGAAGGTGTGAGTTATCACGTACTGGCAGGCGATGCTGGTGACCAACTCAACCACGAGAGCCCTTCCCTTTTGAGAGGATGGGCGCAACCCGACGACAAGAAAACGAGGCGGATGCCACCAAGGCGTGCTTCTCTGCGTATCGCCGCCACAGAGCAAACCGGCGTAGACAGACACCGGCCCTTCGCGCAGGGTCGAGTGTGGCAAGGGGGAGATAGTTTGCGGCTGTGGGCGGTTACACAGCATTTCAACGATGCAACTGATTAGCATCTGCACGCTGTTCCGCCGTAACCGCTACGGGTACACTGTGGCGTTGGTTTCCATCGACAGCCTGCGGAAACTGTGAAGATTGTTATTGCCAGTACCTTACTTAGCTGACGAATGGCATGCAGATTTCGAGTAGTACGAACAGGTAGAGACTGAGGTGGAGGGCATGGAATGTGGGGTTATGTGCGACTTGAACGACGAGTTCAGTCGCTTGCATGACAGTTCCCCCCCCCCCCCCCCTTTTCGGCCGTCCGGGAACTGCCGCTCCTGTGTCCATTGACCAGAGCCCGAGGTCGTAGATGGTGACCACTTCGTAGCCGCTTTGAGCTCATCTGCCGTGGGGACGAGCCAGTCATTGTCGATTCGCCCAAGCCTACCATCCCGTGAACTGCCTCGGGATGCGCTGTTTCCGCATCTCCGTCGGGCTCGTTCGTGGGGTACGCCTGAGCTTCTGCCAATGACCAGGAAGTCTCGAGACCACCCATTATGCCCCCCAGCCACGTGGCCGACTTCCCCAGAGCCTGCCACAACAGAGGCGTGGGTGGCGGAGGTCAGATTCTATCCAGATCGGTTTCAAGCACTGTATTGGAGTGGTGGATGCAGCTCGCCTGCTCCCTGGTCCAGACGCCCAAACACCCACTGCACCTGCCATTGACAGAGCACAAATGGGCAGAGCAGGCGTCTCGCAGGTTGCGGGCAGACGGCTCACTGGCTGGTCGAGTCCGCAAGAGCCTGTTCTCGATCACAGTCTTTCGATGGCGATCGTCAGTGACGTTCTTGCAGACGAGAGTGAGGGCGCTGCAATGGCCAACTTCGGTCATTCGGGGCGCCTCCACCGATGCGTGCCGTTGAAGAGGGACCTTGCATGCGGAACTCGCGGGACAGGGAGTTCCTTCGCCGTCGAATTGGACGCTACTCCAGCCCATGTAGCGATGTGATGTGCCGTTCCGCGGCGCATTCAGCTGGAAATTGTGTTCAGACCGGCTCTCATCGGCACGTGTATCCTGAAGGGGAAACACGCAGAGGGCATCTCTTGGCGGCGCGACAGTGGTTGGTAGCCGATTTCTGATGTCGAACTCCTGGTGTCTCATAACCTACCTACAATGAAGCTAACGCCGTTGTAGGAGCTGAGAAAGGAATGCGACCGAGACATGTCGACCTGTGGCAGCCATAGCCCAAAGCGGCCTTGGCGGGGTGTAGTGGGATTGTTGGTGGCATTGTCTTCGGCGGTGCGGGGATCAAGCGGTTGAGGCGCCGGGGAGTGCCACCCGGTTCGGTATCATTCGGCGGCTGTCTGTCCCAGCTGACGGCGAGGTTGGGCTGGAAGTCCAAAATCTCGACGGGAATCCGTGATCTTGCTGTTTCGGCTGAGGAGGGGGCTGGGAAATGGCATTGGCTGGGATACTCGAGGTTGTCCGGCTTCGGCCAGGGCGTCCCATCAATTGAGAGGAAGGTGCTTCGGGAGGAGGTCCCGCATCCAGCGGTGTGACATGGGCTGCTTTGCAGTCACTGTCAGCTACCTACTCAACCAGTCCAGGTAGATGTCTGATCCACCATCGCGATTACTCTACTGAGACATCTCCTTGGACATTGAAGGTCTTATTCATTTTTCGCGCCAACTGACCGAGGGGCTTGACTCGGACCGAGCCCTTCGGTCCGGGAAATGCCCCTTTGCGACACCGTATCCGCAGCTGGGACCCGTTTCTTTGTCTTCACAATCAGACGCATCAGCGCTGACACTGTGCGGCTGGGGCCATTACACGGGATCCTACCTACCCGTGAGTTCGAAAATAAAAATCCTGACAAATTCAAGAGGCGTCAGGTCTGTCTCTCCTTGGTTATCGTCGTCTTCCCTGGCGGGACCCACAATTGCTCCGATCGATGCATCGGATGAGGAGCATGTACGTCGCCGCCCTCGGAGTTTATGCCGATCCAACACAGCGTTTGATTCGGCCGCCGGGCGGAAGCAAGTGGCCGGCTTTACCTTGGTAGCCGCGGGCTGACAAGAGCCGAACAGCGAACACAGCTATGCTGCCGCTGACATGAGGATCATCAACCAACGGACCCAAGTGGCGATACTTTATTTCAACGTCGTCCGTCGTCTCTAAACGCCAAGACGTATCTGTCGCGAACTTTACAGAACGCCGTGTTCGGGGCCTAGAAACGAGATGGGTGCGACTCGAAACGAGAGGACAGGCTTTGGTTTCGCGCAACACGACATCGTTTCTTCTGCCGTCCTTTTCTCATGCAAGAGTGAAGGTAACCCTTGCCGAGCTGCTCGATCTGTCTCACACAGCCATGTAGTTGTTTTCTCGGCCGCAGCTCGCCCGATCCACACCCGCAGCCGCCCAGCGTCGTCTGCAGCGGACACTGTCAGCAAGAAATGTGCGCGTATCTGCCCTCGAAGTGCTGCCTCGCATGATCAAATGCGCATTGGCCCTTTTTTCATTCTTTCTGATCGAAGCTAGCAATCACTGCTTATGCGCCCGGGGCCGAAGCAGGGAACGCTCTACTGCCAGGTCCTCGCGATGCGATCAGCGTGACCGCGCCTAGCCACTTCAAGCATCGCCTGCAGGCAACTTCCTTCGAATGTGGCGGGACCTCATCAGAAGGAAGTTTGCGCAATGGATATATGAGAAGTGATGCATTCCGGTTCTTCTCTGTAGCTGCTGCCCAAACCGGCTGGTCTCGTCATGCACTTCGACAATGTGAAATAGCGACTTGGCTGCCATCTAACCGCAAGGCAGTCTCGAGGGCTAGGTGTGCCATCTGCTGCGTCCATCGCCTTGAAAGATTTGCACGGCTCCGGCGGCCAGTGAGACTCAGGTACCACAAGAGCGGTTGGTGGCGTGAAGACTTGCAGCTCTCTCTCCAAATTATGTGTTGCCTCTGGGACCGGAATCGCTAGCTCGACCTTCCGCGAAAGACCTGGCTCCGGGTAGTCGGGGAGGAGGAGGTGGGTAACATTACTGCTTATGGTCTTGTCGAGGGCTGATGGTGTCGTCCAGCCTGAGTGTGCTGTTACACCGCACATGCATGAGTCTGCAGATGCACTGCAGGCGCCATAAGCCATGTGGGCCAGCCAGCCCAACTCCGTGGTTGCATCAGTCTTGGCTGGCAGGCTTGGGACCGACGCGAGAACGAATTGGTAAGCCCATACCGATGAACCTGGACGCCAACGACGCTGGTCTTCGAAGGATGACCAGAAGTCCTCACGCAGAGGGTTATGTAGCTGAGGGCCGTGAGGTATGTCTATTGGACGCTGTCGAAGCGAAAAGTGCATGAGACTTTGCAAAGTCTGGCGCTTGAGGTTCAAGGCTTGAATAATTGAGAGGTAGACTTTTTTTTGCTGGACAACTCGCTGTGGTGAAGTTGTCAAAAGAATTGCCCGACTTTGGTGCAATCACAGACTCCGTAAGCACTTTCCTTCCTGTGCCGTTTCCCCGTCCCTTGCCTGCCGCAGTCCCAGTCGGTATCTCGACACGATATCCCGAGCAATCTGATGCTGGAAGAGTGACCCCAGGGTACGGGCCTTTTGCAAAGAGAAGTGGAAGATATGACCCCAAGAATACAACTCTCCTAGTTCGGATGTCGTCGCAAAGGGAAAAAGAAAGACGGCATCGGCTCCAGGTGCCAGTGCTTGCAGCCAGTCTTGTTGAACGCCTCGTCCCAACTGTGCTGTAGATCATCTGGTATCGTCCAGCCAAGCTCGCTGCTGCGGAGGCGCATTCGCACCAAATGGCGCTTCTCGCTAGGAGAATTGCCGTTGACGAACCCCTCGCGGCGGTGAAGGATCGAAAGGTTGTTGATAAAGTGCATATCTCCCGCTTGCGTCTGTATCTCCAGCTCAGTTGCTCGCGCAATGGTCTCAATGGCGTCCAACGCTTCGATTTGCCGGTAGTTGGGCATAGGTAAGTGGCTGGGGCGCGGATGGGCGTCGTTGCCCAGAAGAGCAGCTCGGCCAAAGTTCATGATGAGCCGCGAGTTTTGGTAGAAAATGACTGGCCTGCATTGGAAACGCGGCCTGTCACACTTTGTTAGGTTTTGGAAGCCGTACCCGGATAGGGGTCGTCATTGACGAACCCCTGCATATTGAGCACTTACAAAGCAAATGGCCAATCAGATCGTGCGAGGGTCCGAACGATATCTGGGCGGGTGGCGGCCAAAACATTGTAGACTGTGTAGGCCGAAGAGATGATGCACTTGCCACCGGCTGCCGCGGTGTTACGCGTGAGCCAACTGACAACATCTCCAGATTCTTCGTTGTGGAAGGTCTGATGGGCTCGGTCAGTCTTCAACCCCGAAGGGTCAGACACTGGGGCTAGGCAGACTTACGATTGACTTGGTTGAGTGCCGGTGGTGCTCGGCGGCCTGCTTCGTGCTGTTGTCCGCGACGATGTGCACTGATGTAACCGTTAGCCAAGCATCACCAGTAGGTACATTGCCATGACTGCTGACCTAGCATGTTTCCACGCCTGTCCTGGCGGCCACGCTGCTCAGCGATGTAGGATTGGACCCCCAACCACACCAAGTTCAGATCCTCGACGCTGAATAAAGCAGGATCGACACCTCGAACGACACCAAAGCCTTTGCCATTGTGAATGTCATGGCGCAGAGCGAACAACTTCGGCCCCAAGTTGGGGAGTGGAAATGATTTGGGATCCACCAAATCGCCGTCCTGACCGAGAGCTGGGTGATGTTAGTGGTGAGAAACGAGGTTGGGGATTAAGACCGGAGATGGGGTATTGTACTTGCATTTGTAGTGCTCAACTGCTGCCCTCAGCTCGACTTTTTCGGTGTCGCCGAGCACGAGGGTATACTGGGACGGATCTTGGAAGCTGGACCCGGTCCAAGCCATCTTGGCCTCCAGCTCTGATGGAAACCCAGGAGGGAGCGATGGGGCCTCAACCTTAGCCTGAACAACTAGGCCATTGCTGGAGACGCCTGTAATTGGCGTAATTGCGACAACGGGACCCGAATTGGCAGCGGGCATGTTTGCTGTGAGCTTGGCCGGTTCC
This sequence comes from Podospora aff. communis PSN243, assembly GCA_033296975.1. Classification (NCBI taxonomy): domain Eukaryota; kingdom Fungi; phylum Ascomycota; class Sordariomycetes; order Sordariales; family Podosporaceae; genus Podospora; species Podospora aff. communis PSN243. The sequence goes on along the minus strand of MU865938.1, from coordinate 365,998 downwards.
TGTGCCTGGTGCGGCTCAACCACTTGCGTCAGGGTCACATTGTTCTGGAAAAACCGGGATGCAGCGCATTCCCACCCCTCCAATTAGCCGCCACCTACCTGAGCGGGAGGATGGGATTGTTGGCAGGGGGTCAAAGGGGGTCCGACGTACGGGTGGGATGCAGCGGAGCGCACGCACCAAAGAATAGGTTGGCTAAGGGCTGGACGACAGGTCGTGGTGCCCAGGGGTGACCTCGGACTGCGGTAGCGGAGAGACGTGTGAAGATGATGGAGGGCAACGATGGGAAGAGTCGCCACTCTGTGGGCGATGTGGTCGAAAGCTGGGCTATCGTTGCTGCCGGGGTGAACTTGGTTGCTGGGCAGTGTTGAAGGTGATGTCGATGAGGACATGTTTGGGCGGTGTCTTGGGCGTCTTGTCGGCAGATATAAGGACCCCCCTTTGATCGAGGCCAACGCCAGAGACACCCGGAACGAATTTTTGCGCCCCCGTTCTTCCTCACTTTCGTCAGGATAGACCGGAGGAAGGTTTGTCCAGGTCCAACCGAAACAAAGAAATGGTCGATACCGGGGAACCCAGCTCGACGCGTGCGGTCTGAGGCGCCGCTCTGGGGAGTCACCGCAGGGCAGGCGGCGACTAGAAGCAGAACCCGGGCACACGGTAAAGGTACCTCCCAGTCCACTCTGTAGGGTCCTGGACTAGCAAGGCTGTGCCAAGTATTTGTGGACGCACGCCAGACTTCTGTGCTGTCAATGGCCAAGCTGAAGCACAGGCTGGAGAAAGCCCGGTGGGGTTTGCGTATGTCGAGGCCGCGCAAGAATGGGAGACGGAAAGGAGGATGAGGAGGGCGTCCTGGCTTGGCTGAGATCGGTGTCCTCGGAAAAGGAGGGTGGGATGGCTACGTACATGCCACCCTGTCTTGCTCGCCGTCCAAGAGTGGGTAAGGGCGAGGGAGGTGTTGCTCCTGGACAACGACACCCCCTCTCCGTTTTCGTCGACAAGAGCAGCGGATATGTACCTGCCACCTGCCCTTTGGGCCGGGCCATCTTGGACTGGTATCAAGGCTTAGGTACGCATCGAAGTGAGTGAGACCGGCGCCGAGAAGGATGCGCTGTGCAGCAGCAGCCGCGAGTGACAGGGGGACAACAGCAACGGGTACTCCTTAGCGAGAAAGTGACGGAGTGATGGCGAGATATTACCTCCACTATCGGCATCGTAACCAATGCGGTGGAGGTGGCGCCGTCGGCCCAGCAGGAGCTTTTAATGCTGCTGTGGCCGAGATCGAGAGTGACCGCCCACAGGGACGAGACGCGGGGCAACGAGACAGGGTGCTAGATGGGGTTTGTCTGGCATGTCTAGGCTACCCCGGGGAGTGTGTTGGCCTGCAGGGTGTGCGGATGAGATGGCTCCATAACTAACCACCTGGCGTAAAAGTGCTGCGGAGAGGGGGAGTGCACACCGCGATGCGCGCGGGGCGGTGGCCGGGTTCTCCTCCTCCTCGATTCGAGGGCGTGGCTGTGGACAGAACCAAGAGAGAGAGGGAGAGGGAGAGGGAGAGAGGTGTATGAAGAAGACTGCTGGCATGGCGTTTGGAGACGCACTAAGTACAGGTTGGAAGCGATTGGGTTAAGATGAAGGCTGAAGGAAGCAAACGCACGGAATTGCTTGGGTTGTCCGACACTTGACCAGACGAACCGTGATGTGATGGCGCGAAGGGTAGACGGAAAGAGCGACGGGACGATGTTGTGCGACCCCAGGCAGAGAGATCGTGGCAGTAGGCGCGAAAACCCACCCGACAGATTACGTGAAGACTGGCGCTGTGGGTGCGCCGTGAGCGTGGGGACTCATCAGCGGTCCGACAGACGACAGATCACTGGCCACCATGAGACCGCGGATACGGGAACGAGAGGGAGGTATCGGGACGGGCGCGTCCTTCGGCTTTGATGAGGGGAGGACAGGAAAGGGGACCGACCTCCAGTGCGCACCGCGCCGAGGCATCGATCCAGGCACCGTCCACTTGGGTTGATCAGCCAGCGGAAGGATAGGTTCAAGGCGCCGCTCCTGCCCAAGAGAAGGCAGGCAGCGTTAGCGGACCCATCAGCAACTCCACTCGGGAGACTTCTCATATCGTCCAAACTGTTGACGGGGCGGTCTTCTTCTTTCCCATGCCATGGATACGGATGGCGAGACGCACATGTCTCACTCACGCGCAAATGCAGTAGCTCCCAGAAAGGGTGACTACCACATGGCCAAGCACGCCCAGCCTCTCTGGAGCATCGAGGCCGAGATCCATGCCCGACACCTTTGCCCAACAGTTTTCCAACGTCGGCGATGGCTTATAAAACCGGATGTGGTGTGTGAGCAGTTGCAGAGTTCGCGTTGCATCGTGCCGTGTGGATGGTAGGTTGAGCGCAGCGAAAAGGACCAACAGGCCAGCTCCAAACTGCAAGGAAGGGTTCCAGCATTGAGCGGGCGAAAACATCCCATTCCGCGGTAAATTTTACCACAAGGGAGCCTCAATCCATCTGCTGGGACGATGCGGACGATTTGGCGGCTGGGACGGTTGGGGCGATTGGTTCCGCTAGACCTCCCTGGCGGGGCATACGAGGCGGCGATCTGCACCCGCGATTCCTTCCTAGTAGCTCTGCCGTGTCAGTTAGAGAAGTGTGTCGGCTACATACCATTTCCTCCGGCCTTGGGTCTCGATGGGAGCCACCAATTCTGCAACAGTACAGCATGCAGAATGCAGAGCGCAGACCGGTGCTGGGAGCCATCTTGGCGTGGCACAAGCAAACAGATCATCGATTACAGATGATCCTGCAACAGCGCCAGGAATATCCGTCAGCATCGAGACACAGTAGGCCCGGGCATGGATGGAATGCCTGAAGCCGCAGCATGGATTTTAGTCCCCACTCTCATGCGAGGCCTAGCCGCTCGCCCCTCTCCACTCTCTGGTTTGCTCCGGGAAAGAAGACGAGCACTGGGTGTGAATTGGCTGTCCAATGTCCGAGGCAATTTTGATGACGAAACCTTTTATCCATCCTGGTTCCACACTCAACCGCATATATTGGGTGAGCTCGTCTGAGAGGGCGACAGCCTCTTCAGCTACCTAGGGGCAAGAGGACACGGGACAAGGGGAGGAGCGTGATGCGTTAGTCTTGTGTCTTCTCTATTCTTATACGCTATACAAAGACAGCTAGCTACACCACTCGCCGGGGTGTCTCTGCTGATGGATGCTTCTTCCGGAAGCGATGCTATGGAGCACGTAGTATCATGCATGTCGCGAAGCCCGCTACTGTTCCGCCCTCAGCATCTCCACACCGCATTCCCATTGCTCGTCTCGTTTTGTCCTCTTGCAGCACGCAATCTGCATGGCAGAAGACTGCCGCGCGCCCAGGTCACCAATTACATCGTACGAGGTTGCCAGTTTTGCTCAAAGAGCTGGCTGACATAGTAGTATTGGTCCTCATAATTCTCCTCGTCCCAAACGTCTTTCCACCCTCGGCCTGCACATACGAGAGAATATGAGTTAGCGCTGCGCAGCTGTGGTTTGCGTGCATTGCCGCGGTTGTGCTTACTATGCTCAGAGGCGTATTCTCTTGTGTATTTGACAAACTCCATGGCCTCATCATCAAGCTCTGCCAAGCTTTGGAGGTCTTGGTCCTTGCATTCACTCGAGAAGGGATAGATGCCCTTGTTGCAGTAGTGGAAATATGCGAGAAGGGTGTTTGCGCCTGCTCTGCCATCAGCCAATGAAGGTTCAACACGGGGAAGCGGCCTCATCAGGCCGCCATTAGAGTCTCTCTCTTACCCAAGTTGTACTCCTTGACGTTATCCTCCCTCGCAAACCGTCTCTATGAGAGGTCATCATCAGCACTCCCCTCTTCTTCTCCGTCATTTGAACAGCTGACTCTACTGCCCGACAGGATAGTCTCGGCAACTTACCTTCATCCCATGCTTCCTTGCATAGTCGGCGTCGTGCTTTGTGATCAAAGCAATGTTGTGCAACAAGATAAAAGTCACCAAGTATATGGTGAGCCATGTCTTCTGCTTCTTGTCCTGCGTCATCTTCTGCAACTCCTCGAGCGTCCTCCGGCGCAGCTGGGGTTGGATTTGGTGTATCAAGACGGAATCGATTTGCGCGCCCATCACTGGTGGGAGTGGGATCTTGCCATGGAGTGGGTTGTTCTCATCCTGTATCAGATTCTGAGGCATATCCAGGGTGTCGTTCCCCACAATCTCGAACGACTTGGTCGTCAGCCGGACCGACATCCACAGATCCAATGTGCTGATGAGCAGTTTCCTCTCCGATTCGTTCGTGGACGGGCGCGTCATCAACTTTATCGCGAGAGCATATGTTCGCCATAGCAACTTCTGTGGACCCAGCAAACGCCTGCAGCACGCCGAAAGACCCTCCTTGATGTGTTGGTCAAATGCAGACTTGGCCGACTCCATGTCGACGATGGCAAATGGGGGGATGGTGACAGACTTCTTGACGCCGCCGGATACCCAGGACCTGTCCAGTTTGTCACCATCTTGCGGCTGAAACCGTCGGACCTGAAGATGAATCGTCCGGTTTGTGTAGCCTTCCGTGACTTGGATCACCCTCAAATCCGAAGACTCCCAGGTTCCGATGTCATCAACGACGCTATCCTTCCATCGGTTCGTCCATTCGTGGCCTTTGACCTGACCGGGTTTAAACAGCTTGACATCGGTGATCTTCCAACGAAGACAGTTCAGACGATACACCCTGCTGTTTGCTGCGATCTTTTTGCACGATATGCAGGGCCCCCTCTCGTCTTCGGGATCAAGATTGCACTGAGACAGGATGTCAGCCCATACCAGGTCCCCGCCTGTGCATGTTTTCGCAACACTGGTCGTCTGGTCAGGATCACTTACTCGAATCCGCTGCATTCTGCACCTAATGCAGCTTCCTATCTTCCTGGTGCGAGCCGTCAACTCTCGCTGGCCGCTATCCTTGAAAGGCCCACGCCTAGCCGGTAGAGTTCTAGGATGTGGAAAAAGGTCGAACGACGGCCTTCCTTGCACGTCTAGGTTATCCGGGTCGTCCTTGACCTCGAACCCCTGAATCGAGTTGTAGCGGGAGGGCGCTCGCACGTAGCCACCATGCCGGGCAAAGGTATTCGGGCCAACTTCGCCAGAGTAAGAATCTTGCAACGCACTGGGATCAATGGGCGCGTTCATGACGTGAGATTGGCTTGGTATCCCTAGACCCGCGGCGGCGCCGGTTTCCTCGGGACTGCTGTTATATTTTGCTGCTGCGGGCGCCATAGGATAGACCATCTCCTCCCTGTTAGGAGGGGGTTGCACAGCCATGACACGGTTGGGTTGCAGCGGGGGGTAGTTTGCAAGATACTGAGCCATGAGCGTGGAATCGTCACAAGCAAACAGTGCTGCTTGGTCGGTAGTCAGCGGCGTAGGATCCAAAGCCGGTTGACTATGGGCCGGTAAGGGCACCAAAGGATCCTCCATCGCTGGCCTCGCGCTGTCGTAGTCGTACGAAGCCGTTGTTGGAAGAGATTGATATGCTGGTGAGGGCGTTAGTGTGCTGTTTTACGGGTTTTTGGGTGATTCAGCAGTGATACCGTACCAGATGGCTCATAGGTGGAACAGGGCGGGCATATTGGGAAATTTGCTAAACAGTCTGCTATGCGGGCCCCAGTCCAACCTGAAGGAGGGAAGCCGTCCGTGAAGACAGTGAAGGGCTTGCGGGCCGTGCTGTTGACGCGGCCCGATGGGCCAGCAAGCGGCGACTTCTCCTGCTCATTTTGAAGGCTGGGATTGTCGGAGTACGGGGTTGACATCGGGGTACTGGGGGTGAGGCGAGGCCTTTTGTGGAGGTGATGTTGCCGGCTGCTCAGCTCCAAGAGGGCGGGTAAAGGAATGTTGAGAGACTCGGCAGCTTGTCCCAAGATGAAGTGCTGGTTTTCTGGACGGTTCAGGTCCAAGAGCCTGGAGAGGGGGACAGTTATCCTCACGGATGTCGTGGGAGCTCGCTCCAGTATATATCGGTAGTCGACTGACAGGGGTGAGGCGTCGAGGCTGGTCGACGAGGAGTGGGCGATGTCCTGGAGCACTGGCTCTGCAGGGGCGTCCTCATGGCAGTACGCCTGGCGTCTCTTGAGATTATTCTAGTCAAGCATCATCAACTTCACCGCACCTTCGGAGAGCGAAAAGGGGGCGGCTAATAAAAGGACGGGGGCTTGGGGAAGGAGGTAGGCGACAGGACCGGTGAAGACAGGGCCACGCCAACGAGGCATGGATGGGAATCAGAGGGGGCTGATGTAGGGGGCAAAAGTGTATAAGTGACAGACAGAAAAAAAGGGGGGGTGTGCGAGTGGATGGGAGTGGAGAGCCGACGAAAATGGCTTGGCCAGACACAGAATGAGCAACCACGGAGAAGATCGGTCGTTCTGACCATGCAGCTTGCCGCAAGCCGGAGGGGCAGAGAGGTAAAGGGTGAGCTCCTTACCATCATCGTGAAAGGTCAAAAAGTCCGTTGGACAAGGCCGAAAGAAAGTTATATGTAAGTATGGTACAGACCGAAAATGTACGTGTTCGTCGTTGATGGCGGCGGCCCTGGGAGATGCCACGGGCGGTAGCCCACGCCGGCAACGTCCCCGGGGCGCGATGCAGCGCAGCTGATGAGCAGCCCAGCAGCAAGGGGCCAGGTGCTCAGAAAGCAAGATGCTCCTTGGGGCCGAAGGGGGAGGGGTGCAGGGAAGAGAGCATCTCACAAGAGCGCCATTGCCACGAGGCAGCAGCTTGTGTAATGGGGGAGGGAGAGGGCAGCTGCAGGCAAAGTGACTGGAAGCGGTAGCCGTTGCAGCTGTGGGCGTCTCGACCGGTGGGCGTGAAGACGAGGAGGGGTGACCGACGAGGTGAGCGGGGTGAGGCCAACCTCAAGATCACAGGAGGCTGCCAGCAGACGAGTCGTACAAAATTAGCTTGATGTGCAACCAGACTGCCACCACCCCAGGCCCTAGGCAGGTGGTTCCAGCGTCAACACGTCGGGGAGGGTTTCGGCCTCCAACTTCCGTCTAAGGCCTAGGCGAAAAGCAGTCCCAGCGGTTCCCCTTCTGTTTCGACTCGCTGAAGGCCAGAAAGGGACCTCGAACGCGTAGCTGGTACGGCACCGACCCGGGGCGTGGCGTTCAGACCGATGCGCTTGGGAGTGCTGACCCAGCAAGGACGGAATCCGGCCTGCGGCACCAAGAAAAAAGGCAACCCAAGAAGGGTTGAGTCGGTGAAGGTCTGAAAGCGACTCGAGTGCGCGTGTGCGCTGGCGGGCCCCCCTTCGATGGTGGCTGGCTGGGAAGGTTCACGTACCGCCCCGGTGAGCGCGCAAGCAGCCGGTGGACGCGAGGACAGGCAGCCGAGGAGCGAAAGTATACTGTGCGTGGACCCGAGCGAAGGCGGACACGCCGTCGAGGGAGATCCAGTGTGATGCGATGTGATGTGTAACAACAGCTTTTGGATTGGGAGAATGTTAATGTGTCGGTCGGTGAGGTGGAGACGAGCAGGCGCGGTCGTCCAACGTTGCTGGTTGTGAGGGAATCGGTGAAGGCAATGGGCGCCTGTGAGATGAAGGAAGAGAAAAATGGGATTGACCGGTCGCGATGGGGGCGCACAACCTGGCCGCTACTGGTTTTTTTTTTTTTCGAAATGCAGAATGCATGGAAGCAACCCGTTGAGAGGGTCTCAGTCAGGGAGCAAGGGAAAGAACGACCGGGCGCAACGTTCTGCGACCCCGGTCTCCATTTTCCTACGCGGCAAGAACCACTTCCTGTCCTTCGCTCCTGTTCTGCTCTGCGCGCGCCCACACAGACCTCACCCGGTCCGTCCCATTATGGCCATAGTATCCTCGGCTCATTGCTGATTGATCGTTGGGGGCATTATAGCCCCCTCGATTATACCCCTCGACCCAACTCTCTCCCGTGCTTCCGGCGCCCAGACAAAAAAATGACCGAAACGGTCACCAACAACAAGATCAACGGACAGCGTTGACGGCCAGCGACGGGACGCCTACGACCCCTGCATGTAGGTTTTGTGGTCGTGGAAGCCCAAAAGTCGCAAGTTGGACTTTTCGCGCCGTCAATACGGGCAACCTTAGTCTGAGAACTGACCCGCAGCGTGCCCGGCCGCTGCCGTTGCTAGACGAGCAGGCTGGCGTATGTTCCCTCTGGTCTCGAAGGCTGGGCATTTTCTGTAGCAGCGACGCAGAAGGAACCATGCCACGCTTACGGCTGGTCAATATGGCGTGCATTATCATCCGCAACGCCAGCGCCAACCGCTTCGACCCTGCGTGAAGCTGGATGGTTCCAGCAAAAGAAGCGCGAAGCACCGGCCGTCTCGTCTCTCTCCACGCCCCAGTGCTACGACGTCGCACAGGCGCTCGACGCCGCTGACCGACCTGGTATTTCGAGCCCAGGACTCCTCCTCGACCGAAGCGAGGTTGGATCCTGGGCAGCCGTTCGCCCAACTGAGCCGACTAGTTTATCAGGAACCGCAGAACGAGGGTTTCTGGTACTGGACATCCAGAAAGCGGCGCAGCATTGAAACCTTTCGGCCGAGCACGACTCCCGCGTCCCAGCTCCACCTTGAGGATTGGCTTCCCTGCGCCTGGCTATCTGATATCTGACACCGGTTCTCCCCCGCCTTTTTCTGGTGCTCGACAGAAGGGCGAGGGACCGTCTCACGTGGCCCCCGGACTACACGTGTCCTTGCTCATTTCCTCCGCATTGTTCTCGAGCCCCGGGCCACCCCTGCTCTACAATAGTCAAACCGGGTTTGATCCGACGCTCGGGCTCACGCTCAAGAGCACTATCTGCCTCTTTGAAAACCAGCACAATGCCTTGACGGAACAGCGACCCAGTCCTTCGCCTGCTGGCTGACGGTTCCCAGTGCGCTTGTTTGTGAGCGGAGATGAATCCTCTCGCTGCTCACGGATGATGTCTGAGCTCCGAGAATAACGGGGCGAACGAGCTGCGGGCGGCGGACGGGTGGTGTGCATGAGGAACGGGCCCGATTCGCCCAGGTCAGGAAACATGTTTCCCACAGAGAAGGACCAAGGCACAACATTCAATTCCTACATGCAGTATACACGTCAAGGAATTACCAGGATCAGCAGCAACAGCGGGCGTCGGATTGCCGTTCACCACCCCTCGTACCATTCTGCGCAACACAGCACGCAATATAGCGGACAAGCGGTACGGGCATTTCGAACCGGTACCTGTCACCCCGTGGTAGCGGGGTGGGTACGCGGGTAGGGAGCTGACACCCCGCCATAACGTGGATTTTTGATACTTTTGCCAGTTCCTCCTGCAAACCCCACTCGGCTCACGCCCAGCGTCAATCTAAAACTCTTTCTACGTACACAGCGCACTGCGAAAACACCACTGCAAAGGCGCTCCGCAACCCACTGCGTAGTGGTTTTTTCAACGCAGTGGTTTTTTGCAATCGACTGCGCAGTGGTTTTTGCAGCGCAGTGGTTTTGCAACGCAGTGGTTTTTGCAATCGACTGCGCAGTGGTTTTGCAGCGCAGTGGTTCAACGCAGTGGTTTTGCAACGCAGTGGTTTTGCAACGCAGTGGTTTTGCAACGCAGTGGTTTTTACAATCGACCACGCAGTGGTTTTACAATACAGTGGTTTTGTAATCCACTGCGATCAATTGTGTGGTGTTTTTCAACTGCGCAATGGGTTGCGCAGTGTTTTTGCAGTGGTGTTTTCGCAGTGCGCTGTGTGGCAAAGGTCTAAATTGACACCGAGCGTGAGCCGAGTGTGGTTTGCACGGGAAAAGTGCTGTGGAAATCCAAGTTATGGCGGGGTGTCAGCTCCCTACCCGCGTAGTGGGTCGGGAGCGACCCCGTGCCCTCCACGTTTTGTCCCCGGCTGGTGGAATTGCTGCCGTCCAAGCCTCCTCCACAGTGTGCAAGCCAGAAGTTTCTTTATGACGTCGCGAACCGCTTCCGCCGCTTCAACCCGGACGTCAAGTGCAACGCGAGGATTGTTGCGACCCCCCGTATGTAGTTCCAGGGCTCGTGACCAAGCAGCATCATCGCTAGCAACTTATCGCATTGGCAAGAGCCGTGGGAGGTCGGTTTTCCGGCCCCGCTGTGTCAACTTGGTGCGGAGCTCGGAGGGAACAGCATGCCCCCCACGATGCGGTATACGGATACTGCAAGACGATCCGTGGGAGAGGGGCCGAGAGCGGACGGCACGAAGCCACGTCTCCCCCAGCAGTCACTCGTTGTAGTGTAGAATCTTTTTCAGGATTTTCAGGATTTTTTCAGCACAATTCAGTAGTCATTCAGTACATTCAGTAGATAGTGGTGATGACGTGGATTGAGCCATTTCGATTCGCGTTGGAAGCACTGCTTCAGGTGCGTGCAGGGTAGAGCACGTTTTTTTTGGGCAGAGTAAAATCTGTATTAGACCCCCGTAGTGTAGAATGACAGTTTTGGACCCCCAGTTCCAATGACCGGCATGGCAGATCATTGTTAGTTCTGGCGATGGTGGTGTGGTTGCCCCGGGACGGAGCCGAAGCATCCCTTTCATGCCATCCTGAGCGCGAAACCGGAACCCTGTTGAACCACGCCAGCGCCGGGGCGAAGACGAGCCCGACACTCAGAATGTACAGGACCATGCCGGGCACTACCTCTTTCGCTCTCTGCCAAAGAAGCCAACCGCCCCGCGACTCTCGTCGGGAAAGGATGCACATGGTCTGCGTTCCGGTCGTCCGGGCTTCCGCCGCATCTCGAGAGGCACACACCGAGCCGTGTAGTGTACGGGAAGGACTCAGACCCAGCGGCGGCAGCATCCCACGTAGGAAGCACACCAGGATGACGTGCGGGGGTCAAGAGCGGTGAGTGCGTTCACCTGGGGCCTGATGTCTTGTTTGGTTGCTGGGTTCAGGCCCCGGATCTCGGCTTTCGGCCGGAATGGGACTGGCAACGGGGGTTCTTCCTCGACACACCCGGAACTCTCGACTCTTTCTCTTGATTCGAGGCCGAGATGGTTGGTCTGGACCGTTGGAGGCCGCCTTAGAGACGCGATAGCCGCCCCGTTCGCCAGCCTATGAGGCGTGGTACCCCATACCCACAACACGTGAGGCAAGCAAGGCACAAGCAACACAGCCTTGAGACGGTCCCTAACAGCACCACAGGAAGGGGTCGGCAACACATCTCCACCCTCTTGGAACCTCGGGAACGGCAAGATCGAACTCGAAAGCACACGGATTCTGGGAGGGCCATTTCCGACCGGAGCTGGAGCATGGCGAAAAACATGATGCCCGCGGAGGCTCCTTCAAGGCACGAACCGGGCGCCTCCGCATGGAACCCATCACTTTCGCTGCCATGGCCGCATCGCGGAGATGGGGATTCCACGAAACCGCAAGACACATAATGGCGTCATCTCGACTCGAGCAAGAAAGCCGCTCATACTCCTGCAGCACGCTGTGTACAGCCGTGGTTGACAACCTACAAATCCCTCTCTTTCGTTGTCGGTCAGGAGACCTTTGACCTCATGTTGCTCGACGTTCTTTTTTTGACATCTCGGACTTTCGGAATTCTCGTCGATTCGCCAGCCACGAGCGAGAAACCTTTCCGTCCCTCCTCTTCGGCGAAAACGCAACAACCGGTCCGTGCTGCGGCCCGTGGAGAGCATACACGGCGGTTTGCGCCCACCTACCGAGAGCCGGGCAGGAAAAAAAAAAATTCCCAACAGGTACTGGTCTTGGTCGTCTGGAGCTGATTACTGTGTGGGCAATCCGGGACGTACGGGGTACGTGATGGGCTTCTTCCGGTGGCTCCCACTCAATGGCTTTTTTTGCTAATACAGCCCTAGGTCCGGCAACAGCAGCGCGCCAAGAAACGAACATGGCACTGTACAGTGCACGCTGCACGCCAGGCTCTCGATAAGTTTGCTTCAGGCCAAAGCCAACCCATTGCCGATCTTCAAGGCACGGTCACCGGGGTTGCCGAGACGGCTGAGGGCGACGCATCTCAACTTCCGTGTGCCGACGAAATCGGGAAGCAAGCAGACCACGCTGCCAGTTCCACCCCGAGCCTACTTGAGTGTGGGTACCTAAATGCCAACCGATAGCACCCCAGCCGACAAAAGTTGGTCAGAGAAGACCCCCGGGACGAGCGGCGAGGAGATCCACGCCGTTAATAACCGCAAAGAGCCACCTGAAGCAACCCCTCAGACAAGTACTGCACAGCCATACCTTTCTGGCTTTGCCTCTAGATGGATGCGAAGCCGCTCGACCTCGACCTCGCAAGCCGGGCTCCCCGTTTTCTTTTGGGCCCTAGACGACCTGGGGGAAAAAAGAGGTCCCAAAATGACGAGCCAATCAGGTTAGCCAAGCTGGACTGGTTCAAGCCCGCAAAAATTTGCCCTTCTTCCCCCCTTGAGCTGAAGGGCGCAACCCCCCTCGTTCCCTCGGTGTTGCTCTACCGCTTGATAGGCTGCTTTGTGTTACCACGGCGCGGCGAAACCGGTGTCGCTTCTGCTTATTCGCGAAAGCGCGGGAAACTCGCCTGCAGACCGGCCCTGTTCATGATTGACAGTGAACGGTACCTCGCAGCCGGTGAGTGCCCAAGCGGGGCCCGGAGACATGCGGCCCCGGACTCTGCTCACACCTCATCCGATCCTCCGTGACCCGCGGCGCCCGCCATCTAGACCATGTCCATTTCTATGGTCTCCACCCAAGTTTGCATTCTGCCGCGCGGCTCTCCTGGCCCGGTAGCTCTCTAACCAGCCGCCGCCGTCACCATGGAGCTGAACTCAACGTCGATCCATGATGTTATCCATCCCACGGCCGCCTTCTCGCAGAGCCGACCGCAGGTCCAGCTCCCCGAGGCCCGGTCAAGCCCGTGGTCTGAATCTCAGCTCAACCCCAAGAACCGCATCGACAGCCTGGATCCGCCCCTGAATCCACTGTGGAGGGTTGATGGTTGCACCGGTCTGGGGACCCAATACTACGCCGTGCCGCTCTTCCTAGGAGATATCCCACCCATGCGCTTCGACGTCTTCATTCCCGAGGAAGCGTCTAGCTGTCCCCTCTTGCGCCAGTTGCTAGATTTGAACGCCGCCTTCCATATCAAGGATGGCGTTCGCGTCCGCCGTCTCGGCGTCTCAGTGCACATTCTCCGGACACTGCAGGCCTGGATGCTGAATGCTGGCAGAGGCGGATTCGCGTCGCTGTCAGACATGTACAAAAATCACCCCTTTGGGTCCCGCATCATCTTCGAGAACTTGGACGTTGACATTCGGAAGATCAAGATAACCATTGCGCCCACACACTATCTCGAGAAGCAGCTGCTCGCCCTCTCACGGCTGCCCTCTGCGCTTGGAGTCACTCCGGAACTCTTTCCCCCGGTGATCGATATCGCCGACCTGACCCTCGTGCAGCAGCTACACGACAGCATATGTCTCGTTCGTTTACGATCCTCCAGCGGGCTCAAGAGCCAGCCTCGCGCGGAAGAGTCGGAAAGGCTGTGGGTTCTCAAAGCCCTAACAAGCGGGACAAAGTATCTGTATGCTGAGCTGCGCAATCTCCTCCACCTTGAGCCGCATCCTCACGTCATTTCGCACCCGGATTACCTGGTCACCAAGTACTGCCGCTTTGGAGGAAAGACCGGGGTTGTCGGGTTTCTCATCCCCTACCACCGGCGCGGCAGCCTTCGAGATATACTACCGCTTCTCCGCGTCCACGGCCAGCTCAACCTCACCACACAGCTAAAATGGGCCATCCAACTCGCGTCAGCAGTGCTCCACGTCCGGGAACGTGGCCGCATCTTCTATCCCGATCTCCGCCTAGACAACGTTTTGCTGTCCAACACAGACGACATCGTGATGGTTGATTTTGAACAGCGCGGTGTATGGTGCGAGTTCGCCGCCCCGGAAGTGAACGCCCTCGAGTACACCCGCATCCTCGCTAGCGACGATTCCCTTAGCCAAAATGCCGAACCGACCATCCCGGAAGGCATCCGCGAGCGATACGCCGAGCGTCTGACCCGCCTGCTCCCCGATTGGGAGACTCTCCAGGACACGGAAGAATACTCGCAGCTTCCCCACGACTACGACAGCTTCAACGTCCCCTGGCAGTGTCTCGATGCCGTCGAACAAGAGGCCGCCGAGGTCTACATGCTGGGACGCGTCCTGTGGTGCATCTTTGAGGGGCAGAGCGCCCCGCAGCACGCGGCAGTATGGCAATCGTACAAGTGGGAGCCCGACTACGAGTTCCCCGAGTTTCGCCGCACGCCCCTGCCGCTTCGCGACCTTATCGATCGATGCACCAGGGGCAGGCGGGATGTCCTCTCGCGGCTCATCGCCCGACGGGGAAGTAGGCTGGTGTTGCGGGCTACGCCGCATGGGAAGAGCAGCGATGCGGCCGAGGTGCTCCGGGTCGCGCGTGAGTGGTGGGTGGACGAGGTGAAGGCCTCCGATGCGTTTTTGCAGATGCGAGAGGAGATGAAGGGGCGCGGTGAGTGGGGAGGGAACTACTTTGATCGGCCCAGTCTCCGGGAGGTGGCTGAGGCGCTGGAGGAGTTCCGAGCGAGTGTTGGTCACGCAGGAAGGTAGTTTCCCTAGTCTCTGGTCTGGGAAAGAAGTTCGGTTCTGGAATAGGGACCTGCTGATTTTTGATTGTTGAAGTTTGCCGAACCACAGGCGTGGCTCCATTGCTGTTCCTTGCGGGAAAAGGTTGTAACGCTGGAAATGCGTCTAGCTACCATCTGCTAGGATCGGTGTGGCTGCGCTTCAGTGTGTCTTGTGATGGTGGGTGTGACGCATTTTGGGCATTTCAAACACATGTGTCTGCGCTTCCAGTAGGTGCTATTGGTTTCCGTGGACCAGTACCGTGCATCACAGGGATCTCGGTGTGTGTATCACTGGAGAACAAAGTGCATTGAAACTATAAGCAGAAAGCTGTGTCCCAAGCTGTGGAGTAGTCTTGTAAGATGGCTGGGATAGTGCTTTGTAGCTGAGTAATAAATATGAATAGGTTCTATGCGGTCACAAGCCGGAGACGAGAAAGGAAGACGTGGGTCCTGACCCACGAGGCTGGAGAGATGGAAACGATGATTTGTATGTGAAGCCCTGGATATGGAAACCGTCAGCTTGGGCCTTCACCGGGGTCGTTTAGAGCCCCTTCCTCTGTCGCTGCTTCCCGAAATTGAGCGTTTAGAGCCGCTACCTCGCCCGCCACTGCCGGCACGGGTTCTCGATGCACTGGCTGGTGTGTCGGGAACCAAAAAATGCGCACCGCCGGAGCCTGAAGCTCTTCCCAAACCCAACTCCGGATCGGGACCGCTTGGTATGCCCTCAAGGGGTGGTGTCACACTGCGCGGCACGGTCGGTTCCGTGGCGAAGGTCACGCTTGACCGTCGACTTTCGCTGCCAGTATGACTACGCATGCGTGTGATAAGGCGGCGCATATTGTAAGCGTAGGACTCGGGGGCGCCAAGTCGCCCGATGGTTTCCATGATGGCTTCGAGTTCCTCAACGAACTGACTTTGATCGACCAGCGTGTCAAGAGCCGAGTAAACAAAGCCGTTGTCTTGGGTTCCCACCAAGCGCGAATAGAGACTTTTATCTTCCGCCTTGCTCTCTTTTGTCCTCACGTCAAACTTGTGGTTCACGACTGATTTGAGAATTCCCACAAGAGCGCGCGCGGCTGATGCCCTCTCAGAGCTGGAAAGGGGGCGAGAACCTCGAGACACAGATCTTTTGATTCGAGATACGGAATCGAGGATTTGCAATGAAGCCCAATCAACATCTCGAGGGCCTTCAGCCTCTTTTCCCTCCGCTCGGCGAGTGGCCGCCAGGTCGGAGTCGTGGAGAGACGATGTGTATGCATTGAGCTCCGAGATAACTCGTAATGTGCGTTGGTGGAGAGCCCTAAAAGGGTCAACCGCTGGGTCGGTCGGTGCAAGTCGAGCTCGGACGGAAGCGGCGAGCGAGTTGGATGCGAGGAGTAGAGAGAAGAGTGTAGCCTCGAGATCACTACGACGTATGAGATCATTGCTCCTGTACGAGGTCTCAAGCTCGGGCCTGAACATGTCAACGTCGGGTGGCCGTATTCCCGCCATTGTAGCAACCATCTCTCTGGCTTCTCGAACTCGAGAGCGGCTAGGGGCAGCTGTGTCGGTATTCGGAGCCATAATGTCGCATCGAAGACTGTCTGCCAGAACGTCGAGGCGGAGATTCGATATCTGGCGAAACGGGTCGCCCAGCTCTTCAGGATAACCAATCTCAGCCATCGTAAGCACCGAGTCGGGGTCATCATCAACCAAGGTTTGCTTCGATATTCTGTCAAATAGCCAAACCAGATGCTTGCAGGGGCGTCTGCGTCGGTAAACGGCGTCTGGACATGTGCATTTCGGGACGGACCAGTGGGTGCTTGACCGGGACCCTATTCTCACGGAGCACGGGACCACCTCATGCATCTGAAAGGCGTAGAAGATTCCGTTGTCCTCGGCATTCTCCTCCCGGAGTCCACACGAGTCGAGGTAGATCTGAGGTGACTCTTGGCTGTTGAATAATCCCCGTGCCACCTTCTGTGTCTTGGGTGAGAGATGGCCGACGTTGTATCGAAGGCCGGTAGATTGCGATGAGATGACATCCCCGGCCTCGTCGTCATCCTCCCACTCACTGTCGTCTTCGTCGGAGGACAGGGCTGGGTGGTGCGGCGAGAGAGTTTCCGGCATGGACTGCATGGGACTGGGCTGGATTCCTGGAGATGGGGATGCCTGTAGGGAGAGCCGACTCAGATATGTCGACGGGGACTGCGACATTGGGCCAAGAGGAAGAGGTCGAAGGAGCAAGGCCGAGGGAAGCGTTGGTATCGGGGACCATTCTGTTTGCCTGGCGAACAAGATACTGGAAACTTTATAGGGCTGGCCAACGTTGAAGTCGGGCCCGGTTTTGCGGCCTGCTCATGTCCGTTGGAAGTACCTATGCTGTTGGCAGTGCTGCTCAGGGGCTCGGCAGCCAGGACTTGGTTGAGTCGGTCAAGGCAGGGTTGGGTTGGAGGAACGGCAAGCAAGTCGGATCACCACGTTGGGCGTGGCCTACTGATCCGGCCGCCAAAGTCGACCCTCAGTCGTCCAGGATTGTTGACTGCGCGGTCGACAAGGCAGGCAGCGACTCAATCCGAGAGGTCAGGACTCGTTGTCGTCCGGAGACAATGCAACAGAAACGGCCGAGGCATCCCGTCGCCGGCTGCCAAGGCTCCAGTAGCCCCCACTGTTCATGGCTGTGTCGCCGATGGGGGGATCATGGCAGGTGCGGATGATGCATAGGTAGAGTATCTGCACCTCATGCATCGTTCATCACACCCGGGTCGATGCTGGCAGCGATTAGTTTTGTTTCTTCCTTCGCTCCTTCATTCCTTTTGGGGCGGGTTGACTTGCTGGGTCGTTTCTGCCGGGGAAAGGGTAAGGCCAAAATGGAAACCGCGTTTTGCGGCGACCATGGGCCAACGGCGTCTACGAAGACGGAAGGAGCCATCATGTCAAAGGGACGCGGTGAGTGCCGAAAGGTGGACCATCCACCCAGGAAATTTGTGGACTTCCAGGTCTGCTGATTGGCCCCGGTTTGGCCGTTTTTCCAGAGAGAAAACGAAGAACGAGCATTTGTTACAGTCTCATGATTGTGCTTCGTTTACTTCGACTGCGTATGAAGACTCGGGGGAAGGTGGCCGCTTTTTCTGCGGCCAGGTGGGCGACCCCTTTCCCAGCATTGATGGCCTCCCAAACAGCCCTCCCCGAGTCCCAACTGCCTCCCGGGCCTCCTCGCCGGCCTGGAAGTTGGCCCGTCGCCATCATCTGTTTCCACCTCTCTCCTTCGTTCCATCCCGGCCCATTCTCCCGAGTCAGCCTATCGAGGCCTCTCTTGGGGGGCCATGCATCGCATCGCGTCATGGTTGATGCCATTCACTCCGTCCCGCCATGGGTTCCATTTTTAAATCGCAGCCCTTGGATGTCAAGTGATTTGCGGTGCTGCCACATCCTGCTTGGGACATGGACGGGAGCATCTGTGGACAGCTCCTAATTCGATTGTGGATAGCAGGTCGGTCCCGGTGAATTCGGCGCCTTGCGTACATGACCCAAAGGGCTTGCGCGACCAGGCCTTGATACCTGAGGTACCTTGAGCATCTGGCATCCACCCGTTATCGTCCCGAGTCGATGCAACGTCTGCCTGGCGCGTCATCCGAGTGATGGCCGGCGGGATACTGCTCGGTTCTAAGCAACGTCTCGTTACCGCTCATTCTTGCTTCCCACAATCGTCAGCGGCGCATGCTCCGGCAGTTATCACGATGTATGGATCAGAGCAAAGGCCACCCACGTGGTGGAAGAAACAAGTTTACCTGTTTTCGCGACGCCTCAATCCGAAATAACTCATGCCTCTTTGCATTTTTAACGGGCCTTTGATTATGTGGCTAAAGGGGGTTAGTATCTCTTTTTGATGCTTTTTTGCATTTGTAAAGCCCGCTTTTCTGTTTCGCTATAGGCCGCGAGCAGTCCTGTCGAGGGTTAAATTCATTTCTTCCACCACATGCCACCCTTCAAGAAGATGGCCCCATAAAACATTTCAGCCCTAAGATAGGCCATTGAAACATTACGGAAGGTGTTTCGAAAGGGCATGAGGCTGGAACGGAGGGATCCCGTTGCAGTCAGTTCGTCTCGACCAAACAGAGACCGCCTCTTGCACAAGATCACCCACTCGCTGCCATTTCTAGAACCGACGCTCCTATTGGCCAAAATCCCGTCCCGGTACTACTGCGGCATCGTTCCCCCACACCACACCACCCCGTTTCCTACCACAGATGATGTCTCCAGCCCTACACCATACTAGCGAGTTCCAGGCAGATCTAACCCTCTTGAACCGCAGATCTCTTGCTCTCCTCACGTATCACCGAACGTTACCAAACTAAGTTGCATCTCGTGGATTGGATCGCGTCCGAGAGGCAGCCTGCCACGGTACACTGAGGGCAAGCAAGGCCTTGGCTAATGCACTCCATATTTTGACCCGTCAGGAAAACATCACGGTATTCCCTTACGGTGTCTAATACAGACTTTACTCTGCCCAAAAAAAAAAAAAAAAAAAAAAAAAAATCCGTGCTCTACCCTGCACGCACCTGAAGCAGAGGTATTCCCTTACATCGTCACCGATGAAATCCGCAACAGGGGCATTCTCCCTCCTTGCCCAAACCGCTTTCGGCTCGCCGAAGCCTTCGTACCCCAGCGTCTCATTCACGAAAACCAAGCGATCCAACTTGGAACTCCCCTAATTCCAATCCAACTCTAGCAATGCCTCCCCATCTTGGAACTTTTGTCTCCTCCCACATGCCCCGTTCTGAATATCCCTTCGCATCCCCTCGGACCTTTTACCCGAGCGAGAAAATAGGACTGCTCGTGAGTGGAGTATGTGTAACCAACACCCAACATCCCTATAGGGCTCCCCCGAGGTGCCGCTAGGGTGGGGAATCCATTGCTGTGCGCCTCCCGGGAAGGATCCGGCGGGATTCTAACCTCCCGCGCAACATAGCCTTTACTTTTCCCATCGTCCACCAACTGCACGGTTCTGCGCAATAAGTGCCCGAATATGTCAGCAAAAGACCTGCTACCAGCCGTGCTCGTTGGCGAGCTGGCAAGTGATAACTAATCTGAATACATCTCCGTTTCCAACCCGGAGTCGCACCCAAGGTAGGCAACGTCCGGAGCTAACTAACTTCGGGGGCGGCAAATCCAGACTGTTGGTTAGGCGCCCGGTTGCACAAAAGGATCACAGCCGTTGTTCCTGGCCCCCAGATCGACGGGTGACGGACGTTGGGCAATCTGTTGCTAAATAAGCAACTCGGACAGGGCATGAAATGTTGGGAATAGACAGCGGTGGGATTCCGCCGACGTAGCAAAGATTCTGTCACGTCCCGCCAGAGTCACCGCACCATCAAGCAGACAAGATTCATCCGAGAGACTTTTGGTAATACTGACCAAGACTAAGAAAGCAACGACGAGACGAGCCGAGACTGTCTACTCAGGCCAGAGATGCAAATGTTCTCACACATAACAAACTCCGAGCGAGGCAAGTCCGCGTAATGGGAAGCCGAGGTATCACCCCCTTCCCCCATGCCATTCCGTGAGTCCCTCTTGACTCAGTCGAACCCAAGGCCTGCCTGCTCTCCCCTTCCGTTAAAACAAAGTACACGCACAAGCGATATTGCTATGACAAGAACCCAGAAAAATGCAGAGACGCGCGTAGCAACCGAATTACCCTCCCAAACTCCAATAATCAGGGTACTAAACACAACAGAGGAATGAACAAAACCCAATGGTCATCCCCAGATATGCTCCTACAGCATCGCGCAGTGCCGCAATGGTCGTCGACTTCAACAAGGTGGCGGTAATGAGGTAATTGATATACCAAGATAGGTAATGTGGCGGGTGGTATCGTGATGTTGACCGATTATGCAGCGTAGAACATAATTGTTGTAGCCTGTTGGTGATAAAACAGCAGCGGCAGCCGAAGAAGAGAATCCCAGAAGTGTCCCCCATCGCACCGCCGTTTCGCGAACTCGCCCGCTCAAGACATGATAACGCCAATGCATGCATTGTCAAAGACAACGTGTGGCCTCGGGATATAGTCGTTCCCTTCCCCAAAATAAACACCAGACACCGCAAAGAGGAACGAACAACTGCTCAAGGACGTGTAGAACAGAGAGTCGTGTCGTCATAAGTCGTGAATTTCGCATCGATCGCCAAGGCGATGGCATTAGGTTCCTGTGCCGTGATATGTGCTGATGATTTCCAAATCCCATCGGGCCTTTAGACACCGCTAATCTTCCGAACGGTGGTCGCTGCTGCGCTGGTCGCGGCGCCGCTGACTGAACCGATACGGCCGCTAGTCTTGCGCACACCAGCTTCTCGGACGCTGCCTGCCGCGCGCTTGACACTGCTGCTTCCGCGAACCTTGGTCAACACTCCAGACGCGGAGCTAGCGCGCGGTGTTTGGTCGTAGGACTTTGTCCTTGCTGCTGCTGTCCCGATATTCTCGATATCGTTCGACGCATCGTTGTCGATGACTTGGTAGATGGTGGTTGTCGTTGTTGTGGTAGTCTGGTGACTGACGGACCTGTCTCGAGCTGGGGAGAGCGAAGCGGAGGCCTTGCGGTGTGATCGCATGCGCAGATGCCACTCTTCATCCGACTCCCCGGGCCCCTGGGATGTTCGGTGCATGGAGATGACCTCAGTAGCGGTCTCGCTCTGGGCACCGCACTCCTCCTCAACGGTCTCGTGGATCGGGTTGCTACCGCGATTGTATGGGTGGTGGCGTTCAGAACCCAAGCGCTGCGTCTTTCTTGGCTGACCAGGTGTTGGGGCGGGGAGATAGTCCTCCTTGTTGTCTCGGGTGTGCTCCTGGTCCATCTCGCCCAGCGGCGTCCGGTTGTGTCCCCTGTTGGGAGGAGTAGCTGTGCCGTTCTTGCTGGCGCTGCGGCCCAGAGACGCTTTTTGCATTGCGCGGATCGGGGTGCTCGGCTGCAGGTTGCCGTTGGCTTGTGCAGCAGCGGCTGCGAGAGCAGCCTCCTTGCGCAACTTGCGCTCAATTCTCTCCTCAACCCACCACTCCCGGAAGACGCCCTGGTTCAAATGGAGCCAATGCTGCTGGGGCCCGACAACCATGCCCGGGCGCATGAAGCGCATGTAGGCAATGATCTCGTTTGCCGTGAACCCGTGCCTGTAGATCAGGTACGCGCCAATGAGGCACCCTGTCCTTCCCAAGCCGGCCTTGCAGTGCACGGCAATGCCCTTCTTCTTGACCGTGATGGTCTCGTGCGCCAGGCGAATAAACTTCCTCACAGTCGACAATGGCGGGCAAGTTCCATCCTCGAAGATCATATCGAGATGCTGAATCCCCAGAGCTTCGAAGTATGAGGAGTTGTAGAGCACCGAGTTCAGTCGTACGACCAAGCCAATGTTCCTCTCAGTAAAGTGCTTCAGGACGTTCTTGAAGGGTTGGTTCAGCGAAGGGTTGACGTCAATCGCAGAAAGAGACTTTGGCAGGGCAGCCCACTGTTCTGTCCCCTCTGGTGTGCGGGTGGCAGGATTGGTCTGTGGCGAGGCAAATGCGAGGAAGTGCGGCGTGATCCAGTTGAAGTCACCGTGCTCTACCCTCTCGAACTTCTCATACTCGTCGAGGTCGAACGTCTCCAGAACACAGCACCCCTCCTCCTTCGCCTTCCATACACCATAGACAACATCCTGCACCGTGATGCCATAGTCCGCTTGGCTGTATCCAGCGTCGCGGAAGGGCATAAGAGGGGGGTCGACCTGCGCCATGGGCGCAAGAGCCAGATGAGGGGGCCAAGACTGAATCAGGACCATGTAGCAGGCGAGCAAGGCAGAGGCATTTGCGCGGCCTAATGATTACACTGTTAGCACACTGTCTTGGGAAGAATTGTTCAGATGAACATACTGCGTGGGTCTGCTCGACTCCAAAACACAACTGGCCTATCCTTGTTCTCCTTTGCTCCCAAAATCTCATGGAACTGCAGCGCAAACCGGTAGAGATGGCCGATATGGAGCGGGCCGAAGTCGTGGTGGAATGCATTATACAGGAGGGTATCGTCTACGGTGAAATAGAATGGCTGTTTTTGGCTCGTCTTTGCTGATGTTGGGCCATCGAGGGCCCTCAGCGAACGCTTGCTGGGGGAGCGCGGAGCGGGATCCGGATAGGGGAAATATGTGGTCGCGTCCGGAGCTTCGAGATAAGATGCGAGGTATAGTCGGTCTGCGATGGTCAGCATCGTCACGGGTCGGTGGTGGGAGCGCACGTGGCTGGTTCTTTGTGCCGACCGGGATGCCCTGGTCCGGAGCAGGCACCTGCGGCGCTGCATTGTGTACACAAAAACCAAAATTGTGTGTAAACAATGCGACCGCAAGCGACTTTTGTGAAAAATGGTCGCGACATCGCAGTCAGGGGGCGTTGCACATACCTGGAATATACTCGATAATTTGCCCCAGATTGCTAGAGTACTTGGAAGAAGGAGCCATCACCACCGTCGGACCTGCGCAATGCAGGATGGTATTTACCAAGCACGCGAGGGTATGCACCAGTCTCCAACTGCTGTTGAAAACAATGATGAGCAGCGCTGTTCGTCTGGTTCGCGCGGTAGCGATCGGCAATGCGTCGTCGCAGATGCGGAAGGAAGCGAGGAGTGCGCGGAGCTGCCGAGTGGCTCGTCGCCAGGCGCTGCGGGTATTGTTGTTGTCGAGAGGAAGCTACCAGATAGTCGATGCGACAGGTCGGGACCAAAATGCGCAATGGCAAGCCTCAGGATTGGAGAAGGGGAGCTGAGGTTTGGAGAATGTGTGGATGGAAGGAGAGCATGCGACCGCGATTTTGGACAATGGCTTTTAATGAGAGGTCTGTTGTGTTATTATTTGCAAGGGTCGTCACAAAAGCAGCTGCCCAGCCCCTGTCTCCCCGGCAACGCAGCCGACTCAAACCCCCTTGCGTGCCGCCCCACTACAAGCCGCCCCACCGACTCCTAACGTTGGTGGGGGAGAGCTTGCTTTCTGTTCCAAGCGGGATACTTCAACTCCAATCATCAACGGACCTCAACACCGGCGCCATGGCGACCGAATTTGCGACCTCCCTGTACGTCCCAACCCGCTGAAAACAACACCATTCGCACATTTACCCGATGCACCATTTGTTAACTCGCTCCCGCGATGTAGAACGCTAGACATTCCCTTTCCCGAACCCCGCCTCGCATCCGTTGCCCTGCGCGCCCTCTCTGTCGACAAGGAGCTATCGCCTCTCGTTCAACGAAGTTTCTCCACAGTCACAGGCCCCAGGACAGATGGAGAGTCTATCCTACGGGTTGAGTACAAAGCAAGTACAAACCGCATGCTGCGTGTTGCAGTCAACTCCTTCCTAGACAGTCTGGCGTTGGTCATCGAGGTCATGGAAGAGTTGGATGTGGATGTGTTGGAATCCCAGAAATAAGTCTCTACAAGCGAGAGTTGAGTGAGCTAGCGCTCTGTCTATGATGGACGCATAGGTGTCACTCCAAAGGCGTTATGGCTAGGGACATCTACGCTTGAGCCGCGGCCAAGCCCAAGGGGTCGATGAGCTGGACGAGCACGGCAGGGCGAGGATCAGAGAAAGAAGCCTAAAGATACGCGTGAGATACGAGACCTCACCAACATGATCAGACAACGATTGCAGTGGGTGAAGATTCAACCCCAGCAACGCAGGTATGGATGGCGTCAAACAAGGTTTTCATGCCTCGGCAAATATTGGTCTTAGCTGGCACAACGGCCAAAGACGCTCTTGGCTCAGCCATATTCTTTAAGCCTGCTCCTCCTTAACTTGCAGCAGCGGGGATCCCGAGTCTTCCTCGATCTGGCGCTGTAACTCATCGTCCACCATAGCTGCCGTCTTAGGGGATACACTCCCTTTTCTGCCACCGTGACCATTCACGCCGTTTATATCCCCAGCCGTACCATTCCTCATGCCTTCTCCAGCAGATACGGCGCCGGCGTGTCCAAAGACTTCGATGGTACCATCCTGTCCGGCACTCACAAGGGTACCACCATGAACGTCGACCCAAAAGCACACCCCCTTGTGTGCCCGTTCGATCCGCTGCACAATCTGCTTGGTTATGACGTCCCAAAGCACGATATCGCCGTCCTCGCTTGCCGATGCCACAAACGCGATCGATCGTCCATCCGTCTCTGCCAACAAGCCAAAACATCCGCCGATGGAGAATCCTTGGTTTTTGTGCCCCTGATACGTCTTTTTGACGGCTCCAGAAACGTAGTCCCAGAGCCGAATACTGCTGTCGAGACTAAAGGCCAACACGAAGCGGCCATTCGGGCTAAAGCAAACGTTGGTGACAGCGGGGTTGTCCTCGTGAACCAAGGTCCGCAGACATTGGCCCGTAGATGTATCCCATATTCGACTAGAAGGCATGACAATATTAGCACATCCCCAAGCCCGAGCATCTAGGGCCAGCCTACATCAATCCATCTGTTGAGCAGCTCACCACCAACGTCCCGTCCCGGCAAAAGTCAATGCCGCTGACTGGGTCGCTATGCGCCGGCAGACTCCGCATCAACCTCCCGGCCCTGACATCCCATAAGAATACGGCCTCGTCGTAACTCCCGCTGGCCAAGATATTCCCCTTTGGCGAAAATGCCAAGCAATAGACATAGTTGTGATGTCCCTTCAGCGGCCGACTCCCCGTCATACCGCCCCGCGTCTCCGTCTTCTTTCGACGGTAATCCGTTTTGGCTCCGCGGCCACGTGTTCTCCCATCCTCTTCCGCACCGTCGCCTCTCCCGCCCTCTCCGGATGCATGAGCGGGATCAGCTGTGACCCTATCCCATAGTCTGATTGCCTTGTCGTCGGACCCCGTTGCGAGAGAATTACTGTCGGGTGCCCAGGCAACGCACGAGACGCCAGCCATGTGGCCGACGAGCGTGTCGATATTCTCGCCTGTTTCGGCATCCCAGATTTTAGCGGTGCCGTCGGCGGAGGCCGAGGCGATCCATCGCCCGTCGGGGGATATGCGCACTTGGCTGATGGCGGCGGTGTGACCTCGAAGCGCGACTTGTTTTTGGTAGCGGGGTATGATGGGCTGGCGCGTGGAGGGTGGTGGTGGTTGGGAGGCTTCGCGTGAGCGGGGACTGCGTCGGGCGGAGGAAGAAGAGGAGGAGCGCGAGTGCGTGGGAGAGCGGCTGCGGGAGCTGGAGGTGGAGGAAGAGGATCTCGATCGCGTGCCCGACCGACGGGAGCGAGGGGATCGGGGTGAACGCGGGGACTGCGAGGCGGAATACATTGGGCTCCTGGAACGTTGGCGGGGGCGTGTTGGTGTTTGAGATCCCAAGCGTGAGGGGTGAGGGCTAGATGGTGTGGAGGAACGGTAGCGGTTCCGTTTGTCGTCGCTCTCGGAAGCGGCGCTGTCCTTCAGTCCCCTCGGCGCGCGGCGGATCGAGAGTTTCTGGCCGTGAAGGGGCGCATCGGGTGATCCGTACCGTGGGGTAGAGTCGACGCTATCATCGTGCACTCTGCGGCGCTTCGAAGGGGTTTCTGTAACGGGGAGTCCTCCCGCAGACCCGAGCTCCGACATGTTGGAGATGTTGATCAAAGTTGTGGTAAATGCCTGCCGCGAAGGTTGAACCGCGTTTCCTTGTGGGGCGCACTAGGGCCCGCTTTACAGCTTGTTGTTGCCCCAATGTGATTGGCAGAGATCTTCCATCACAATCCGGGGAGCTCCACCCACTTCCCACTGTGGCTTGGCAACTAATCCGCTTTGCGATGTCCCTGGGCGAAGCTGAGACCTCGAACTCATCTCACGAGGACCCTCTTGCGACGCGACTCTGCTCCATTGCTCCACGTAAAGGCCTAGGACGTTCGTTCACAACCACTTATGCTCGAAAGACCCCAGAGCCTGTGTCGTGATACCTGCGCCCCTGCCAGGAAAACATTTCTTTTGCTGCTGCTGGTACTTGTACCTGTTTTACTTTACCAATCACCGCCATCTGCAGCTTCAGATCCCGGCCCGGACCGCTCGGCTCAGTGCGACTCTGGGTGGGAGGAGGAGCACCAGGGGAGTTCAGTTTGCGAGGAAATATACACCGCCATGGAGGCGCACCCCACAGAGATCTCAGTGGTGACGCTCAATTGCTGGGGCCTCAGGTACATCTCCAAGTTGCGCCGCGAACGTCTCAGCGAAATTGGCCGCCAGCTCGCCGTCGCCAACCCGCAGCCGCAGATTGTCGCCCTCCAGGAATGCTGGACCCAAGAGGACTATAAGAGCATCCGCCGCGAGACGCGGTTCATTCTTCCCTATGGGAAATTCTATCACAGTGGCGCGTTTGGCGGTGGTCTTGCCATCCTCTCAAAATGGCCCATCGAAGAGAGTTCCATGTTCCGCTACCCGCTGAACGGCCGGCCAACCGCCTTTTGGCGCGGCGATTGGTTTGTAGGAAAGGGGGTTGCTCACGCCAAAATCCGTTACGGGTCGGGACCCAAACATGTCGTTGAGGTCTTCAACACGCACACGCACGCTCCTTACGAGCACGGCCCCAACGACTCCTATCTCTGCCACCGACTCGCCCAGGCATGGGAGATGTCCAAGCTGTTACGAGGCGCTGCCGAACGCGGCCATCTGGTTCTCGCCCTGGGCGACTTCAACATGATCCCCCTCTCCCTGGAGCAACGCATCATCACGGCCCACAGCCCGGTCCGTGACACCTGGCGGGTGCTCCACCCGGACAGCTCCGTGGGTCCAGCCGACCATCCCGCCGAAAAAGCTCGGCGCCGGCCCATCCCCACCGCCGAGTTCAACATTCAAGAGAACGGCGCGGCTTCGGACGGCCCATACAACACATGGCGTTGGAGCAAAGAGCAGCAGAAGCTCCTTGGGCCTGGGAAGCCTGAGGTCACCATTCCCCCTGACACCATCGGTACGCAACCAAACCCAACTCTACCCCTTGATGCCTCTCACTAACATTTCGACACCCGGGAGATCACCGTGGCAAACGCCTAGACTACATCTTGGCCAGCTCCGGGGATGTCGCCGCTCTCCACGGCTCCTGGGTCGTCACCCGCACCGCCGTCGGTATGATGATGCGACACCCCGAGCTAGGCTGCTCCTTGAGCGACCACTTCGCAATGGAAGCCACGCTCACCTTTCATCCCCTCTCCCCCACCCCCTCGACCAACAACCTCAGCTCTCTCGCCCCCCTCCGACCCCCTACTAAAATCCTCTCCTCCAACAACACCGCCATCCCCCGCGCCGATTCCGAGATCATCACCGACTCCCTCCGCCTCGCCAGCAAAGAGGATCACCCCGATCCCTCGGACGATGCCGACTCTCGTCTCGAAACTCGCACCATGTCCACCCACATCCCCACCTACGCCCTCCAAAACGGCACTTTCCTGCACATCCCCTCCCAACCCTCACCGCGCGGCAGTGTCGACTACACCCGCTCCAGCCCCACCAGCAAAGACTTTACCATCCACCTCAGCAACACAGACGAATCCGCCCCGGCCTTCCCCTCCTCAGCCTACGACGAGATCCTCGCCGTTGTGCAAAAGTACGACCGTCGCGAGCGGTCCCAAAAGGCTTGGCGCGGTCGACACTTCTTCGCTTCCGTAGCCATCTGGGTGGCCTGCCTCGTGGGTGCGTGGTTCAACCCGCACAGATACGTCTCGTTCATTCTCATTCTCGTGAGCGGTCTGTGGCTGGTGGTCGGCACCATTGATGGGCTACTGTCACTCTTGTTCTTCAAGAGCGAGCTGAGGGCGCTCAAGGAATTCCAGTGGGAGGTCATGAACGCCAAGGCATCCATCGGAGGCGGTGTTGCTCCCCCTCAGGACGAAGGCGAGAATGATGACCGGTCATGGTAAACGATGGTGGAACACGAGGCGGCATGCAGTGACTGATAAACGACGATGAGCGAGCTGGGAAATAATGTCATGAGTTTTGGGATACGGATTCTAGGGTATACCTAGCAAGTATAATGTTAATGCTTTCTAACTCTGTTCAGTTGGACATACCCAACGACTCCCCAGTGGCCTTCCCGTGGGCGCCTCCATCGTGTTGCCTGGTGATCTTTTTTTTCCCTGGGCCCACCGCCTCATTAGCGCAAGCTCATTCTTCCCCGGTACATTGCCATGGACGCAGGAACACCATCTCCCCAGCCGCCGTGCGCTACCCTTCTTCTGACGCCTCCATCATCCAGGCCAACATCAAAAATTCTGTCTTGGTCTATGTCCATCGGCACGCACTGATTGTACTGCATCCCTGCACCAGCAAGGCTGCCTCGGCGGGCAGGAGGCCGAATGCGACGCCAAGTATACCCTAGGAACGCCGTCTTCTTTCGCACGTCCATGACAACAGCGCGCGTATTTCGGTCGCGCAGCAGTCGGTCTCGGGGTCGTTTTCGGTTCTTGTGTCCGAACTCTCGGATAAACTGCCGCAACATGTTTCGCTCGACGACAGCTAGCCCTGGCAGACCCTCGATCTGAGCATCCAGATCGCGGAGACGCGTGCTGTCGTAAGGGGTGGCGATGGCCGCCAGAGCCCATTTTTGCACGCTGCGACGAAGCCCCCTGAGAGCGAGGCGTGCCGCTTCCACCTTCACCAGGGAAAACGATCTGACAGTAGCAGCGACGGCAGCCTCCGTCAGTGCGCCATCTACTTGTTGCGCCCGCAAAGTAGCCATTTGTCTTTGCATCATCTCGGGACTTTCTTTGGCCTCTAGCAGCTCCGATTCTGAAGTTTCACTCTCACTCCAGTCGCTGATTTGCTCGCCTTCCTCAAACCAGTGTGTATCGTCCACAGCTTGAAGGTCGGGCACCCATGGCGGGTCGAGTTGGTGCAGACGTTCCCAAGGCACACCCCTGAACCATTTGTGCGCTTTGATATCCTCGGCGTCATACGGAAACACGTAGTGGCCAGTGTAGTCACGGGGTGCCTTGCCGGCATGCTTCTGTGACGCTGATCGAGTGTTTGCGTGGGGGCCAGGCCCTGTCATTCCACTGGCCGGGTTCGATGCCGAATACAAATCCTTGAGATGGTAGCGTTTCGAGCACAAGCGGTTCTCTTTTTCCTGGATGAGCGAGGCGATGAGATGCTGACACCGATAAGACACCACTGGTCGGTGTGGAAACCCAAACGTTTCCCTGTGCCTCTATAACGAAGAGGTGTCAACAGGAGAACACTCCCTTCTGCAGGAAGAAAACTTACGATGATGTTCTGCTTTGTCACTTGCCGGCCCTCCTCGGCGAGAAAAGGGGTATGGCCATACAAGCACTCGTACAAGATGACGCCGATGCTCCACTAGTCGCATCGGCCATCATACTTCTTGCCTTCTACCACCTCAGGTGCCATGTACTGGCTGGTGCCGACTACGCTCATGGCCGATGTTCGGTTGCCGCAGCGGTTCCGCCAACTGAGCAGCGGTTCTCCGTCACACGGGTTCTTCTTTTCGTGTTTCTCAATGCCTGCCATGATGTTGCTAGCCCATTTCATTGTCACCTGCAGGCTCCGGCCGTCTTCCTTGTCTTGATTATCTCCCTCCACGTTGATTCCTAGCTTATTTAGCAAGCTGTACCGGTGGCTGTTGTAGTACGAAGTGTCATGAGACCAGTGTCCATTGAACGCCAGCCCGAAGTCGCTGATCTTGAGGTGGCCCGATGCGGATATCAGAAAGTTGTCGGGCTTGATATCTCGATGGATGCAACGGAGGGCATGCGCCGCTTCGACGCACAGTATCATTTCCGCGATGTAAAACCTCGCAACCGCCTCGTGCAGCGTGTTTTCGCGAATGAGGAGCCCGAGAAAATCGCCTCCCGGCATATACTCCATGACCAGGTACAGATTTGCCGCATCTTGAAAGCTAGCAATGAGTGGAACGATCCTGCTCTTTTGTTAGAACTGATTCCTTGAGCTGCATACTGAAGTGTCAACGTGCCATCTCGAGCCCTCCGACTGAACCAAAAAGTCCCTTTCCGCCCTGAGATGGCCCTCTTGGCTGGTCCGTAGCATGGTTGACTTTCGAATCACCTTCATTGCGTACACCTGTCTTCTCTCGCCCTCGGACCAACCATCGCCCGGTTTCTCGAACCCATCCACTCGCCGTTTTTCTCGCACCAGCCTCACCACACCGAAGCTTCCCCTTCCGAGGACCTTGAGTACCTCGTAGTCGTTGACGAGACAAGAAGCAGAAGAGCCGCGCGGCGCTGACAATGCACGGATGCTTCTCACCTTCATAACCCGCGTCTCCCGCAGGTGGTCGCTCTCACACCGGCAGAAAGCGGCCCGTATCGCCTCGAGCTCAGCAGGGCGGATTGCCTCAATGCCGCCAGGTCGGCTGAATAGCTGGGCTTGGAGCTGGCGCAGTCGGATGGATCGCGGGTTGGGCCCCGACGTCAACCGTTCGTTGAAGTACGTCTCAAGGAAAATCTTGGCCGCTGCGGCTCTCTCAGCGGTAACCACACTGGGGGGTGCTTGATCAATCACTGTTTCCTGTATTGTTGTAAGGTTGCTGTTAGGACTCGAACGCTTATCGGGATGCCGGCGGCTGGACGTGGCGTTGTGCAGATTAGTGAAATGAGAGGCTCCGGCATGGGTCTTCTCGTGAGCAAGGCTTCCTGTGTACGACTTCTCAAACTTCGAGTCCAGAGATGTCAGACCCGTCGAGTCTTCAGGTGACTTGCCCGACAGGCTATTCTTGCTGGACTCGGTCATGGACGGGGTCGGGTTAGACGACGTGTTGGCATTGTTGTCCTCGTACGCCCTTTCTACATGCTGGAACGCCTGCGGCAGCGATGGGCGCATCTTTGCGGTAGTTCGGTGGATCACTGTCGGCTCGTGGGGAATTCGGAGCAAGGCGCTGGACATCTTTCGGAGCCTGTGGGCGATGCCAGACCTGGGCCTCGGAATCTCTAGCCCCGTAGGGGCACCTTGGAGCTGTTCAGCGCCCGCCTTGTCCGATGCTACACATGACGCAATTCAGAACCGGAGACAACGACACACAAAGACGTCGCGGGAGGAATCAGACGAATCCCCTTACCGTTGCTGGTGAGCGACTTGAGGGCGATTGCAACTCTAGAGCCCTGGCGACGAAGTTTTGATGGCCGAGGCAAGGCGTCTTCTCCAGGAGTGGTTGGAAAGACGCTGGAGAAGTTCTCGGGCCCCGGCTCACTCTCGGGAAGCACGGCGCCCACTGGAACTGGATCCAGTGAAAATCTTCGCTTCATATCGCCTTGCGACCGTTGCCATTGACCGGAGGCCGTTGTGTGATGATGACAGTGCAACGTGGGTTAGTATGTGGTCAAGAACTGAAGTAGCGAGAGTGCAAAAGAGAGAAGCCCGAGACTGCGGGCGAGGCAGCTCCTGAGTTACTGGGGTGGGAATTCAATGCGGCACGCCTCGTAAATGATGCACCAGGCTTTTGAGCAACTTGATTGCCTCTGAGGGCTGAGAGATCAATGTGTCTTGCTAATTTAGGTATCTCGTTCAGTGGCGAGTAACGGAAGGTACAGTCGCCCGGGCATGGACCTTATGCCAGTCATTCATTCCTTCCTTACAACACGATCAAGCGGCAGAAAAGTTGTCAGATAATGGCCAAACAGCACTGGTCAAAACAGCAAAGGCAGGACAAGTTTTGCAAGGCCAAGAATGGCATTCATTCCCCAACCATACATGAGCTAGAAATTATCTGGCGAAAACATGAACCTTGACCAAAAGAATTTTGCTTCGCCAATCCAGATGCAATGCAGACCTCGTCATCCCGTCTAACAGCGTCCCGCTTCCCACGCCTTCGAAGCAGACGCGCGCGCAGGTCAGAAGTTCCCCATTGCTAGTGCAACCCGAAGGGTATAGGGAAACAGTCAAACCGAGAACCCAAACAAAGGAAAGTAAAGGGAAGTCTAGGAAAAGTACAGCCGACTTGAAGCGAGCCGGGGTGGCGGCTGCCTCGTCTACTTGATCTCCAGCAGCTTCACGTCGAAGATGAGAGTGCTGTTCGCAGGAATACCAGGCATAGACTTGCTGCCGTAGGCGAGGTGTGCGGGGATTGTCAAGCGACGCTCACCACCAACGGCCATGCCAACGATACCGATATCCCAGCCCTTGATGACTTCGCCCTTGCCAACCTTGAAGGTGAACGGAGTGCCCTTCTTGTTGGCATCAAAGACCTTGTTGTTCTGCAGTTTTCCGATGTAGCGCATGCCGACCTTGTCACCAGACTTGACGGTGCGACCAGTGCCAATCTTGCGATCGTCAATGGTGACGCCCTGGACAGTACGGACACTGGAAGCCTTCTTGTCGTCCTTGGCGGGGCCAGTGGGGCCCTGCTCGAGCTCCTTTGCGAACTGAACCTTCTTGTCCGACTTGGCCGACGCCGGGGAGTCAACCTTCGCAGCAGCCTCCTTCGTGGCCGCCTCGGTCTTGAGTTTCTTCTGTTGCTTCTTGCTCAACTTCTTGTTGTCGTTTGCGACCATCTCGTCGAGATCCTCAGCCTCCTCCTCGGCCGGACGTTTCTTGCCCTTCTTGGCGTCAACCAGCTTAGGTGCCTCCTCCTCATCGGTGTCAACCTCCGCGATGCGCTCAAGGCCGTCAATGCCGTCGAGCTCGTCGCTGAGCTCGGAGTCGTCCAGCTCATCAAGACCGGGCGGGAGGTCGTAGTCCTCGTCATCCTCGTCATCCGATTCATCCTGGTCAACGACGTAGTTGCCAGTAAGGTAGATCGTGTGGGTTCCTGAAACAACGAAGAAGACCTGCTCATCCTCGCCGACCACGATATCCAGCGGTTGCTGGTAGTTCTACCGTGAAACATGTTAGCTTGAGGCGCAAAATGATGGGATTATGCCAACACCACTCACGCGCTCAGTGTCAAGAGTGCAGACAACGTAGTGCTCAAGTTTGAGGTCGGCCCCCTCACTGTCGTCGTCGGAGTCCTCCTCCTCGTCCGACTCGCCAGCCTTGGCCTTGCCCTTTTTGCTCTTGGAGCCGTTGGCACCGGCATCGGCGTCCTCCATCTCATCATCGGACTCCTCCTCTTGGGTAGCCTCGAGGAGCTTCTTGATGGCAGCTTCTTGGCGGGCCTTCTTCGACTTGGAAGGGTCGCTGGGGCCACCGTTGGCCTCCTCGTCAGACTCCTCCTCGGAATCGTCGCCACCGCCGAGAAGGCGCTCGAGATCGTCCTCGTCGTCAGAATCCTCATCGGGTTGGCCGCCGCTGGCCTTGATAATCTTCAGAGTAGAGCGGGGAACGGAAGGAACGTTTCCCTCGCTGTCGGTCTCGGGAGCGGCCGTGGGATCAATGGCAGCCATGGTAATACGGATCTTGCATCCTGTGTAAGCAGCCTGTCCGGGAGGAGGACAGCAAGAAGAGGCACAAACTGTAGCAGGGAACTCGATCGCGGCGGGAACCATCATTTCGCCCGGAGGCACTTCGAGGCCTTTGGTAAATGTTAGTTGCTAGAACCATTCTGAGATACTCCCGAATGTCTCGGGGGGTGGTTTTTTTCGCTGCTGAGACAGCAGGGTAAAAGGGCAAGAGGGTAAGAAAACAACACCAATTAGACATACCGTAGAGCGCAACAGGGAGTAGAGGCGACATCTTTGCAGTGATTTGTGCTGTTTGAGGATTGATTGTTTGGTGACGAAGAGGTTGGAGGAACAGAGGCAGGTAAAAGCTGTTCTGGATGGGAAGGGTACAAGAAACTTTTGGGCGGTGAAGCGGGCGAAACAAAATCTACCTATGTGAGCACGGACCACATAAACAGTTTTTTTTTACCCCACCCTGAGTGAATCTCTGCCCTCGAGGTGGACAACTGAAGGCAAACAAGGAGATTAGGAAGGTAGCTGTGTTCATAATTATTTACTCATCAATGCAAAAGCTAACCGCACCTCTACGATTACGGACTGACTCAGAATCAGAACTTCCTAAAGGCAAGCAAGCGCATGCCAGTCACCGCAAAGCACTCCCGTCCTCGGTCCTCGGTCCTTGATTGACCGACCCCACATTCAAGCTTTCAAGGCCCACATGTCTTGAGCACAGGTAACGGCGACAACACCACCACAACAGCGACACCACAGCTCTTTGCGTACCTCCTTAATGCCATGCCAATAATAATGTTTGGGGATGCGATAGAGAGCAACGCACCAAGTCTCACTTTGAGCAAGACTGCTTCTTGGACTTGGGGTTTGTAAACCGGAGAAAACGTTGACGGACAAGGAATAGGTTCCAAGCACCTGGCATCGAAGTCGGCGCGGCTGTCGAGGACGTTTGTTAGGCCCACATTTGTTCTTTATACCTGCCATATGTATTCCAGACTGTTGGGCCACCAACCCGATTCCTCTCAACTCCTCTTTCTTCCCACAAATCCCAACTCTGTGACTATTTCTTGGGCGTGCTCAGGACTTGTTCCTGTTCATGTTCACGGATACAAGTGCGCCACCCATGGTACAGGTCGCTACCTTAGCGATCTATTTTACTTTTCTTTCACAATGGCTCTTGAGAGAGGCTACTCCTTTATCCACTGGGTTCGTTGGGCACCTGGGCGAAGTCATTTTGAGTTGGACCTTGGCGGTCAATACATGTAATGTAAATTCCTTTCTGGTGCCCGGTGCTCGAATGGAGCAATCTGGACCTGAGCTAACATCAAGTCTAGAGGTTGCTAACAATCTATTGTTATTCTTTACCGAAGATATTGATCACCGAGGTCGAGCCCATATCAGAGTAAGTCGACATGGATCTTTAGGCAACACAAGCCGGAGTTCTAACTTGAATCGTCTGCATAGTCGACTTCATTCAAAGTGCATTTATAAGAAGAGATAGCGCCACCCCCAAGGTCCAGTCTTGAATCCAGTCTGCTGTCCTCGTTGCCTTCGGAGAATCAGCGGCAGAATCCTACATCCGTAGCGTGCCGGCGAGGACGGAATAGTCAACAACTGATTAGAATGAAAGCAACATTGACGACGTCCGTGGCCGCTATTATTTGTTATGAACGCGAAAGCCAATGCTGATTCTACGATATAGTACAATTTCAAACACGCCTGAAGGCGTCACCTCGACTCGGCCGCGCACATAGAAAAGCAACGACGGGAGCCGGACCACACAACAGCTTCACCCCTCTGTGTTAATACCAACAGCCTCATCGTCATCTTCAGCGCCTTCATTGCCCCAAACAAGACATGGAACCATATCCGCAATGCCTCTCTAAACGCAAAAGATGCCTCGCGCGATCATTTGAAGGCGTCGATCTGATGCATCACGTTTGCTTCCGTTTCCCGACACCCATGACTGCCGCCTTGATCACCTGCCAAACCATCCGCAACGTAAACATTGCCTGACCTGTTTCGTACTGTTGAGGTCTATCTCCGACATCGCAAATATTCACACCAAACTCAGCAATCGGCCCAGGAAAGTGCTTCGGCGTGTGTCTCGCGTAGGCGGATACAAGGTCGTTGCCGTTGGTAACGCCGCCCTGGCGCGCTTGTCAGTCCCACAAACAAAACAGAGAGAAGTCCAGCTGTGGAGTCCAAAGCAGGGGTAAACCCGGGTCACTCACGCAGGACCAGAAGTTACCATCCTGAATCCACCTGAGGCTGTCGCCAAACCATGTTGAACCCTCAAACTTGGCCTTCAGCTGCGTTTGCATGCTGCGTGGACCGCAAACTTTCTTGCCCTTGAGGAGACCGGCTTCACCGCAGATGAAGATACCGGTGCAAACTGAGAGGATATCTGTCTCTTTTCTTGCCGCGTGTGCGGCGAGCCAGTCGAGGGCAGCCCTCTCGAAGCTCAGGCGGGGATCCGGTCCCGGGACGAGGACGATATCAAGGTTTCCGGGTCCAACTTCGGGGTCAGAGAAGTGATGTGTGCATTGAATGCTCATGGCCGCGGTCATCTCGATTGGTTCGCCAGGTTGGACGATACCGATGTCTGTTTATGTTAGTCGACTCGACCAGGCCTGTACTGGCTCTCGGCAGCCTACGCACAGAAGATCTTGATGCTGGGAGCCAGATTAATAATGGGAGGCGGGACGAGATCCTCCAGTAATGAGAGGTACTCGTGGCTCATGGTGGCGAGGACGTCGACGCAAGCGGTGTCGAGCACTTGGGCTCCAGCAGGGAGGAAGACGCCCAAGCGGACAGTTGGGCGAGCCGCAGGGGCACCCATTTTTGCAATGATACCTATGTGAGATGGGTAATATTGAGAATGGAGTGTCAAGGAGGTGTTTATCGTCGAATCGAAGGCATCACCAATCATGAAGACCAAAACGCACAGAGAGGCATCGTCTCAAAGAACACCCTTCTTTATACCTATCGTATCCTTTATCCCATTTCCAGCGCCTCCTCCGGCCCCGAACCACAACTTCGCCGTTACGACCCGGGAGTTACGCCGTCTTATACGCTTCCCTCCCGAGCCCGTCGGCTTTTCCGTCTCGGCCCAAGCCGCCGCACCTAACCCAGACCCAAAAGGTGGCGCAAACTTTCCCCTCTGATTGGCCCGTCCCGACTCAACCTCCGAGCCGCTTCGGGGCCTTCCAACCCGGTAGCACACAGCGCAATGCCAGTGGAGGAAGAACAAAGAGAAACACGTTTCTGTTACGTCCTCATCGGGAATACCAAGCCAAACCACCGGGTCAAGCAAGGGATGAGGCAAACGCTTCGATGCTTGTTTCTCCGACTCGCACTCGGCTAAGGGGTGTCATCGCAAGAAGTTTCATCATCGCTCACCGCAAGACACGGGCCACAGCGAGACCCTCCCCCCCTTTCTTTCACCTAAATCCAACCACACCCTACAAAACAATTGTTGCGCATCGCGCGTATCTGTGCTCTGCTCCGCTCCGCTTTTGCTGCTGTCTGGTGCGGTTCTCTCCGTCTGATGCAATGCGCACATGATGCTACTGCGCTCACCTGAACGGAACCACCCAAAGCCCTTGGTTTGACCAAGCTCCTGGAGGGCCAGAGACGACAAACATTCGCCGTCGCCAAACGGCCCCAATTCGGACACCACCCACCATGCCCCGCCAGCACCCAGTCTGCGACAACGCACATGCTCTTTTCGAGGGACCTGCATGAGTTTCTTACGAGTCTCTTTAGTCGGAAACCCTTTGCTGCTGCATAGCCATTGAAACTAGAAAGTGTCGAGGCTCTCTCGTGCTCGCCCCGCCGCGGCCCTGCGCCGCATCTGACTGGTGAGCCTGCAAGCAGAGCACTGCCCGGCGAGTCTGCCCGTCCGCCAGTGGCAAGCGTTCCATGCTGACGCGGCCGATGCACTTCTGGCCGATATGAACCAACGGCGTGGACAATCCGTTCCGACCGCATCGCTGAGCCAGGTTGGCCTAATAGCACATTTGAGTTTGCTCTGTCTTGAACTATGCGGGCAACGTTGCAGGGAATAGCACAGGACAGAGACACAGTAACTCTGCAGGATTAAGCGAGCGATTTGATTTTCTTTCCTATACACCAATACTGTCGAGATGATATCGGTATCTCCCTCAATGAGGGGCACAATGTGTCGATACACCCAAGATCGTGTCGCGGCGTTCCCCTCCGCCCCCGCCCCTCCCCCGTCAAGCGCCCAACTCCTGCTGCGCCGGGCCGGTTACCGTCCCACCGCCCCAACCCGCCTATGTACAAAAGTAGTGATTAAATATTATGAGCTAGAAGGTATTAGGATTCATGGCCGTTGCCCTTCGGCAGGCAGCGACCGGCTCGGCGGCCGTGGCTCTGCCTGCCGGGCCTCGCCCTGCATCCCGCAGCAGAACCCTCCGGATTGGGGCCTCGTCGTTTCGCCGAAGCCTTTCCATCGTGACCCAATCCTCGCCATTTCCGTTGTCCCGTTTCCCAACTCTTGTTGCGTCTCCATTGTAAGCGAATGATGCCAGCAGGCGGAATATCCCCATATTCCCTTTTCCCCCTTCCTGCGGTATAATATCTCTCTTGCTCCGTGAACTCCGTGGAAGCCCAAAACAAGAAAGAACGAACCCCCGTTCCCAATTCTAGATGCCAAAATGCCGATGCC
Organism: Podospora aff. communis PSN243; assembly: GCA_033296975.1. Lineage (NCBI taxonomy): Eukaryota > Fungi > Ascomycota > Sordariomycetes > Sordariales > Podosporaceae > Podospora > Podospora aff. communis PSN243. The sequence goes on along the minus strand of MU865938.1, from coordinate 327,417 downwards.
ATGCCATGCATATCAACATCACGTCCTCTCTATTTACACGTGCACGCGCCCCCCGAAGCAGGCCTTATAAGAATGGTGGAAAGCGGCGGACGAGGCTTGCGAAAGTCCGCCAAAGGTTCAAAGTAACAAACAATTCAAAGAAGCGAATAAGGTGGGTAGGCGCTCGTCCCGTACGGTCTTCGTCGTGGTAGCCGGACAGGCAGGCGCTGAGCCTGGCAGAATCGAACAATGTAATAGGATACGAGAAAGAATCCATTAAAAGTGTGAGGCGTCGTCGTCGTTGCATTATACCATCGCTTCCGCGGACAACGATTTCCCTCGTTTCCGCGTCACCTTCTTGCTGACCGTGTACACCAGATCTAGTGTCCAAAAGTGGAATATTTGTGCCTGGGCGCAGGGAATGGAACCGAAAATCGGTGCCACTAGCGGGACCATGACGTAGTCGATGAAGTTTGTCTTGACCTCGCGGCGCGAGAAATGCATGCCCTTGGTGAGGCCCGCATCGCTCATCTCCTTCTCGCGCGTTTCAACGCATATCCTGTGGAAGCCTTCGTACAGTGCGAGGTAGAGGGCGACCTCCATGAAGCCGAGGGCGCGCAGGACGTTGCAGACCCTAAAGATCCAGTTGACACCGTGGATGTCGCCAGTGCCCTCAGTGACCCACATCCACAAGGTGGAGGCGACGATAAGAGTGTTCATTTGGACGGGCAGGAAATGGGCCTCGAACAAGCGATGGAACAGAATCAGGAGGCGCTGATAGTTGGGGCCCTTGATCGTATCCGTAACAACGTCGGAGAAGATGCCGCTTTCGGTCTTGATGTCAACGCCATCGACATCAAGATCAGGAACGTAGGTGTCGGACTCGTCATTCCTAGAGAGCGCATTAGTCATTGGCCTCGCGTTCGGAGCAGAATCCCCCAGCTTACAAGGAAGTATGCAGAGGCCGGAAAGCCCTGGCGGTGTGCTTGCGCTCATGCCAGAGCTCGACAGCCTTCCTGATAGCGTAACCGGTGTCGAGAGCACCCCACATATGACGCAGAGCCTGCTTGTACCGCGCGCGGATGTCCATAACAATGCCCGGATATCCCTTGCCGCGGCCGCCACCGGTGACATTGGTCTGGCTGACAGGGCTCATGACCGTCCGAGTGGTGAGGTTACCGTTGAGAGCAAAGAAGCACTTGAGGTACATGTGGAGATCCTCGCCAATGGCTTCCGAGTCGCAATCCCAGCCTCCCACACGGTCGACCAGTTCAAGAGGGAGCGAGTAGACCGAAGTAGGGGGCGCAATCGTAGAACCTTTGTACAGTCCCGACATACCAGCAGCGGACCAGAGAACATCGGCGACGCGGACAATAGCAGGCACATTGTGCGCATTGCGGTCAAAAATGATGGGAGCCGAGTAGAGCGTCGTGGTGGCGGTTTCGGGATAGGCCATGTGCATGGTGGTGACGAGTGCAAAATAATTGGAGGAGAGGTGGCTGTCGGCTGCAAATGGAGAGGCTTGTTAGCAAATCACGACATGCATGCATATCAGAAACAGGGCAGTACGCCGCAGGCAGCATATCACACAAGCAGGAACACGATCGGCTTACCATCAATGCCAGTGACAATCACGTCCTTTCGCTGCGCAATTGAGTACTTTTCGCTGAGCTTCCGCGCAGCCCATGCCATGTTGCTTCCCTTGCCAGCCAGCTCACCGGGAATATCCGAGGGGTGGATGGTGAAGTCAATTGATCGGAATTTCTTCTGGAACTCGTTGATGAAACGGAGCGCCTTGGTGTCGGCGTTGCTCTCTCTCTGTTCCATGGCCAGATAAACCTAGGTTCGCGCTTGTTAGTCCCAGGTTCGCACAGAAAATTCAACACATTATCGAGCGACCACAAAACGTGTTCCGCGACTTACATCGTAGGTGTTGCGAGCTTGGGGGTGCGATGCCAAGACCTCCAGAGTTTCCCTCAGCGTCTCATTTTCCTCCTTGTAGTTGGGGATGACAATCGCGTGGACGATGCGGTCGGGTGCAATGTCGCCATCGTTGAAGAGCTCGGGGTCAAGATCACCTGCTTCACTGCTCGAGCTGGAGCTCAACTCGCGGGACGAGGTCAACGTCTCGGAGCTAGACAGCGAGGTCGAGGAGCCGCGGCGGCGGTGGCCAAACTTGAAATCGCGGAGCGACTTGCTGTGCATCGTCTTGCGCAGGCTTCTCGTGATGGTGGCGACGGCCCAGCACGAGCGCAGCGGAAAGAGAAAGACCAGGAAGTGGATCAACAGGCAGTACCACGAGAAGACGGTGACCAAGAGGCTGTTGGTCTCGGGGTTGTAAGTGGGCGCGCTAAGACTGTCGGTCGACTGATACTTGTAGCCATGCCGTTGTGCCTCGAGTTCCGACGTGATGACCCAGTAGGAGAGGCCAATCGTGCTCAGCATCGCGAGGCCCCCCGCCCGCCGGCTGCACCATGCAAAGAGCGACATCGTGGCCAGAGATGTCTTGGGGTTCAGGCCCGAGGTGTAGTGACCGGCGAATTGACGATGGCGAGAGGGAGCGACAAAGATTGCGACTGCAGCTGGCGACGCGGTAAGGAGCGCGGTCGACGACACTGCACGTCGGCGCAACGTGGGGAGGCGGGATGGTGGTTGGAAGGAGGGACTCGGTGGGAGGAGGAGAGGATGTGAAGGAGAGGGAAGCGTCGAACGACAACGACGAAGCAGGTGCAGCACCTCGCGAAACAGTAAAAGGGGCGGGTCCAGCCAGTCCTGGCAGCAGAGGGACGGGGCTGAGCTAGGAGCTAGGGGGCGAGATGGGGTACCTGCACTGGAAAAAAAAAAGCCTTCGCACAATGGCCCATTGGATACTGCCTGAAAGAGATAGCGCAATTTGGGCAGCAGAATTGTCGCGGTGGATATCCGCGCTTCAGTCTTTCAACAGCAGAAGATGGAAAGCAAGCAATCCCAAAGTACAGAAATGCATCAAACACGAGTCGCCAACGAGCCCAACTCAGTTCTTGCCCAGGTTTGTCTTTATATGTGTGGCTTCCCCGCCGTCCGATAATCCACGCAACGTGCTCTGAGCCACGTCGACGGTCCACAGTCCAGCGGCACTCCAAGTGCCCGTGCCTGCCGTTTACTTCGATACGGCGATGCTGCGCCACACGAATGGCATCGAAAATGCCAGTTGCGGCATCAAAATCAACTGTGCCGTCGTTCCCGTTCCCCTCACGCTGTGAGGATCACGATGGGCTCTTATCGAAACCCATTGGCAGAGGCTGTGTCGACCAAGTCCCGTCTCTGGGGATATAGCGTTATGCATGCAATGGCGGGGCTCTCTGCAATCGCGATGGCCAGCTCTCAGCGCAGGTATGTGTCTCGCTCACAAAGCATCTAGGGTAACGGGTCGCCCAGGAGGTGCCCTCGAGCGTCAGCCTCGCAGGAAGGCAACCTGATATCGGCTCTCGAGAGGCTGAGAGCGAAGACGACGACGACGACGACGCGGAGGAAAAGAGGTGAGACCTTGCCCAGCCCGATGGTTTGTCAACAGGGTTGACAGGTTATCTTGGGTGATGAGCTAACCTTTTCGAGAAGACATAATTTTCCTAGCCCTGGGCTCGTTTAATTAGCCGGGCATGTCGATCTGATTGGGCGCTTGTTCATCACCCCAAGATCGACCGTCACAGCTTCTCGACAACACAGGCCCAGAGTGAGCGAGTGTGTCAGTGGAGGGCTGACGGTCAGCAGTAATCGCTTGGCCTTGACCATTGGTTCGCATGTGCCATTCTGTTCATTTCTGAGCAGCCGGGGGAGAAACGCTTCAGCCACAGCCTGACGGGAGTCTGATCTGACCCTCCACCGCGCAAAGAGGCCTCTTGCGGGCCTGCAGTCGAAAGAAACGCTAGCGCGGCGTGCGCAGCTGCATGCCGGTTGCCATCAGCCCCTCCATGCCCTTTCAGGTTAGAGGTGTTTGCATTGCCAATTTACGGCGTTGAGCACTCGCAGCGAACCCCCTGGCAAATCAAAGCTTCTCCATCCTCCACGGGATTTAGTGGCCTCACATCATTTCGCTTTGAAGAACGGGAGCTGGAGCCTGGGGAGGGGCAGATGTGCCCCGAGATCTCAGGGACCGCGGCAGAGACAGGAGGAACCTGAGAAATGAGAAGGGATTTCATCAGTGCGTCACGCTCCGCGTCCGAGCCCCATCAACGTCGCCGTCGTCCCGTCGTTCTCGTCGCCGAGGCTGAGTCTTCTTCACGTTGCCAAGGGGCTGCCGCCCTGCTACAGCCAACCAAGTCTGGATCAAAGTAAAGGCCCCAACGGTCGACGCTCGAGCCAACCCAGAGCAGCCGCAAAGCGAACGAGTGGGCGTGCAGACGGGCTCAAAAGTCCACTTGCAATCGCCCTCTCCTGCAGCTTCAGGTGTCAGGCAGGACTCCCCGGCTGCAGCAATCGGATGCAACAAAGTTGTTTCGAAACACCCTCTCTTCCCAGACACGCACCAATCTCTGGTCGACATCTCCCTCCGTGCAGGCACTGTCCGATGGAGCAGCGAATGGTGAACCCCGAGCTCCATTTCCCCCACCAGACAGAGCTCTGGGCATGCCAAAAGACACCGTCAGCAGTGCCGCCCTCCAAGATGAAAAGGTTCTCGCTCTCTGGGACATCCTCCCCGCCGCGCACGGTTCAATTCGGCCCTCACTTTTGGCTGTAGCCCCGGTCCGCCCCGTACGTCCGGATTATGGCGTGCGTAAATTGACGAGCCGACGGCCTCGGCCATCGAACCAGTGCGACCACTTCCAACGGCCGTCGCAAACCCCCAATCATCCCGCGGGAAAAAACCACCAGAGAAAATAACCAACCCTTAGCCATATGCAATCCATACGGTAGAACCAAGAAAGCGTAGCACAACTCCCAAGCTCCCCTGGCTCGGCAAGGATCTTCCCGAGGCTCTTGAACCCTTGGCCGACACCCCCTTCGAAGAGAAAAAAAAAATTGCCAGAGCCAAGCCATCAAAGCGCCACCACCACCACCACCCCGAGAAAAAGAACCGCGACGCGTTTCCCCAAAACCAGTTCGCGTAAAGTGGCTGCCCATCTTGCCAACCTCGCTACGTCCCTAGCCCGCAAAACGCAATCAATACCAAGTCCCATCAAGCAACGTCCTAGCAATGCAGCAGCGCGCATGGGATGGCACCTCACATCGTCCCCTCGCAGCTGTCGCCCGTCACATCACGTCACGTCGCGAAACCCGCCTGCCCATGCCCATGCTTGGTACGGTAACCCGTAACTACTACCACAGTAGAAAATTTTAGAATAGAAATTACAGCGGCAGAAAAAAACCGTGGTTCGCGCCGTTACAGCCAATACCGGGGCCTTCCCGGACTCCGGCACACACACACACGAGTTCTGGCCTACCCGCAAACAGTATCATTTCCTCGACAACCACCCAGCGCAACGCAACCGCACTGGGCACGCCCAAGAAAGGGATTCACACGGTTCTTCAGGGTTCAAATTTGAGCAGTGGTCAGCACGGGTACCTGCCGCCATCTTCCGACACCACATCTTCTCGCTGCAGAGTGTTACGTCCAGCTCATTTTACTTCTGTACGGATCCGGTCTCACAGCGGCTAATAGCTGTGGGCACCGCATCGAAGGCTCGGTCTCGCATCTCACCCGCCTTGCCTGGTCGGGAGAGGCACCGGGTGACGAATATGGACACAACAGCTGATGTTGCACAGGTAATGTCTCTGGGCTGACCCGGCCTCAATTGCCGATTCCTCTTCGAAGCAAATCCACCGGGCGTGCAGCTCTTCATGCTGGTCTGTCAGTGTTTCACATCACCCAAATCATGCCCACTTGCCAAGATGGAAGAAATGTCGCTTCTCTAGATCTTTCCCCATAACCGACTGATGAGCTAGATATAAGCTATGCGTCTATAGGGTATTTCCGTTCCCGAATGCCACCATTCCCGCATGTCCCATAGCACCTCGGCGAAATCCGCTTGGTGTCCACCGGCTCCAATCAAAGACGCCGTAAACAATGCTTACTCCTTTCCATACAACACTAACATTGCGTGCTCAGGCAGGAGCTCATATAAAGTCGTTGTTGGTCATTCCGACCAGTTTAAACCGCCATTCAGAGTGTGGTCTTGGAGGCGTTACCACTCATTCCCATCATCGTGTCAGCCTCGGTGTCTGTCATCTCGGTCCTCGCCTCCACATTGGCGATTGCGCTTTGCAGAGCGCTGGTCAAGTCGACATGGAAAAGGGGCCGGTTGAGACCATGCACAGCAACTGCTCGACCTCCGCTTCGCGGAAACACCCTCCTGTCATGTGGAATGCGGGACAACAGCGTTGCATCGGCTGTTGCGCTGTCCTCACTTCCGCTGCCCAAGTGTCCCGATCTGCTCTCGGCGTCCCCATGGGGTCGATACTGGTGATGATGCTGGGTTAGATGAGGTGGGACGGAAAGCATATGGCTAAGCTCTTTCTCGTTGACATTCTGCTCCGCCGCTGCGGCGGCGCTATGTGAGCCTCCGATCTCAGCAATGCTGAAGATACTCCGCCAACGACGTTGCAGGCCACCAGAGTCAGGAGTCGGATACCCAAAGCCAGCAGAGACCAGTCCCCGTTTCGTCCATCGATTGTTGATGCACGCAATGTGCCAGTCGACGGTGTCGGGGGCCGCGTAACGGTCAAACTGGTTCCGGACATCGATGAGCTGCTGGACTGAGGTTATGTCGACATGGTTGACTGAGCTGAAGTCGAGAATGATAGCCTTCAGCGTTGGCAAATTCGGGTCAACGCCGACGGCGGCCGGCCCGATCCCCGCTCGAGCAGCTGCCTTAAGCTTGCGTCGGGACGGACCAGGGTCGTTCCAGGGCCGGTCTCCAGGCCGCTCAAACGTAGTCAAGTTGGTTCGTCGTGTATGAGAAAAGATATGCTGAGTCATGTGCTCCAGTGTGTTGCTTGCGTTGGGGTAATTCAACCCCTCGGAGAATCGGTAAATGAAGATTCCAGGATACGGGCTGTCCAATTCGAGCAACGGGTTCGAGCCGTCTGCGTGGGTGAGCGGCAGGAAAATGTTTCGTGACGGCGCTTCGGACGAGCCCGTGAATGTGCCATACGTTACAGGAGCGTGCTGACTGTCATTACCAATGACATGCTGCCCCAGAACCGAGTAACCCTTTACGCGCCCGAGAAAACGGCCCTTAGCCCTCAGAAGGCGGTACGCGAGCACAGCGGCGGACAGGACGATGGTGGAGTAGATTCCATTCTCGATCGTCGTGAAGATAGTAACAAGCACACCAACGAAGAAGATAATCACCTCGAGGGGCGAGACGAGCCAAAACTGGTAGAGGGTGTTGGGGGGTGTGATGAGGTCGCCCACAGCGTGGATAATGACGGCAGCTAGCGAGGCGTTCGGGATGTAGTAAAAGACGGCAGGCAAAGCGTAAATGGCAAGGAGTACCACGACGGCCGTGATGACGCCCGCGAATGGTGTCCGAACGCCGGCCTTGGACTTAATGGCGGTCCGGCTGAAGGAGCCAGTAGCAGCGTAGCCACCAAGGAAGGGACCCAGCATATTGGTCACGCCGATGGCAACCATCTCCTGCGACGGGTTAATGGTGTAGTTGTTGACACGACCGAACGACTTGGAAATAGCGATGTGCTCGATCAAGAGAACAATAACCGTGGCCGGGAGGTACCCAACAAGGTTGCTCGCAATGCGCTGGTTGAGAACTGGTATGCCCACATTCTGGAAGCCTCTCGGGACATCGAGCACGATGTTGAACAGGACCTTGTCCTCTGGGAGGCCTCTGTTGACCAGGAAGCTGATGAGCGTATAAAGCAGGATGACGAAGACGACTCGCAGCGTGGAGAGAAAGAAGAAGATGCGTTGACTGCTCGCCCAGCGCTGGGCAGCCAAGGAGCAGCCAGCCCTGATGAGATACAACATAGCGAGAGCTGACAGCCCCATAGCGGCATCAAGCGTTGACCGGCCCAAGCCTTGGATCGTGTTGATGATCAGGAGGTACGGCGCGTCCCTGGTCGAGATGCCAGTGATTCCCAGCATAAACGGAATCTGGCCAGCGATAATCGTGAGGGCGGAGCCAGTCATGAAGGCCGACAAGGCCGTCAGCGGGATGATGTCCACTATCCACCCGCATCGGATAGCCCCCACTAGCAGCACGATGGCTCCTGCGAGAAGGGCGAGGGCCGACGCGATGACATGTCCAGGGACCTCAGGCAATGCCGTCTTCATGTCGGCGACAACGCCGCCAGTAAGCTGTGACATGACCGCGACAGGCTGGGCGTGGTCAGCGAGGAGCTCTCATCGATGCGCGACTGTCGTCCACTTACACCGATCGTGATGTCCTTTGACGTGGCGAAGAACCAGTACACCAGGACTCCCATAAACGAGGAGTACAAGCCAAACTGAACCTCAAGATTGGCCAGCTTGGCGTAGGCCATTCCTTGAGGGACCACCACAGCACCGATCGTGATTCCTGGCGAGGTGATGAGCGTCAGCCACAGGAGGTCAGGCACATGGAAGTCTCACCAGCCACAAGGTCTCCTATGAACCATTGCAGATTGTAGTGGCCGATCCAAGAGAGAAAGGGGAACAGGGACAGGAGGTACTCGACGGCCTGTTGTTTGGTTGGTCGGAGCTTTGCCAAGGTATCGACGACCCGAGGCGGCTCCTCGACGAAGGGGTCGCCGTGATCTGAGAGGATCGACTCCCCGCGTGTAACCTCATCTTGATACGGCTCGTCATCCTGCAACTTGATGCCAAGGATCTTTGCAACAAAGGGGGTGTTCTCCTTGGCCATGGTGATGCCAGTAATCGCTGAGGGTGAAAGTTCTCGACCAGTTTCGGATGAACCAACATCAAGCTGGGTGATGGTAGGGAAAGTTGATGCCCAACGGGCAGTCGGGCAGCTGAGGATATGGGGATAGATTTTAGGACAAAGGTGACAAGGTCAACGATCTCGGGAGAGAGCTGTCGTGGTGGAGAAGCTCAGCTAAAGATGGCTCCAATGGAAGCCCGCCGATATATCGACAAATCGAATCGGTAACCCAGTACCCAGTTTGAGCCTGGGTTGGCCAAGGGGCATAGGAAAGATATCGTGCTTTGAGGCAGCAAAACGGTAAGAGCACTAGCTATAATAAGACTCTAGGGCAGTGATGTGCGTTGGAGGTGATCGGATCGGTTGCTGTTGGAGACGATGTCGAAGGACGACCGGCGGAACACAGGCTAGGTTAACAAGAAGGCTAACTGGCACCCCGCGTCGAGCTTCCATCGTCCGCCGCAGCTACTGCGACTCGGGTCCGCGAAAAGGAGCTTTTCGAGGAAGTATCGAGGAGCTGGTGGATCCGGCAGAGCTACAAGTGACGTGCAAGAGCAGCAGACTTTGTGGGTCATGGACCAACGCCATCGATGCGGAAGGCGCGACTTGAGAACGTTGAGGGTCGATGCTGATGGTGTCTCGGAAGTTGGTCAGACCGACCAGATGATGCCTACTTCTCCTACTGCCTGCCGCCGGTTCATCCTGACAAATGTGGGATGGCGGTGAAAATTGCCGAACACCCATGCCTCGCTCGGCCACTGATGAGGGTGTTCCTGACCTCTTGTTGGGCACCGAGTCCTAATGTACGTAACCTTGACTATGCATAAGATCTTGGATTTGGAGATAGTGTAGGGCAGGTACTGCTTGGGTATCCCCAAGGGGCGCCTCTGGGAACGTGGGTGGGGCATCTTGAACACTCCGGCATATGGCGATGGCGGGGTGCACAATGGCGCAATTTGCCAACCTGACCTCACCATCTTGGAGGCGGGTGACCAACACCCCGATCGAATTACTGATTGGCAAGATTAAAACAAACCCTCCCCCAGCGATGCGCAGGTCGAATACGAACGGGGGGCAGTCCGCGACCACCTGCGCATATTCCGCGAGCTCTTTCTGAACCGATGTAACGAGATGCCTGGTGACGTCAATGTCGGCCCAGCCAATCCGAAGCTTGGCCTTGATTGTTTACTTGCCCCACTGTCCTGTTCCCCCTTTTCAGCCCCCTTTTCAGTAGAGGTAAAGTCACAACTTAATCAGCGAACCGGCCTAAAGAAGCCAGCATGATATGCACTGTCGCCGTCCAGTTTCATGATAACATACGACTTTGCTTCCGGGAGATCTCTCAGGCTACCCCAGTGGGCTCTCCTCTTCCATCTTCCCATCCTGCCGAACTTAGACACCATGCTCTCCTTGGTGCATTTTCAAGATAGAAAACAAACCACCGGGTGCATATATCGAGAGGAATGGAGTGGAATAAACGATTTGAGTAACTTGACATGCAACAGTGTCCGAAGATCTGTCACGGCTAGTAGAGAGCCTTCCTGGCTCGATTTCCCACGGGGTTGAGCTGGAATGAACACCTTCGGATCCAGAGGTCGCAGCAATGAAAGGGCAACATTTTCCCCTTTCTTTCTTGCAACGCCAAGGGGACCACGGATGCTCTCGCATCCCGACACGGGGCATGTATCGCATTGCTTCCATCGGCGTAGAAGTCATTTAGAAGGCTTGACAACCCGTGCCAAGGTGATGACTGCTCCTTCAAACACTCTAGCGTAAAGCCGAGACAGCCATAAAAACTGTGGTTGTTGAGAGCTGGAGAGGCATCGAAGGAGATGTAAAGTTGGGTCCGGCTAATCCGGTCCCATCCCGGCACGTCTTCCCTTTTCGCAAGCTCACCTTTCATGTAGGACTCAAGGGGCTTGAGATGGGGAGTCATTTACCCTCACTACATGCCAATCGCCCAAATTGCTACCACAAGGAGTAACTATCCGTCCTCACGCCGCTCCTTGCACGAAGATGTAGGCGTAGAGGTTTCACCAGATAGATCTATTAGCCGTCAAAAACAGGCCTCTGCGCCATCAAAGGAGACCTCTATGTTGTCCAAATGCGCCTCTGGGTTACCGAAACAAGCTTCCGAGCTACTGAAAGAGACCTTGACCATGTCTAGACAGGGCCCTAGAGATACAAATGCTCATGACTCACAATACAACCCAAACGCCATCTCCCGCACCCCAAAATGCATCCTACCCCGACCCAAATGACATCCTTTCTCCAATCTTCGTAGCACCCTCACACCTTATCCCACCCCCAAACCCTCCTCAGCTCCCTCATCAACTCCTTCTCATTCGCCATAGGGAAATCATGCCCTCCCTCCACCAAAACCCACTCGACCCTCTCCCTGCCTCCAATCAACGGCAGCGCATCCCGCTCGTAATCCTTCGGGTCAATAATCTCGTCCCCCTTCGCCAGAATAACCACCGTGCTGCCCTTCGGCCTGTCCGCCAGCTTCTTCCAAGCTTCGTGCTGCCCTATCAGCGGCGCATGCGTAATGCTAGACATGAAGGCAGGAATGAAACCTGGGTGGTGACGAAGCATCCAGTGGACGTATTTTAGCACGATTTGCTCCAGTCGGGGTTCCTTAGGCTTGGTGTCAGATGGAATCGCGGAGGGGACCTCGGCGAGAGAGGCGGACACCACGTCGTCCACAACGGGAAGGGGTGCGGGGCTCGGCTTGCGACTGCTACTGGCTGCGATGGGTTTTTGCAGGCGGCGCTTGGTGATGGCTGCGAGTAGACGCTCGGGCACGAGACCGGCGGTGAAGACGAAGCGCGTTGCGAGGCCGAAGGCTTCGGGGCGGATGAGTCCGGCTGGCGCGAGAAGGACGAGGGAGGATACGAGATGCGGGAACGTGCCGGCGAAGTGGACGGCAATTCCACCGCCAAGGCTGTAGCCGATGAGACGGAATGCGGAGGTGCCGGTCCAGGAGATGGTGGATGAGGCCAAGGCGAGAAGACACTGGGTGGTGTAGAGGCGGGCGTCGTGCGGGAGGTCACCTACACCGTCTGAGAAGCCGCGGCCGAACAGGTCGAAGAACATGACCCTGCAACCGTGAATATTGACAAGCTCATGGGCGACTTTGCTGAGTGTCTGGACCGTGGTGCTTATGCCGTGGATGAGGAGCACCTTCTCGCCACTTTCGGGACCCCATTCGTAGACACGGATGGAGCCATACTGGGTAGTTTGTTAGTTGGGGGCGGACTGAGTACCTAAAATAGGGAATGGGGAGGTTACCGGAGTGACAACATCGCGGGCACCAGGAAACGCGTCGGGTTTGTACTCGAGCTTCTCGAGCTCGGGCAGTGAGAGGCGTGGAAGTAGCGTGTGTAGCGGGCTAGGGATGATGTTGGGGTGTGTTCGCCAGAGGTAGCGTTTGAGGAGGGACAGGCCGGCCGTTGTTGCAATGGCTGTGGTAGCCACGACGATAGCTGTGTTGCCGCTGCCCACCGGCATCTCGCCCCACCACCATAAGCGCTCTAGGAAGCTCATCCTGGCGACTGCAGAGAAAACAGTCTTCTCTAGAAAATGCAGGAAGAGTAAGAGATGGTGATGATTTATTTCAGGTCAGAAAGCCATATTAGAAGAGGTGTCAAGAATATAAGGGACAGACGAGGTGCGAAGTGACTCGGATTCCGCGGCCACCTGGCTGAGAGGCTGACGATTCACTGACCAGTCGCAATGTCGTGCACCACCATGAGTCCCCACGTGCTGCGGTGACGAACTCCAAAAAATTCACCTCTGATCGGCCGCGAAACATTCACCTTTCATACATTCTCGTTGATGATCCTATGCCAGTTTGCAGCGTTGGCTGCTTTACGTATTTTCTCCCTATAGTTTGGTGGGGTTTGAGTTTTGCGCTTTATGGTTCATTTTCGCTGCAAACATGTATACCGTTTTCCAACCCCTTGAACAACATGGAATGATTTCTTCTCATCAGAATATTTTTTTGCTGATATTTTCCTCGTCTCCAAGCTGATGACGGTTAACGACTCTCACCTCGCAAACATTTCCAACCGATTGAATCCCTCTGCAACCAGTCGGGGCGCTGCTCGTCGGCAGTTGAGTTCACATTGGGAATGGCGTCTTATGCACCTGGACAGTGCGACCAGCTCCAATTTGACGCACTTTCACACTGTACCAACTCTGCCCGTCAAGACGAACAGACAACAAGACAAGCAGTCAAGCAAACCAAAGAAATTATGCCAGGAGCTCCCGCCATCACAAATCAGATGACGACACCGCCGAGCGGCATGTTCAACTGGACCTTACACAGTAACTCGATCCCCAGAAACTCCAAACTCCACCTCCCTACCTACCTTATCCGCCACTACAACTCCCCACCCGTAGTGACTCCCGTCAACATGGAAGCCCTGCTGTCAACGCATCCCCTCACCCATTCACTCACCAGTCAGTCCACCTGGGCACTCCCGTTCTCCGTTCATCCACCCTTATCAACGCCAAGAAAGGAGGCTGACGACCAGTGTATCGATCCAATCCCCCACAACCCGCAATCGGCGGGAGTCAGCTCCAGTCCCCCATCACCTCCACATGTACAGCGGAGTGCAAAGGCTCCAACACGCGATGGGGGAGTTCATCATGGGAAATCCCTCAAGCCCTCGACCAACCACCAGCAAAGCTGATTCGTGGTCTTGACTTCGAAGCAATCGGCATCGTCAGTTGTTGTCTCAGACTTGAGCGCTGCTGCAAGATAGCGCAGAGCAGGGGTATCTGTTTGTGGGTGCCAGATAAGGATTCCAGCCTCGCCCAGTCGTGTGGTTCAGTCGGCATGCCCGGATGACAGGCTAAGATCGGGCGACAGGCTCTGCTGCGGCAGGGAGGACTTGGCTACTCGACACCCATGGCTCGGATCTCTTGTCACCCACGGTCTAGACCCAAGGCAAAAGGCCGAATTGGGGGTCATATCACCATCCCATCACATTCATCGCCAGATGGAGCAACTCCCAGATCTCTAGATTTTTAGAAGCATGACAATTCCAGAACGCTAGCAGGAAGGGGTATTATACAACAATATGCTAGATCTGGTGCCGTTCCGCCGGGATATAGGTGAAGAACAAGAAAAGAAAAGAAAATAAAGATCAGCCCAAGTGATCGCAAGTGACACCCGGTCACTGCCCAAAGCAAGCTCTCATCTCGAGCTGCTTCACGCTCATTTCATAAAAGTCGGCTTCGAAAAATGGCCCAAACAGTTCTACTCCGAAGGTGCGTGCTTCTCGTTCACAACCTCGGGTTGTTCAGGGGGTGTCGAAGGGGCGTGAGTGCTCTTTGCGATATCTTGGTGACCCACGATGCCGTGTTGGGGCTCAACATGAATGCCGTCTTGCTTCTGCTCCTTCTCTGCCGGGGTCCACGCAAGGTAGTCACGACGAACCTAGGGTTGCCATTAGCAAGATACTCATAAGCAAGTGCGGCTTCAAGTCCACATACCTCAACGTAGTCATAGGCGAACTCTCCATGCTGGTCGTCGTCCATGCCAAGCAGTTCAGCCTCTTCCGAGGCCCGCAGGTGGAGACCGGGGATCATGTCAATCGCCTTGGCAATGATGACTGAGACGACAAACATGTAGGCGCAGCAGGCAACAATATAGGCAACCTGAACGTAGAGGAGGCGGTAGTTGCCGTTGAGGAAACCACCCGATACACCAGTGTTGACACCGTCGAGGCCGATAATGTAGTCGGCCGCGAAGAAGGCGTTGAAGATGAGGCCGATGATACCGCCGACGCCGTGCTCAGCGAACACGTCAAGCGCGTCATCAATGCCAACGAAGAACTTGAACTTGGTGCTGTAGTTGCATACGACGCCCGAAACGACGCCGAGAGCGATGCTGGCCCAGGGGGTGATGACACCGGAAGCGGGAGTGGCAGCGACAAGTCCAGAAATGGTACCGGAGCACCAGCCGACGAGCGACCACTTCTTAGCGAGACGGTAATCCATAAGACACCAGCTCATGGCAGCGAACATGGCCGTCAAGCAGGAGTTCCAGCAGGCCATGGCGGCACGAAGGTTAGCACCGAAGGCGGAGCCACCGTTGAAGCCGAGCCAGCCGAACCAGAGGAAGACGGTGCCGAGGGTGATGAGCGAGATGTTGTGGGGGCGGAAGTTGAGCATCATCTTCTCATTACGTCGCCCAAGAACCCACGAGTAGGCCAGAGCCGACACACCGGAGCCAATCTCGACGGGGCCGCCACCAGCGTAATCGAGGACTCCATAGTTGAAACCCCACCCGTTGACGTTCCACGCCCAGCAAGCGACGGGGCAGTATACCAAGGTAGCCCAGAAGAAGACGAACACCATGGCAGGGATGACCCGGCCACGCTCTGCGACAGAACCGATAACGAGAGCGGACGTAACGGCGCAGAATTGCATCTAGCGCACCAGTCAGCTTCCGGGCCCAGAAGCACACTCCAGAAATGAGGGATAGGGGCATGCGACTCACCTGGTAGAAGGAATAGACGAGCTCAGGGATGAGCGGGGATCCAGGAGACGGGGCGCCGAGCACGTTGCGTAGTCCAAAGTGGTCAAGGTTGCCAATGAAGCCGTTGGTTGCGGTGCTGCTCAGAGCGAGCGAGTAACCCCAAAAGTACCATTGGAAGACGACGACGCTGAAGGACATCATGACGGTCCAGATAAGCGACAGGGCTGACTTTCGGCGCGCGAGGCCGGAGTAGAGGAAGGCGATACCGGGCACCATGAGCAACACCATGGCCGACGATATAATGATGTAGGCCTGGTCACCCGATTGGTACCATTGGTTCAAGTTCTCGGTGGCTAGCGCATCCATTGTCAGCGCATTGGTTGCTAGGACGGTGGTTGTGGTGAAAGCAGGTCGGAGTTGAGGCTGCGAAGCGCAAGAAAAGAGCAAGTCTCACCCGAGTTACCACCGGTCACCTCGTCGGTGCCATTAAACTCGGCGGGTGCGCCAATCCATGAGTATGACATGGCGGGCAAAAAAGGGGGCACTCGAGGCCGAACGCCGAGTACGGGAGCGACGAGGAAGGCACGCGACCGTGTCGAGGGAGAGAGCGGACGAGAGGGGCGCCGCAAGATGACGCACTGGGCCGTCGATAAGGGCAAGAAGGGACGGAACCGGTTGTTATCTTCTAGGGCGAGCTGATGAGGGGCCGGCGAAGGGCGGCTGAAGGTTGGCAAAGTCGGCGGGCGCGGGGCCTGAGTAAGACACACGAGGAGGACAGTGGACCGACAGAAACGAAGGCTGAGAGGATGTTCGACGGTGGGACAAGGCGTCAGGTATATAAATGTCTACAAGTACCAGCGGGAAGGAGGATAAGAGAGTCTCTAAAGTGGGGAGCCAGGAGCCGGCCAGCCCATTGAGCGACAACCTACCCTCCGCCTCGCGCGCCATGGGGTGCGCGGGTCCTGCAGCCCATTGTCGCTTCCTTGACAATTGACGTTTACTGTGTGTATCCCGCTGGCCGGTCAATCGCGACCCACGCTGTGCTCTTGCCCGCACTCAATCCGCGCGAAATATCTTGCAATCGGGAGCTGGGATCAGACGTCTAGGTTGGTGCTTGGCGAACAGGGCTCCCCGAACAAGCTAGCCGCACGATGCTTGTCTACGGAAGTACCTGGCGGCTGGAGCTGTTTGGGTGGGTGACCCCCGCTCTCCCACGCCCGATGCTTGGAACGCTCCAAGCCGAGGGCGTGAGCAGACGACACTTCAGGTACCCGCCATGCTTCCATGACAGGATGTTTTGACAGAAATCCATGCCAGATCCAGTACCTCTTGTGCTTGTAGAACGAAATGTGAGCTTCTCTCGGCTCTCTGAAACCCTGGGAGGCCCGGGCAATCTGCACCACGAGGCAATGAGGGCTGGTGCCACCGGTTAGTAGGTACCTTTCGAGATAACCCCCGAGGTATTGCGTCCCCGCCAGATGTTACGATGCACCAAGACTTCTTGCTGGGACAATGGCTCCCGCGA
Organism: Podospora aff. communis PSN243; assembly: GCA_033296975.1. Taxonomy (NCBI): domain Eukaryota; kingdom Fungi; phylum Ascomycota; class Sordariomycetes; order Sordariales; family Podosporaceae; genus Podospora; species Podospora aff. communis PSN243. Next base: position 310,568 of record MU865938.1, on the reverse strand, counting down.
TCGGAGAGCGACAGTTAATCCAGTAAACTGACAGAGAAAAAAAATTGCGCAAATTCGCCTTCTGATCTGAGGGAGGTGTGGAATACTGCCACGGCGGCACCTCCCCGGATAAGGTAGGCCCACGGGTAGGGTGGCCTCCGACTCCGCGGTCGCATGTCCCATCCCCCACCTTCATCACTGAAATCCAAACAGTCAGCCATCAACGCAACCAGCATGCCGGACAGGATTTCCCCAGATTGAAGGTCTGAAGTCTGGAATGACGAGCGCTCAACAACAAGACGCTGATAACGACCCTGGATCTAAATGGTCAATAAACAAACTCTCGAGACAAAGGGACGCCGCAAGCAGCAGAGCAGCCCGACAGAGTTTGTTATTTGGAGCTCTCGGGCGGTTGCGAATTTCCATGTGCAACCAGAGCTCACTGGCCAATGAGACGGCGCGATAGGGCGATCAGAGATTTGGTGCCTGGCTGCCCAGGGTGGAGAGGCATTTTCGACGCGTCTGGCCGCTCATTCGTCTCGCCCTGCCGGACAGCTTGCGAGCTGAGACTGCGTGCTTATTGCAGGTGTGTGTACCCCCACTGAAGAAATTTTCTCACTGTCGTGTCGTCTGCAGGATTCGAAATGGACATCGTCGCTCTCTCCGAACGAATGTTGAGCTTCGCATTCCACGGACGCGGTGCTGTCTCTTTTCAGGCCAAAGAAGACGAAACACATCTTGGTCCCGTCGTATCCACATGATAGTGTATGCGCGATAGGGGATTCTCAATGGGAATCGTGGGTATGGGAAAGGCGCTTGGAGCTTGGGCCAGCCAGAGGTTCTCGTTACGTTTTGTATCCACGAAAACGTTACGTAGGCGACGACCTCCAGCCAGCCGGAAGCTTGTTCACACAGCGGTGTAACTTGAGCGATGATGGCATTCAAGCGAATCACGATTCGCATTTCGACCCATTTCTTCTAGACGCCTTCCATGCGATGCGGCCGCGCATCAGCCCTGGGGTTTCGAAGCAAGTGCCCCTCGCGATTGATCGCAAAATGAAGCTGGCAACGCGACGTCACTTTTCTCTTGGGAGAAATCTGCAGCCAGCACTTGGCTTTTCCCGCCGAGAAGAAGACAAGAACACATGCGATCGGGTTCCTGGGCTCGGCGAGGCCTGGACCTCCCAAAGCGGTCGCTCAGCTGTTGGCCTGCCGGGAAAGAGTTTTCCTCCTGCAGACGCGTACCCCGAATGCAGTCGGTACACCCTCCATCCCCCCAAGAAAGGGGAAAGTGGTCGAACGAGACGGGCTCGACGGGTTCCCTGCCCTCGCGATCCTGCCGGAGTGGCGTTTGCTTGGCCAGTGGACGCGCCCAGTGGAGTGGCTTGCCTGTATGCACCCCAGAGTGCGGCATCAGTGTGTGGGCGGATCCCAGTCGCCAGCCCAGCTGAGCTCCGCTTGACGAGCGGCTGCCAAGAGATAAGAAAATCAAGGCATCAATCAGCCAATCAGACGAACGCGGGATTGTCAAGCAAATCTGTAAACCTCGGGAGGTCCCGGGTACCTAGGACCGGGGTTCTCTTAGCCGTGCCCACGCCGAAACGGTGGTCGTCGGTACCTCCAGCGATGAACCCTAGCGCGGGTCCCGTCTCGGTCCAAGATGCTATTCTGAGATCCAACCATCCCTCCCGCCAGGAAAGAGGGAAGACCCCCGATCGCAACGATCCTCAATGACGGGCAAACAGACATGGCAATCGCAGCGGCCAAGCTGAACCTCCGTCTGCACGGGACCACTCCAACATCCAAGCTCCTCCGCTAGCCAGGGGAACAACGTCGTCTTCGCAATACCGCAATCGCTCAGAGAATAGAGATTTGCCAAGGAGTCCCACTTCTCTCCCCTGTGGCCGCCGTCCCTCCCACCTGATTGGTTGCGTTTCCCTGTCTCGCCCCAGTTATCCGACTTTGAGCCTTGCCGGGGTGCGTTACAGGGGGCATTTGCCAGCACATACAAGGGTTCGTAAATCTCTATTCAATGGGAGAAACCGGTATCTACCACAGTAGTGTACACTACAAAATGCACGCAATGTACAAACATATCCGAAATACGGACCCCTAGATCCCAATGAACCCCTCTGCGCAACAACGCGTCCCTGGCCTGCCTCGCGCCGCGCGCTTGGGTCGTTCCACGTCGCGGACCATTCTCCATAGCTGAGGCGCGGCGCGGCGAAACCGACATCAGATCAGATGAGACTTTATACCGAGTAACCAAGTAAAGTATAGGCTCCCGTTTGCTGCCTGCCGGCAGGAACCAACATCAAACGACATGCATATAATTTACGGGGTTCGTCGTTCGACACCCCCCCTGGTGGCGTCATTGGTCCATAGATCGACCCGAACTGGTTCTCAATCTTGGTGGGACAAAGATTAAGGTGGGCAGGGCAGTTTGGGAATACATACTACCGAGGTCGACGAGTGACACCAAGCCCGAGGTTATTCCTCGACGTTGGGGGGCGGTTCCCAAGCAGCAGCATCTGCGTGAGGTTTCCATGGTTCGCCTGAACTTTCTTCGTAGCGCAGGCGTATAAAGAACCCTTTCTACGGATCCGTACTGCGTAGGTCAACGGTTTGGTACTCCACATCGGTCAGGTCAGACCAGACCAGACGAAATCAGACGGTCCCTTTCATAAGACCGAGCTCTCGCCCTCCGTCCGTCCCTAGCCTGCATACGCCGTAGCGTACCTACGGACCCGTGGTAGTATGGCGACGGCGCACGGCGGCAGGCGTCAAAATATGCAGCCTAACCTCCGAGAGAGGAAAAAAAAACCCAAATGACACGCATGCCATTGGCCTCACTCTCTCCCTCTCCCTAACCCACGCCCCCCTGACGACCTCCCACTCACTCCCACAAGGCGGCGGCCGATAGCCCCGCCGCTAACACCGTTCCCCATTTTCCTCCATGTCCCTTACATACGCAGTAGGTATAGCATTGGTAAGCCCCCCGTTGCAATATAATGCCCACAGCCAATAGTCTACACCCACACGGTATCGTACAAACCCGCCTCATCAAGGAGAAAAAAAAAGGAAATGAAACTCACGTAAGGCGGCCTCATCAAGGCGGCGCCCCGTCCTCGACTTTGGCGTCCAGCGGATAGTCTCTGTAGCATGCCTCTTGGAATCGCGCCAGATCTGGCATCTTTTTCTGTTCCTTGAGAAAGGCGCTCATCTCGCACCACCCGTCCACACGCGAGGCGTCGCACCCTGGGAGGCTTAGACCCAGCGGGATTGTGCGCTGGTTGAGGATGAAGTGGATGTATTTTGTTGAGGCGCCGTCGAGGTAGGATGAGCGGTCCGCGGCGAGGGGTTTCGGCGTGCGGATGATTTCAATATCGAGACGCGCGCCAAAGGGGGTGAGGTGGGTGACGGTGAAGTTGTGGTCTCCTGGGTGGACGGTTGGGTCGAGGGGGGTGGAGAACTGTTTGAGTCCGAAGGCGGTGAGGATGGCGATGATGGTGGTGTCGTGGGAGAAGTCGAAATAGAGGGTTTGGTTGAGTGGGAAGGTGTCGGTGTTGTTGTCGAGGGTTACGTTGATTTGTGAGCCGGAGTAACCCAGGGTGTGGTTGTTTAGTCTCGCGAGGACTTCTTGCTGATATCCGATGCCGACAGCGCGGCCGGTTGGGCTGGCGAAGGAGAAGTCGCCGTGGAACCAGAGATCGACAGAGTACTCGAAGCCTTTCCACTCGTCGTGCGTGAACAGCTCGCAGAATTTCGAGTATCCGTACGCCACCGTCTCGTACGGACACATTGTCTGCGCGGCGTAGGTGTCGTCCAGCGTCCATTCATACCCATCCGCCATCGCGTTCAACCTCTCCGTCGCATTCTTCAAGTATAACCCAATCCACTCCATCGCCGCCTTCGTTCCCCCCTTCAAGCGCCCCGCGTTGGGACAATTCAAATCCCCCGCCAGCGAGTTGTTGAACCCCCTCTCCTCAATGATAACCTCAACAGTCGCATTCCGCGTCCACTCCAGCCCAAAGAACCCCGCCAGGAAATTCTCTGCGCTCTTCAACATCCTATCCTGCGTCGTCGTCCTCACGATGATCTTGCTTCCCGGGTTATACAACCCCCCGTACATGTACGCGTGCAAGACCCCCGACTCGAAGAGCTCCATCCTCCCCTTGGGAACCAGAGTCTCCCCTCCCAGCGCGTACTCCCATCCTGATAAAAAGTCCAGTTCCTCACTGAACTGGACATCCCCCTTCCCCTTAGCCTTAGCGATCCTCTCGGCGAATTCCATCACGTTCGCTCCGCTGGTGGGATAGCGCGCGCCGTGGCGGGAGAGCATTTGCACCTGGAGGATTTCGGCGTCGCGGGGGAGGGGGAATTCGTCGACGCCGAAGCCAGGGCTCGGGGTGTAGGGGGATAGGTAGCCCATCATTTGGAAGATGGATTTTTGGTTGGGTTCGGATCCCGGGATGGGGACGGCGGTTTGGAGGGGGGAGTTTGGGATGTAGTCGCCTTGCCAGGTGCGGGTTTGGGCGAGGAAGGCAGCGTTTCCAGTGGGGGTGGGACCGGCCCAGAGCTCGGGCGTGGTTTGGAAGTACTGAGGGACCGAGGGGGTGGGTGAGCATGAGCAGGTGGTGTTGGAGAGATGGCGGTTGGGGGAGTGGAAGGAGGAGGTGTTGCCCGTGACATAGTTGAGGGCGAGACACAGGGTGAGAGCGAGGGTGAAGGCGAGGGCAAAGGTCATCCATCGTCTTGTTTTCCTGGTGGTCCCGCGGATTGTTTGAGTGTCTCGTTGAATGGCGTCGACTTCGGGCTCGGCTTGGGTGACTAGCTCGTAGTCGAGCGGCCTACGTGCGACGCCCATGATGTGCTGCCTCTCGCGGGCTGTTGGGTGAGGATAAAACGCGTGCAGCGAAATAGTTTTGAGATAAATGAGAGAAGATGTCAACAGAAATATCCGTCCGTCATGACTCGTCACCTCAACGTGGGCTTGCAAGGTGCCAAGACCAAGTGAGGTTGAGGAGTTTAAGTCTGAGCAATCGGAAATGCGGCTGCAACGGTGTGATCAATTGATTAACGTCGAAAAGTTGGGATGATTGGAACCCCTCGCTATGCGCACAGTGCGCCCTTGCTTCCTACACCACGCTTCTCGCCGCAACTCACAATATCTCGAAAGCCAATCTCCAAGCAGGCCAGAAATATGAGTTTATCCACCCATAACCACGGTGGGGGCCCTGTGATGAGACTGGCCCCCCCTTGTTAGGAAAATACAGCGCAACGGTGTTCAGGAATCTATACCGCCTCTCTGGGTACTCACCTTCCACCTCACAACACCCGTGGACACAATATCTTGATACTAGGCCATTCGTAATGGGCTAAGCTCCCGCTGTTCATTCTAGTAGCACCATCCTTAATGAACTGAGAATCTAATGTCAAACGCCGCAGACAAAAACGGCCACACCTCGCCTTGAGGCGGACCCTACGGAGAAAGATATTGAAGCCACTGGGCTTTAAGGGTATCAATGAATCAGACCCGCCCTATTACAATTGCGCCGCTGCTCAACGCCGTCTCAATTTCGTGTAGTGTCGTGCCCATGCCAACCGGTGCGCAGTTGCTCGCTAGAAAATCAACAAGTCCTCATCCGACGTCTGTCGACAAATGTCGTACATGAGAATGGTGTGGTCAACGTAATGCAACATCAGCCGATACCACACCGGTGGCAGCCTCGTCTGGCGTCCACGGAGATCGAGTCCCCGCGCCTTGGGGTCTGGTGTTGGCGACATCGCAATGCCGTGCAGGGTACACAACGGCCTCACCCTCTTTGCCTCATCGCTCCGCCGAGGTAGTACCCAATCGACGCGGAATCCCCGCCGCACCGATGTCCCGTTTACATGCTTTGCCGTCTTTGTCAGCGTCAAAAGGGCCACGCGGCCGTTCAACGACCCGGCCACGACAAGGTTCAGCTCAGGTACATGGAGGAGCATCGAGACTCGCTCCGAGTAGTGCCTCGCAAGATCCCACGGTTCATTCCTTCTATTGTGGTGGTTATGGTGTGTGAGCACACTCTTGCAAATGATGCCTGTACCGTGGGGGTCAAAAGGTTGAAGTTCGACGTCCGTACACAGGGTGCGCAGCATCGTCATGTTCTTGCTGAGAAAGGCCGGGAACTTTGTATGCTGGAACTTGACAGATTTGGTGTTATGAGTCCTCGTGAGACTTTCATTGGCGAAGCTTATCAGACTATTAGCACTTCCGTCCAGCGGCGGAGTCTGGCCGAAGCTAGGTATGATGGTTCGGCCAATTTGCACCTCCGAAGACATGTCGTTGATAGTAGCCCCTTTTGGACCAGGAACTTTGGCCAGCGCAGCCCACCGGCCGTCCTGCGTCTGAGTCGTCGGGGTTGCATCGGGCGCGTCGCTTGTTCCGTCTATGTCGCTGTCACTATCTAACATGTCGGACCAGTCCTCGTCGTCATCCTGATTCGCCTCCGATTCCATGCCGGAGCCGTTGTCCAGGGCACTCTGAACCATGTGAGTTTTAGTATATAGTTCATTTGGATGCCGCTGCGCAAGGAAGTTATCCGGGTTGGGCGCCAGATTGCGAACGTAATAGAGGCTGCATGTCGAGTCCAGCCAAGCATCCGCCTCTAGCGGTGGCGTTCGAGGAGAGCTGGTGCGTCGTATTATTACCTCTCCCGATGGCAAGCCCAGGGTCTCGAAAACCGACGCCGTTGGCTTGAAGCTGCTGTCCGGGAGAACCACGATGCCCCAGCCTATGTACCTGCGCCCTGTAAGCATGCTGGTGACACATTCCAGCCCATCGAGCCGGCTACGCACCTGTGGTTATTGAGTCCGCGGGTAGAATTTGGAGGGTAGACGATCGGATAGCTGCCAATTTTCCAGATATCGAAGATCCAAGTGTTGCCGTCTATATCCACAGCAACGACTTTGTCGGCGTATCCCGTCTCATCGTCGCAGAACGAAATCGAAGGCATGTTCCTGCCCTCGGGCCCAGATGGCAGGACAATCCGCCATGTTCGCGTCCTCGATTGAAAGTGCTTTTCGAGCTCGAGAGCCGTCTGCCCCGACCACACCTTCGGCGACGTGTCCTGCTCCGAGGAGCATGGCCGGCTGGGGTCATCACTCGTCGCAAACGCAAAAACAGTGATTTCGTGCCTGTTCGAGCTGACCGCCAGCAGCCTCGACCGCTCGTGAATGGCCAGGCCCCAAGCAGACAACCCGACATTTTCATGAAAGAATTCTTTCGGCACCGTTTGCCTAAGCGGCGCTACAGCATCCCGTCCGACATTCGCCTTGACACACCGGGCTATCGCATGCGTATAATACGCACCGACGTCGCCATCGTCAAAGGCAAAGAACACAACTTCAAAGTTTCCCAGATTCCCCACCATGATGCTGTTCATCTGGTGCCCGAAGTTCCTGTCGATCGACCCGCCGAACATCTTGGCCATCTTCGTCCTCCTAGGACTCAGTATAAGTGACGGCGGCGGCAAGATCTGCGGTGCCTTCTTGGGTTGGAAAACGTAAATCCTGTCCTGGTAGGCCGCGAAATAGAGCTGTCCCCCGTCAGCAAATGCCCTCCAACCCAACAACACCTCCTTCAAGACACCCACATTATACCGCTGCGACAGCGCTGTCAAATTACACCTCAACCTCGCCATCTTCGGAAACCCCGGCTGCTGCTGTTGCGGAAGATGCCCTCCTTCTTCCTCCTGCCCACCCCCCCCATCATCCATTCCATCACCACCCCCATCAATCTCTACCGCCGCCCCAACGGGAAACAAATCCGCAATAAACTCCATCACCTCCTCGTCCGCATCATCCTCGTCATCGTCATCATCCGCTTCCTCCTCGTCCTCATCATCATCCATATCCATAATCGTAGCATGCGGCCCCTCGTACACAAACGTCTTTATATCCTCCAGCACCTGCGGCCCGAACTATTTGTTGTTCACCGTCAGCCACCGGCGAGTTTCGGCACGCCTTCCCTGTCCACACAGATAGATAATACTCACCCTGTTCTCCGCAGTTTGCACATGACAGGTCTCACCAACGTGAATCTCGTCAAACCCCCTTTTCGCCTTGCCTTCAGCGCTCGGCTTCCCGTCAGTGTTGGCCTCCTCCATTTCCAGGTATCTCGACTCGGCAATCTATCGCTGTCGTATCGAATCGCTTCCTCTCGGTGGGAACATGATCTCGCGATGGCGTCGTCGGGGAGAAAAGGCAACGAAAGTGGTGCGGCCACCGCCCTGGGAAGGGCAAACAAAATGCGGTGTGTTTGCTTGGTTTCTGTTGCTTTGCTGCGGAGGTTCAACGAGACAGCGAGCTTCGCAGAGGGGCAATGCACCACGTCAGGTCACTCGATTGCCACCCACCCAGTGCGCCGGGCGGTTATCGATAACGCGATAACTAACTCCCGCCCAGGTGGGAAAGTGGGGCCTACCTACCCCATTATGCTAGGGCGTTAAGCGCGGGGAACCGTTGCTTGGCTCTGCACTTCAAGACGGTACCATCATGGAGAGCTTTGCAGGGTCCAACCATTGAATGTTCCATGTGACTACCTATCCTATTCCTCTTCCTGTTCCTAGTGCCCATATGTAAAGTGCCGTCTGGCAATGAAAACCACTCGCTGGTCCCAATATTTGCTGCTTGGTATCAATTAAAGCACGGCCCTTTCCTAATCGCCAGTCCATGCAGACGCCCCGCCGCAAGCTCAATGAGAGTATGCCCAGGGGTTGAGGATAACCAGAAACGCTCGCGGAAATGCTAATGGCGGGTACTGTTGTCTGTCCACTGCACCGCCCATGCGGTTCGACTCTTTGCTCAACTCATCGCTCGCCAGGTGTCAAGGACGCCTCCGTCACGCCCTTATGAGCTCCGTCATGTCCTTCATCCGGTAGTCGAGCACCGGTGTAGCCCAGTCGTCTTCAACCAGTGCATAGGACTCCTTTTCGTTCTCCCTCGGCTTTCTCGGGTTGATGGCCCAGTACCCAAAATCGGCGTCAATAGCTTTCAGGTACCGCATCAAGTTCTGCCAGTAGTTTGCGTCTCCCTCGCTCGGCTTGTCAGGCGCTCCAAACTCGCCGATCCACACGGGAGCTAAGTTGCCCTCGACCAGGTATCCCCAGTTGTGTCGCATGGATTTGACAAAAGACGGATAGCTCCGCTTGGCATAGCGGCCCCCCATACTTCCCCACCCGCTCCAGGCGTACACATGAGCCGAATACACCACACGGTTGTCCACGTCGAGCTTCACAGGCCTCTTACCTGCGCCCGCCAGGTCGTTGCTCGATTCCGTTCCTCCCACCACGATGAGCCAGTCGGGGTTCATCTTGAGGAGGGCGTTGCCTGCCCGCTCAGCGGCTGTCGCCCATCGATCCCACGTCATGGTGCCCCATACGCCGCGCACTTCGTTTCGAAGGTCCGCACCAATGACAAGGCGGTTGTTCACAAAGCGTGCCATGACTGCCTCCCAGTGCTCTATCCACTCAGCCTCGGTTTGTTTGACCCGGCACAGGGGCCCCAAGTGATCGTTGGCCCAGCCGGCGTCGCACGGGTCCGCGCCGCAACACCATGTCGCGCTTGTGATGTGGTCGTTGATGATGACGGCGATGCCCGCCTCCGTCAGGGAATTCACCACTGCTTCGAAAATATCCAGAGCCCTCAGCCCTATCAAGTCCGGATTCGCCGTCAACAGGTGCGGGAGGATGTGCGGATTCGATATGACCATCTCGTCGCTGTAGGGCATCCGGACGCTATTGAAGCCGAGCGTGCGGACCATAGTCGCAATGTCGCTGCGGTGCCGCACGTCAAGTCCGCCGGGAATAAACAGCTCGTCGCTCGCTCCGTACCAATTGACCGAAGCGAGCTTGAAGCGGCGGCCCTTTTGGTCCACAATGTCGCGGCCCTTTGTTCGCAGTGGCAGCTCAAAGTTGCCCGAGGACAGAAACGAGGCCTCGACGGGCGGTAGCAGAGGCCGCTGGCTGAACAGGCGAGACCCTGGGTCCGGCGTCCATGGCATGTTCATCGCTTTCTCGGTCGTCCAGAAGCGGTAAAAGAGGCTGCCCACCACCATGGCAGCGAGCAAGAGCAGCATCTTGGCCGTGTTGGACTCCATGTTGAAGCGGCGCCGTAAAATATTGCGGCGTTTATGAAGGGGTAGTAAAACGTTGTCGGCGTCTTCGTCGTCGTACGGCGGTGCCGGTATTCGGTAGGGGCTGTTGTACGTGTACCTGGCGGTGCTGCCACCCTCGCTGCCCTCGTCGCTGTTTCGTTCTTCCGGCATGGGGCGCTATCTCTGCTACTGCAAGTCCACTCGAGAAGGATAGGTCGGCTTCGACGCCATGGCTCAATCCATAATTGACTAGTAGGGCGTGGTACTCGGGCGGAGCGCCGAGGGGGAGTGTGGGTATTTAAGGCGTAGGGTACGAGCCAGCCCCGTTGGCCGAGCGTAGAGTCGGTGAGACTGTCTGACTGAGAGCCACGCCGACAATTGGGACGGCGGGAAACAAGGATGCCGAGCGCTTCCGGACCAGCGAACAAGTGTGTGCTGATGGGCTTAATACACTGGCAATGCGTGTCCTATGTCCTTGGGCGGGAAAAGATGGGTGGAACGCTGGCAACGGATGCAGCTGGAAGGATTACCTTCGCCGCCTGTAACTCCAAAGAAGCCGCTCGAGCTTTCCTTGTTTGCGCCTGGCCGAGCGCTTGCGGGGCACCCAGAACCCCAGCGGAGGGGACTGCTGGGGTGCGTGACCCCGCCACAAGCTCCCCCTTCCCCCTTCTCGTCTCAGATCTCTGTCATGGGTTCACGTCACAACCACAACGGAGGTCACACAGTCAAACTGAAGGGCTCGAGAGTTTGTGATGCATGATAGTTTACTATCTGCTATGTCCATACAGGGCGCTCTGCCAATCGCAATTGACGAGGCCAATTTCTCCTTCCCGATCTCCATCGGTCGGGTCCCGTACGTAGCAGCTACATTTTTACAGGCTAAGTGCGAACAGTTGTATCGACAAGAAAAAAAAAAGTGCTCTATCCGCGCCGAGGACATACCTCAAAGCGCCTAGTCATTTGTCATCACATCTCCTTTGGCGCCGACTGCCGTCAACGGCTGGCTCGGTCTTCCGAGCCGTCCGTTGTTGTCAACATGCGCTGACAACGCGCCCGGTGGATTTCGCTGGTGCACTTGTCATGCAACCCGAGCGTGAGGCCCCCGGCGACGCCGTCCCCAAAACCCCGAACATTCCGGCGCATCCGGCACTTCCGCGCCCCCGGACTTGACTCACGCTGATGCGAACCCGTCATAAGTAGCAGGAACACGCTCATCGCGGCTTGCCTCTGCTCCGTTGGTCTCAGCTGCTTTTGGTCTCCTCCACAGAACCTCGTTCTCGCGTCTCTTTCTTTTCTATTCCCTTTTCTAATATCCTTGCTGCCAGTGCCTCCGCGGGGAGGCCAGAACACCATGTCGTTTTGAGACGCATCCTGGAAGTCGTACTGTAGGTATATCAAACATCGAAGTTAGCTGATAAACGCGGACTGCAGTGCAGTCAACGGACTCAGTCAATTGCGGCATGCAAAAACGCATGGCGCGGTGGGTGGTGCTGCACGTGAGTGCGTTGGGGGTGTCTTGGATGTTGTAAGCTTCGTGAGCCACGCCGAGTGCCCATGGCCTCGTCGATTTTCGGGTATGTAGCGTTATTACTCTTCCTCCTTCATAAATCATACCCCTTGATGTTTCATATCCTGTTGAGACCGAGAGGATTGACGTATTCGTCCTCATGGCTCTGCCCTGGGAGGGCATACGTTTCTCTGGCGTCCCACGTAACTGTCTGTGGTGGACGGGGGCTCGAGAACGACCTGACCGGAGCATGATAGCGCGCCGTGTGGCCGAAATAGTCGGGGGTTCTCCGCCCTTCGTGGTTGGCGGGCGTGTCTCTGCCGGGGTCTCGGAGCGACGACGGGCTCCTCAGGGGTAACTTAGCCGTCGGAGAGACAGGAGTCACTACGGAGGGTGTTACTGTTTCGTCCATCGGTTTCCCGGAATCATCCCGGGACAGCATCTCGTACGAACGTGTGTCTTTTTTGAGATCGTCAAGCCGCGCATCGACGGAGACGAATTCCTTCTTGCTCTTGTCCGAGAAAGGACCGAACAGCAAATCGCACCAGCCGGTGACCATAGACCAACGGCCGAGAAGGAGGGCGAGCCAAATTCCGTTCATCTAGCACACGGTTAGTACCAGAGCCTTTCAGAAAGGGCCAAGTGGGAATTACCGCTAGAAGGAACAGAACGGCTCCCACAGTCGGCATGTTGACGACGAGCGGCCCTGCCTTGTCCAGGCACGCGTCCTTCTTTCCTTGGTTCGCGAACAGGCAGACAATCCAATCGCTGGCGATGCTCGAGTCGCGCTTGACGGCTTCTACCGTATTGTCTTGGAAAACGAAAACGATAGAGAAGAAGATGACGTCGGTGATGATGATCAGAACAATCGCGATTCCTCTCCACTGCAGCTCAATAACGCGGCGCACTCGTCGATACGCTTGCTTGGGGGTCATGGTGCGGATGCTGTTGGTGTATGAAGGCAGACCAGAACCCTCCGTTGAGGAGCTGTTGTCGGCGAGCGAGGCGAGATAGACCTTGATGCAGTAACCAAAGGTGGCGAACTGGATGATGATGGTCAGGCCCGCAAAGACGAGCAATGGGATCCAGAGATCTGCCAGGCTGTTCTTGTGGTTGATGTGGCACGTGGAGCCGAATCGAAACGAGAAGCCGCTGAAGACGATGGCACAGACAACGCCCAAGACGGGAATGCCCCAGCCAGCGGCCTGCGAGAACCACATGAAGTTGCGGCCAACCACAACCTGCCAGCAGATCTGAAGGTGAAGAGACAAAGCCCGAAGGAAGACCCATAGGACGCCTGCCCAGCCACCAAGAATAAGAAAGGTGCCCGATGCTGCACACACCGCGTTGGTGTGCATGGAATGAGGCGTGATGGCGTCGTAACACTCATCTGGTTGAGCCGCCAGGGGAATAACAAATCCAAGCTATATCGAAAAGTCAGTCGCCATCCGTCAGCGAATACCAGGCAGGGCAATCGCGGACGTACACTCATAAACAGGACGGCCGTTGTCAAGCAAATGCTAAGGTAGTGTCTGAACGTTTTCTCGACTGGAAGCACCGCCCAGGACACGAGGAGCCCGATGCACGCTATGAGGCCCACAACCGACACCCATTGCGCTGCCAGTCCGACGGTCTGGAAGCTGTCAGGATACGCCCAGTCCGTCATGGGACATGGTAGGCAGCAGGTAACCTCAGGGGAGAGTGGTCTGCATAGTCGTCCTTCCACAACTACGAGATGTGGTTAGTTGTCGCGGAAAGAGAGTAGTCGGGTCGGCGCAACTCACAGCCCCCTTGGTCAAAAAGACTGTCCTGGATGAATGGTGGTGGGCACCTGTTTGCCGTCAAGTTCGCCATGTCGATTACTCGCCGCGGTGCAAGCGGCAGCGCGCCGTACTGGTTTCGTAGGATTCGCTTTTCTTGATTCCTTCACCACAAGCCCCGTGCTGACCTCAAGTCGCACCGGTAGCCCTCCTAGACTTCGACCCACAAATCCAATGGGATGTTCGTTGACTCGACTCGCGTGGTATCCGGTGTATAAGGCGCGTATCGGGAGTTGTCAACTTGTCTCGGTTTGCTCGTACTACGTATTAGATGCCACTAAGCTGGCGGCATGGTCGTGTAATGAAGAAAAGTATACAAAGAAGAAAGACTTGTCTCAAGCAAGGACAGACCTTGAGATGCACATCGCTGGGGGTGAGGACCGTAGTGGTGGCAAGGATGACATAGAAAAGGTTCCAGAAAGTATTCCCGTGGGAGGCAGGGCGGCCGAGGGGAGGGGGGGAATGGCCATATGTACGCTACATTGGGAATTCCATCCATAACAACGCGCTCTCACTCGACGTCCCTCGCAAGTGGGACGACGTACCTGCCCAGCAGCAGGGGAAATGGGGCTTCCACCTCTGGAGCTGCCCTAGCCAGAGAAGGCGAGAGGGACCATGACCTAGGCCACCGTTAGGCTTGGCTGGAGGCGAGTTTGCGGGGCGGCGTTCCATTGACTCTGCTTGAGCGCTGTGGGTTGTCGTGCTCCCATGCTACCAGACTGCCCAACGAATGGTGCATCTCACCCGAGGTTACGTCCCTGTTGATGAGACCAGGGGACACGGAGCAGCAAGGATTCGACCGGGGTGCCGGGGTCTTGCGCGTGGTGGAGGGGAGGGGCAGGCGATGCTGGCCGGGGGTGTAGTGTACCCCGGGGGGGGGGCGAAGACTTGCATGGCCGACATGGCTGGCTGACCGTTCGACCAGGGCTGGAGGTTCTTCTGTGGACTGGCTTGACCCAATCCGGCCGTCTCCCCGCCTCGCACTGTCCAGGGCCTCGAAGTGAATGAGAGGCACTGGGGGCTTCGCGAATACCCCGCGCACTGCCAAAAGAGCGATCGGGGGTCTGAATAAACAGCGGAGTTGTGGGGCGGGAAACATTTACAACGCAATGACCGACCGACAGGACCGGCCACCGAGAGCGACGTCGTCTCTCTGCCGGGCGGCGCAGCACCCGCCGCGTGCGAGGTTCTTTTGCCCGCTTTCGCGGACAGCGAGGGCAGCTGTGAGCTGCGCTCCGCCCGCCGGTATGTCCGCATGCTGCTGACAGCCGCTCTCGAAACGCTCGACAGAGTCCCTTCCATGGCGTTGTGAGGGACGAGGGCCCTGAGCGGCTCGGCGGGAGGGGGCACCGTGTTGTTGGCCTTGGGAGGCTAACGATGGGTGCTACTTGCTTCAGAGTCAGGTCGATACCGGAACCGAGACCCGACACGGATGCCACCGTTTGAATCGTTCGTTGGGTGGTGTCGAGTCCGGGTGTGAGACGTTGAAGCCCAGGTCGGCAGTTGTCACTTCGCGCTCCCTGGAGATGCATCGCTCTATTTGGTGTAGTGTAAACGAGAGTCGCTTCCGGAGCTCTACACTACCTTGCCAACCAGCGCGGCTGAAAAGCATCACAAGAACGACGTTGGCTCGTGGCTTTCGAAACATCATCGCCGGGTGCTTGGCATTCTCTGGCGTCCCAGGGTGGTTGGTGACTGGGCCGAAGCCGAACAAAGAAAGCAGAGATCGCGAGTCTACACTAAAATGCTTGCACTTGGCCCATGTCCCACAGCTAGGCATGACGTCGAGGCGGGGTCGCCGTTTCTGGTCGCTCTTGCCCTCAATATTCGGCGAGGGCACCGAGGTGAACTAACATGTCGACTCCCGCGACTCTGGCTGAGGCGGTGTCTGCTTGCTGGTGACAGTGTGGCTGCCTCTTGCTGCAAGATGTGTCTCGTCCGGGAACATTCATGCAGTGTCAATTGACTGGCGGAGAGTCACCTAAATCCGACCACATAGATCGCAACACCTCAGCTGTGCAGCACATGCTTTCCAGGGCGTGCGAGCTCTAAGTTGAGCCCAATCTCCCTTTGCGAGACGATATTAACCAGCAATTCTCAAGCTCTTGGGCTTCAATCTGTGACATCAATTGCAGGGCTACCAATGGCCCGAGCCTGCGTTCACGGGTGCCACGACAGCGGGGAAACTGCCACGACCGAATCTATATTTGAGTCAAAATGCCTTGTCAGGCACCCGCTGCCAGGCGGGTTGAAGTGCATTTAGATGGCAGACCTGGGGAAGCAAATTCCCGTGCGGACGGTTCGTCGTTCCCAGGACTGGTTCCTGCCTATTTTTCCAAGATTTGCACGAGATGCGACCTGTGAAGTTTCCGTGCGCCGTAAATGAACCCAGCAAGGGGCAGGTGGGAAGGACCCTTCGCGCACTGTGCGACGGGGGGCGGTTGCTGTTGACCTCACCTGGTTCGCTCGATCTCCGACGCCCAGATTGTGTTCGATGCGCGCCCAAGCCAAGAGCGCCATCAGGAGCCTCTCAGAACGCAGAACAGCGGCTCTTCGATCTCACTGGTCTTGCGACCGTCGCTTCTCACACCACTCGCAACATCCATACCGCGCTCCCGTTCGTCAGTCCGCGCGGGTCAGGATCCTGCCACGAGGGACATGGTCTGGCTCTCTGTAGCTGATCACGAGGCTTGGGAATCACTTGTCTTTGGTACTTTATTTCGGCGGATGAGACTGAATGATTCCCGCCCCACGGCGATCCATCTTGGGAAAACCAAGCTCGTCCGTGCAATATCTCTCAGTCCAGGCACCAGGACCGCTGCATGATACACCAGGGAGAGATGGTGTGATGCTTTCCGGGTCGCAGCACATCTTCTTTTCCCACCCACACAACTCAGGCCCAACACCGCTATTGGCCACCCAGCTTGCTGTTCCCGACGTTTTCTCGAGGCCGAGCACTTCGCGACGCACCGCAACAGCTTCCCGCACCTCCCCAACTTTAAACCCAAACCCGAGCAACGGTGGCGAAGATGGAAGCGAGCTGCGATACCGTCAACTCGCCTGCGGCCTTGTGGGGTGGAGGATTCGACAGCTTCCACCCAGCCAAGACCAGGTGCGCCAAATTCTCCCGAGAGAAGAATCCCATCGACGACCCGTTGAGTCGTTGACGCCAACTCGAGGCCGCGTTTTTTCAGGCGGGGTTGTGAGCCAGTGCTGAGATCGCTGCATTCATAGGCCCAGGCCGGATTCCGCCATCACATATTGCGAGATTCACCGTGGTCTGAAGGCCAGCTCGATCCAGACCTGTGGATTTTTGATGAACACGGCAACTCGGTCATCGGTTGGCTGTCGAGATCAGTGACAAAACAAAAAGAGGAAACAGCCCCTCGCCGCATCCCGCGCTTCCCATCTCCTTTCGCTGAGCAGCGTTTGACGACAATGCGGGGTCAGTCTCGCCTACCTATTGGTTTCCTGTGCGCCTCGAGTGTGTTGCAGTTTATCAGACCAGTGTCTGTCAACGCACGCATCGCAGGTCGCTAGAGGTGGGTTGGGAGCGTTCCGGGAACACACAGAGTGCCCAGGAGCTCCTGGTTTCACGACCTCTTGGTTCCTGCGACGCACCTCACAACCTCTCAGTAATCGGACCGCTAGTTCAGATCCTACAAGCCGGACGCAACGGCACATCCTCAATCTAATATCATCGTTGGGCTATAGAGCAGTTCCAGGCACTTAGAATCTGCGCCGTATAAGGAAGCCTCTGTCGGAGTGGTCACAATGCGAGGCAGATCCCGACGCGCATGATTCTGTCGAGGCAACAACACAGAAACATGAAATGTTTCCCGATCATGTTGCACGAGGCAGTGCTTCATCGTATCAAGTCTCGGCAGCTGCTGGTCGGTGGGGACACCTTGGCTGCATCAATGGCTCTCCGTCGCTTCCACCAGGAGATTGGCGCTGACTTCGAGAGATCAATCACTGCAACCTCCCAAGCCTGCGCTTTTGAGTACATATTCAATTGAACGAGGAAGAATACAAGTCCCGAGCCCGCCGAGAGGCACTTCAGAAGAATACGACCTTGCACAACAGCCGAAAAACAGCACCGTGCATCGTAACTGCAGCTTGCAGTCCAGATGCAGAATGACTTACACCGAGGTGACCATAGAGGCCGGGATGCAGGCCACGCTACGATGCGGCATATCGACTCGGGCGCCCTTTTTCTAGAAGACGCCACCGAAGAACCGGACCACCTCGAGGAAGCCCGGAGCAGACCCTGCACACGGCTCGGGATCAATTCGGCGGTGCCCCCCGTCCGTTCCGGCGAACCTGCCCACCACGTTTTCCTGGTTGGCCAGATTTATTTTGGCATCCCCAAAGCGGTATGGAAATGCGTGCTTACAGAAGCCACGCTGTTTCATTTCCAGGAGGTTCTTGGGCTCTTGGTGTGCTGCTGCCAATTTACACACACCCAGTTTCTTGGGAGCCCTTCGTCTTGAAAGGCCTCGACCTTCGTTGCGTTGCAATCAACCTCAAACCACGATTTTCACTTGGCCTGAAGGATTTAATACGGCTCGAAAAACATGCTTCTGTTTTTAGACGATCATCGAGCGACGTCGCTTTCCTTCCTGTTACCGTCTCTGTTCTCGCCGCTGACGATGCAGATGTTTTCTCCTCCTGCGCTGCACTGACGAAATGCTCTGTGCAATATAATCGCCCTAACCATGCTTAGAAGGAGGGAAATAACGTTGCAATGCCTCCCTGCCTTCCCGCTCCACCCTCAGGAACGAAGGGCCTGATCGTCATGGACGCGTCGGCTGGCTTTTGCTCACTCTGTTTCTGAGCCGCGTTCGTATCAGCGTTAAGGTCCCCTACGCTGCAAGAAAGCGAAGCGCGCTGGCTATGGAGGTAGGTACAGGCAAGAGTCTGGGACAGCTCTGTAAAACGACTAAACGTCACCGGGGCGCCATTCGCGGGCAGATATCGGTGACATCTCCGGCCGGGGCTCGGCCGCTCGGCGTTGGCTCTTCATGCGACCTCTCCTGACCTGAGCCAGGCGATGATGCCTTTCACAGTCCGCTTACACTGCGTGAGAAGCGCGACAAGCTGTGGTCCGCGGCACTGCATACATGCAGCCGTGCACCATGTTCTCGCCCTTCATGGTAAACCGCGTCACCGGCACCGACACGCGACGCTGTACTCAGGGGCTCAGCGAAGCAGTCACTGCAGTCAGAGCGAACGCTTGAACATTGCGCTGCCGGCACGACGGGATCGGCTCAAGATGTGTGCGGCGCTAACGGGATTCGGCTCGAGCTCCGAACGACAACGTCCAAAAAGGGGGGCGGCAAATCCGCGGTGACTTTCCAGAGTCTCCGGGGTGTCCTTGCCTGCCATCCTCATCGGCGATGGGAACCAGATCGATCATCATCCCCTTCATATGTTTGCTCTCCAGTGTCGAGCGGCTTGGGTGGCCCACGACAGGACAACCGGACTCACTGCTGCAGGACCCTGAAATTTCTGAGACGGCGACCAAAGACGTTTTATTTTCGGCGTCGTTTCGTTTCCAGCCTACCTGATCATACGTCACGCCCGTGTGACGCCTTGCGCTGCGTGGATACAGTCAGTGGGGAGAGAAGAAATACCGCCCAGGTGGTGCTAGGGATGAGAAAGGAAGGTATTCCACTTTCGAGTGTCTACTCCGTACTGCATACACAGTACACTCCGGGTTATTTCCCTATCAGTTCTTAACAAGGCTGACACGGCCCATGGAAATTTTATCAGCCCCCTGCTGCGCGCATGTTGCAACTTGTCATTGCGGTTCGCAAACAGCGTGTGGTGCCATGGTTATGGGAGATGGGCTGTTGCTGCGTGCGAGTTCTGTTCGTCTCCTCACCGTGGTGTCATTCGGGAGGACGGAATGCTTGGTGGAGAGACGGAGGTCGTAACGTCGGTGAAGAGAGCCGCCCATGGTCGCAGCAGCGTCGCTAGCTAACGGATCAATCTTCCGACCAAGTCACTTTGTACTGGCCGTACTCCGTATCTAACGCCTAGCACCCTTTCTGCGACACCGGCGCTGTGTGGGAAAGCCCGGCGCTAACCACGTGTGAAGGACGCCTTGGCCCGACAAGTGCTGGAGAAGACTAACAAGCGTGAGCAAAACCCTCAGACCATGGCCCGCAACGAGCGTTACAGTCAGAGGCTAGGGCGATCTTAGGATGCCCTCCTATGCGCCTAAATTCTCATGCTGGACGATGCAACCCCAGATCCAGGGATCTCAGATGAGACTTTTCTCGATAGGAAGGAAGGAGGATGCGCAAGGCCGCGGCATTGCCGAAAGCAGCCTGATGAGCAGGAGGCTAGCTGCGCGACTGGCTGTTTGACAAAAGACTACTACGTCGAGGAGGTCGCGATGTCACGGGACGATGCGGTCTTGACTTTTCACTCTACTTCCAACAAAGTGTTGGTCTGCAGTAGCACCGCCGCCATCGGCTCTTCTTGCTGCTGTTTACCTGATGCAAAAGACTACTGCAGGGAAATGGGCAAAAGTACCTACATTTTCGACAGATCCCACATCAGCACTACCGTTGCACCTCGGGATTTTTTTTGGGGGTAAAAAATTTGCTTCTGTTTGCAAAAAAAGAGGAGAAGGGCCACCATCTCCATTGCTGGCGGCGCTTGGCAGGGAAATACGCGATGCACCCCACAGACATTGCACCAGCGGACGGGTTGGCAATGGCACTGGGCAACATGGAAACATGGCAACAAGGCGTGACATGGCCCAGAAGGTTGGAGTCGAGCCGTGCTCCCGACGCCAGACACCGGATCGAGGTTTTTGTTCCGAGTGATCAGCGACGACCCGTACTTGACAGGTGGAGGTAGATGCTTCTCAGACACTGACAGGCAAGGAGATGAAATTGGGGAGAAACTCCACTGATTCTCGCTGGGCCGAGGAGAGTGGCAGCTTCGGAGTTAGGTGCGTCCTGATCGGGCCCGGGGCTTTGTCAGCTGTGTTCGCCTTTGCAATGCGCTGAGAGAGAGGGAAATGCGCGAATTTGTGCATTGTTGCGCGGACACATGTGTCGTAGGAGGTTTGGAGGGAACGAGATTTCATGTGATGGCAATGCTCGCATTCGCATATCTACCTTACCTCCTTGTTCGGTCCGGAGAGATGTGCATGTGAAGCCACTGGCACAAGCCTCTTTTCTCTCTTTCGCAGTGTCGATGATGGGCAGACATTGCTAACAGCGAGCTGGCAGCGTTGAATGTTGGCTGGGCTGGGTATAGCTTTGCTGCGGAGTAGTACGTTTTAACGCACACTCCGCATCTCACGGGCGTGTTGGGACGGCTGTCATGTGAGAATGCCGAGGTGTGGCTTGGCGGGGAGGAAGGGATACCGTTGACTTGCAGACGGCATGGATGAGTCTGAGTCGGAGGTTTAGTTGGTTTGTTGGGTGAGGCTATTATATATTGGGGAGGGATCGACGGGTTCGAGATGGGTGTTCGGTGTTCGGGTGTCGATAGGCACGGCGAAGGAAGGGAAAGGGGGCGCCATGTGAGAATGGTGATGGGGACGGAGGTGACGGTGTGGCCTCTGTTGGTTTATGATTGCCATGATGGACTGCAGTGTGAATCTGGTGTGGGGGGGAGAGGGGATCGGTGTGCTTGAAGGAGGTGTTGGACCACTTCCGCAAGCATCGTGACCTCCTGTCTGGGCTGGACTTGATGCCATAAGAGTGCCTCATCGCTACAGTACCGAGAGCGTGTGTGTCGACGCTGGCTGAGGGAATCTGTCTCGAGATACGCCCCGACATGGGTTTGCGTGTGGGATGTCTGGCTTTGGTCGCTGGGTTGTCTCGACGCTGTTGTTCGGGATGGTTCGTGGCAGTGACCCCTTTTGCCTTCCTGTCCCAAACAACATTGACTTCAAGGTCGAATTTGTCGGCCTTGGATCTCGTTCCGAGTTCTGGACACATCACTGCGGGAGTTATTCTGTCCATCAGTGTGGATTGGATGTCTCTGTTGGTGTCCCTGTAGCTACTCTAATGATGCTGAGGTGTTGTCCCCTTGAACATGTCGAGACGTTCTCGTCGGCAGTCCACTCCGCCATTCTTCGATGTGACAAGGGAGGGGTATCAGCATGTTGATGCAAAACAGGCCCTTCGTACATACATCTCTCTCGGGTCTTGAATGGGTTGAGAGGAATATCATCATCAACAACAGACAGCACTTTTGTCTGTGATGATAGGGAGGTCCCTGAATATATGATATAGAAGTCCTCCGGCACGCTTGGCAACTCACCCAACTTGCAAGGATGCATTGTCTAAGTCGAAGGTCCGAAGCAGGCTGTTTGGTTCACAACTTTAGCTCAACTTCACCGTTGCGTATCAATGCTTACCACCCATAACCCATCGTCTCGAGTCATAGCATGAAGATGAGGCTCACGACATCATGGGTAGGAAATATGTAAAATACACCCATGTGTTCGGAATTTTATCTCGGTGAACATCTCTGGGTCGATGCTTGGTCAGAGCAGACAATATCAACACAAGAATGGTTAGCATTTGGATCATGACCTCGTACTACCGCCCCGGGAGGCGTATCAAGAGGTCATCGCAACCCAGAATTGTGTTGAACACTGTGTATTATCCGGACTCTCATCCCACAGGACGAGTTGTTGAACTACCTGTCGTTTTGAGGCCAAGTTGAAGGGTGCGTGCCCCGCAACGAAAACCCAGAGTACCCTGTATCGGGCCTCGAAAACCCAATGGGCGCCAACCCATCGTTGAGAAACTTAAATGCAAATGCAGAGGTATCATGTCTAGGTAGGTGCTCCGTTTTATGATCCGACCTCCCTCCCTTTCCGCCATACGCCTCGCGGCCTCCCTGAACCCCTTACCCAATTGACCGCCCCGAAAGTTACCCTTTGTTAGTCCCGAGCGTCATGAAACTCGTCGCTCGAGTCCTCCGTATCAGCTCGCTTGAGCTGTGACGGAGGCAATTCCTTTTTCATGTCCTTGTGGAAATCGATCAAGGGGCCTCCTCCAGAAGTTGCGCCCGTCGAGACGAGCATCTCCTGGATCTCTGCCGTGCTTTCGTGCGAAGCATCGAGAGGCGGCTTGGGACCGGCTTTCGGCGGCGGGGTTTCCCTCTTTGCGCATGATGGTTCGTCATCGCCAACGTCGATCAGGTCACAACCAATGGAGCTGGGGCGAGCTTCCGACAGCGATGCCCGAGGCGGAATAACATGTTTGGGGTCCCACTTTTGTCCCTTAACAATAGGGTAACTGCGGCATATGTCAGCTCATCATCTCTTTTTCTGTGTCATTTCCTAGTGTCTCTGAAGCCGAAGGAGAATCTCTGCTCCAGAGACAACAGAAGAAGGACATCGGGAGGAAACCTGTTTGGGTTGCACCTACATCGCCCTTATTTGCGCTGCTTGCTTTTCCGGAGTATCTCCGTCTCTAAATTTCGTCAGCTATCACCTCCAAGTCAATGATCGAGGGAGAGAATGTCGAACATTTGCGCGTTGATGATCCATTCGAGATCCTCTTCACCCTCCTCCGACCCACCAGGGCCCCCTTTGACCCTGCGGAACAGCCGCGGATGCCAATCGATTCCATCGCTGGCTCTAACAGCCGCTTCCTCGCGTTGTGCCTCTTCGATCTTGGTCTTCTCATCAGTAGCGAGCTCATGGTTCATATCCTTGACTGCTTGTGCCGTCTTATACCACAATTTCTGTGATTCTCTCTCGTCCTGCTCTTCAAGAGGTCGGCACAACGGCGGGGTAGGTTTAGCTCGGTGCGCATTGAAGAACATCTCCTTATGGCCGGTCTTCGGACGATTAGCGATGAAGAGTCATCCAAGAACGCAGTCTCACCTTCAAATCCTTGACGAACATCTCCTCGCTCCAGAGTCCGGAAAGCTCGTAGAGTATCTCACCCGTGGCATCGTCTTTGATCGTGCCTCCGATGGCGTTGTACGTGCCGCTAACCCAGCCCTTGGTTTTGAAGTCGATCTCTGCAGTAAGACCCAGCTCGGGACATCTGACGATGCTGCGATCCCCAAGCTCATACTTCATTTTACCAAAAAGGATACCCCTCGCATACATATTCGGTTGCGTGAGAATGTATCGCTCCCCCTTTTTCGGGTCCTTCCCCCTATTCATGATCGTCAAAATCGCGGTCCCCTCCATCATACTGGCAGCCGAGTTCCCCAAAAATTTGCTTCTTGGCTTCAATGTGCCATCAACGCGGATGTTGTGGCCCGGGACCATGTAAAAATAGCTGGATTTCGGCGGATGGTGCGACGTTTGCTCGGAAATGTAGTAGGCTCTCGTGTCATCGGGGAAGTCCCAGTAGCAGGTGAATATCTCGCCGAGGATGGGATTCAGGGGCTTCTTCACTCCGCTACAAAACCGTTAGACAACTGAACCGCTGAACGGGGATCGCGCTTATGGACTTACGGAGGACGAATGTGCCAACCGCTGAGGTAGAACTTGACGACGGATACAAAACGCTCGACGGGGTCTTGGATCTCGGGAATCGGGAGCAGCATCTCGGGATGGCACATGAAGCTGTTTACCGCCTCGTCAGCCTGGTCTTACTCTCCGCACACATCATTGCGTGCCAGACCGGAGCCCCTGCGATTCTTACTTTGTGATTCTCTCAAGCATACTGCGCGGTTCGAGGATGAACGTAGGAAGAACGACCCGGCTGAGATCAGCGCCCGGTCGGAGTTGGGATATGAGATGGGACAGGACTGGACAACTGGTTAACTACGTCGTGGCGAATGTCATCGTCAGGGTGTGGCAGACCATTTCCCTGGTCGGGCTCGACTACGAGAGTGTCATCTTCGAGACTTTCGGCTTGGGACGCCTCGCTAGACGCCCTGCTACCTATACCGAAGCAACCAGACGTTAGCAAGCTCGCTCGACCGCCACGCATATTTCCATTCTCTTGCCTCCGATTGTTTTGCGGCGGAGGATCTCGACCGGTCCATGTACTACATGCTATTGTGCTCAAAACGGGCCCAGCCTGGTGCGCTTCCCAAGGCGGCGACTCACTAGCATTCGAGGTTGCCCTGCGGCGACCCGGAACAAGTCCAACCATTGCGCGTGGTGTTGAGCGGTCCAAAGAGGTGCGCTTAGGTAGCGGTAACGGAGAAGAGGAGAGTGAAAACTGAGGCAAGAGGAAGCTGTCGTGCACAGAAGCTTCCCCACATAGGTACGGAGAACGAGCTTCTCGGCAGAGCGGAGAGGGAACTGGGGCTGCCTCTTTTTTTTTTGTAATTCTGCAGCCTTGAGGAGGTGCGCAGAAGGAAAATCGCAGACTATTCTACTGCGAGCGACGTCGGGAGGGGACCTCCTAGAATGACGCAGTGGGCCAACCCGACCCCACGCTGTGATTGGCGAGGGTTGTGCTACGCTACCTAACATCCCACATTGAAAGTCTTGTAGTGGTTTATTACTCTGCCCCTCAGGAAGAGGTGTTTGCGCATCGGGAAACAGCGGTCACTCTCTTTGTCTTGACATGCCCTGTGCCGTGTGCTACGCAGGCAATATCCATTCGGTCTTGTGGACACTTGGCTTGCGGGCTCAGCTTGCTCGGTTGCTCAACGCTTGGCCGTTTCTTTTGGGATTCTCTGCGTACATTTTGGTGTGGGGGATGGAGGGTCGGATCCGTGGATTCGCGATTAGCTCGATGCCGCCGAAAGCTCGCCACTACTGTTTGGCATTTTTGCGTGTAGAATACTGTGTAGTCTAGATCTATAAACCTAGTCATTCTGATGCGACACCAGGGCTGGTCGATCGATCCCGTGAATTGAGGCGCTGGCATCTTTATTCATGCCAAAAAGGCCATGACGTCGAACGCTGTGAGAATTGCCAAGGGTTCCAGATCGGCCTACGTAACGCATCGCCGGGTGCCCCGCTCTACCAATCGCTATAGTGCCTGGAATGTTAGGCAACCACGTGGGTCCACGATACGATGATGGTGGGCTTACGATGCGGGGTAGTTATGCAGTAAGTGAGAGAGAAAGATTTGTTACGTCAGGAATTATTGCCTTGAGTGTGAGAGACACATGAATCACGTTGTCTCGATGCTCCAGACGCCAGTGGCCAGTCTCTGCAATGTGTTTGAGCAAAGCGGCACTGCGCTTCACTTCGGGGCGGGGATTTGAGCGACCAAGCCCCGCCGAGGACCGATCTGCCGGAGCTTCCCGTCGGAGTCGTGGCTGAGATTCCGGCCCGGACCTCTTAATGACGTTGTCTGGTCTGCAGCCACAAATTTAACCCACACTTTATGGCAATCTTTGAGATTTGCGAAAGTCAACGCCTGGTGACGCTCCAGATACGTTCTAGCATTCGTGTCATCGACATGTTTGCTCGCCACGAGGCAACCTTGCGCGGCTATGGTCCTGTTGGTGGCACAGTCCAATCTTCATGGTATCTCCGCAGGTTGAGAAATCGTAGGTTTCCAGCGGTCCGCAAATGCACCCGTTACCGCCAACCACAGCCATAACGGCCTGTCGCGCGAGGGTTTTCGCAGACCGTTGGCATTCCATGAGAACAACCATGCCTGTCCTACCGGCGAGGCCGGGCGCGCCTCGTGTGAAACAACCAACTAGCCGAGAAACAACGGCGTCCGTCGCCTGCTTGGGATGACGATCAGCGCCGCTCGGGGAGGCTTGAAGAAGCCCCAAGCCGCGCTGAGCTGTTAATACCCGTCCCCAAAGCCCGTGTAGTCCCCGTTTTCACAGCCTCTCGGTTATTTTATGACGGATACCGTACCACCACCGAGGCAGACCCCAAACGGGGCTGGGGGCCGGGCCAGGCAGACTGATTGCTCGGGGCCCCTTGGCGGTCGAAACACGCTCGTGGAACCCTGAAACGCCAAACCCATCAGCATCGAACTTCAGAACAAAACGGGTGGCGGGTGACGCCATCGGAAATGTCAGATCGGCCGACACAGCATTTTCTGAGGCCCGTAGGGCTCGCATTCTCACCCGGAACCGCAAAGTAAGCATTCGCCCATGGAAGTCGTGTTTGTCGGGCTTTGCATCGTCGGAGGTAGGTACCTCGAACCTGGGCCCATGCACGCCTGCCCATCAGATCCTCCTTATTGGGAAGTCGCACATCTCCCCGCTCTAACACTTGCGCCCAAGATTAGGTTTCCCTGCTGCCCGTCCACCACCAGCCTCCCCTTGCAGGAGAGTTACAAGTTTGCATTTACCGCCCGCCTTGGTTGCGGCATTCTGAGTATTGCAAAAGCCCAACCCCGACGGACGAAGCCGCCCTGCATTCAATTGTCCGGGTTATCGATCGCACCTGCGAGCGGGCACATGCCCAGCTTCCCCCCTCGGTATCGCGTGAGCTACCCTTCACCCCGTCGACTCCCAACACGACGTTTACTCACGACGCGGCCTTATGACGCTATTTGGCCTCCCAAGCGGTGCGACGAGCAATTGACAGAATGGAGAACGAGCCACCGGCCATGTCTGTTCAGGATGATAGTCGGGCATCGAAGCGGGGTAGGATCATGGGGAAGCTGTTTGGTCGAGATCGTGATCGCAAGGTCTCACAGGACGAGGCACCTCAGAGCACCGAGGATTTGAATTCTTTCTTCCGCGGCTCGTCTGATACGCTGCAAGTCGCCCACGCTGGGCCTCCCACGCTTGCCAAACTCGACCTCTCGAGCGTCACCCGATATCCCAACGCACTTGATGTGCACGGCGGCGCCAACCTTCAACAACACGATCTTGCCCTGCGACCTCGCTCACACAATTCCAACGCCCGACCCAAGAAGGGATTGGCTGTGAGATTCGTCGATACATACCCGGAGGTTATTGGCACCGGTGGCGACGAGTGCGAGCAGCCCACGGTCGAGATTTCGAAGAGGAGGAGACCAAGGCCGCCCCCGGTCAGTGCTGCCACAGCCCCTGTCCGGCCTCCAGAAACTGGTGATGGTTCACACAGGGCGCTTTTGGATGCCCAGGTGAACAATGGAGGCTTCAGCCCGCCACAGCTGCGCCGTGCACAGACCGGACACACCGGTGTGCCCGCTCCCCCTGAGCAGCCGGAAGTGCTGCCCGCTGGGAGGAACGTGCCGGCAAGGTACCTCGACAGCCCAATGGTGTCTCACGATGAGAAGAGGAGGTCATTTATTGAGATGCATCAGGCTGAGATGAGGGAGGCTGAAGGGCTTGCTTTTGCAAAGGCCGTACGGACGGGGACCGATCTCTCACACCAGTCAACTGCGACCTCTTACGCTGCTACCGAGTCTGTGGCTGATGATGCTTTCAGCGAATCGCCATCGTCTACTTACAGCCCGCAGGCTCCCTCTCTATCCAAGTTTTCCGCCCAGCCCCCCCCCATTTCCATGACCAAACAACCACCTCCGCCTCCACCGCCAAGAAACCGTCCTCCTCCCCAAGCATCACAGATAACTCAGGCCTCTTTTAATGATCATCCCCAACTACCTCCACCGCCCCCTCCTCCGGCACGGAATGTGCCACAAGGTTCGCAGTACCAGCCGCATGCGCAGGATAACCACCAACCGGAGACACCAGAGAGGGCGAAGAAGGGACAAGTCTTAGACCACAGCCCGACTTCGATTCATTCAACGGCGTCGAGCTTCAACCATCCATATGCTTCTCTCAGGCAGGAGAGCAGGGCTTCTGAGAGAGACGTCCCGGTACCTCAGGCTTCGCCTCGGAAGACGTCAACTTTACACGACGTTGTGTCTGCTGCGGCGGATGATGCGCTAGACGACTTTGTCGCCCGCACCCGTCATCTATTTGAGCTCTTTCGCCTTCACTCTGAGAGCGTACGGCCACTGGTTTCTTGCTCGTTTGAAGAGCTCGCTAGAGGTGCATTATGGTGGTTTCTGACTGGCCGATCAGCTCTTGAAGCTGCTATCAAAGAGCGGCCCGCCAACCCTGAGCATCAGATGCAGCATGAGCGAGCGAAGCAACAGGCATACGCCGACTTGGCAAAAGGGTGGTGGTTGACGGAAGAGATCATTCCAGAGCTCAACGACGGGAAACGCCCGCCTCCAAGCGTTGAAGTGGATGATGTTCGGGCCACCATTGTCTCGAACCTCCGGAAACTTGCTATTTCCATGAAGAAAAATGACTTTCTGCCGCCAGAAGAAGCATTTCTTCCTGCAATAATCGACAGATCTATTTGGCTTGAGTATCCAAAGCTCAACCAGGACATTATCTCTCTTCTCTGGGGCTCTTCGAGCTCTTCGCTCACAGATCCCAAGCCGATAGCTTCCGGGATGAACCTCATGGAGGGACTCCCATTGAGCGATTCACCTGCCGCCTTTTGCTTCGCTAGATTCCGCGCAGACGTATATCTGATGGAACAGGGGAGGGAAGCGCAGCAACTATACTTTCCCAGTATCCTTTCCATCGTCCGGCCCAGAACACAGCCCGACATATTATTTGTCATTGCTAGTCAAAATGGAGCTGTCCAGCTCCGTATTTCCGGCAGCAGGAGCTTTGGCCCGACCTGGGAGGATGTGCGATGGCGGTCGGATAACTGCACCCTAGAGATCCGACTTCCGCGCGGTTTCTTCTTGGCTGTTCAATGCTCACAGGCAAACTATAAGATGCTTTGGAACATGTACGACTACAGCGCCAAGGTCCACGCCAGTCTATACCCTCGACAGGATGAACAATGCATCTTCACCTCGACCCTCCGAGCATTCCAGTACTTTGACAACGACCCGCAGTCACGCCAGTTTCCCCGAGAGTCGACGCCTGGGTGCGGCATTGCTGTTTTCGAACGTTTGCACAGAGAAGGGGCTGCTGCTGGGCCTCGCACATTCCACAGAGGTTATCGGGTTGCTGTCGTGACTGGCACTACAACCAAAACCTTGAGCGGTGTCAATCAAGGTTTTAACCCCCAGACTCCCGTTCAATATGGCTTTCTACGCAGCGATACCAACGATCCTGCCCTTTCTCTTAAATTTGAGAACGAGCGGATTAAGGGCAACATGGTTCTATCATTCACAGACGAGCAGGAGAGGTTACGACTGCATAGCCTCCTGATTGGGGCCGCCTTGAACCGCGACGAACAAATCTTCTGCGAAGTTCCCTTTCAAGGAATATGGTTCTCCGAAAGAGAAGGGGATGCGAACCACCAGAGCCTTCGGGTCATATCATCACTGCCTTGGCAACGAATTCGGGTCATCAACCATGACAATGATGGAGACCGACCACCCTGTGTGCTCGCTGACAGGCTCCGGGTGGTCTACGAATTCAAGGAAGGGACCGTGACAGACAGGATCAATGTTGCTCCTGGAGAACTCCGGCTGCGGCTGGATGTCCGCAACCCTAACTGCATGATAATGTATCGGCCACCTCAAACCGACATGACCATCGCAGTCATGGAAGCGATGGTGCATCGGGACCTGCCGTCCGAAATGTGCCATGCGCTGGATATTTTACGACAAACACCTACTATGCGGACACTGATCTTTCCCAGTGTGGCAGAGCTGCATGCGTTCGAAACAGCAGTCACAGGGTATAAAGTCCTCTACGATGGAGTCGCGAATTCCTTCGCCATCGCACGTCGACGCATGGTTGTGCCCATCCATAAAAAGTGGGAAGCGGGGCAGACGAGGATACAAGTTGTCCAGCAAGACGGCGTGGTGCAGCTCCTTGCCTTCTTTGACGACTTCGCTCATGGACGTTGCATGGGTTTCAGTCTCAAAGGAACCGATGTGTTTGAGTCGTTTGGCAAAGGGAGCAAGGCAGGACTGAAGATTGTCGATGCCAAGTTCCCTCTTCCCAAGCCAGTCGTCCCAGGCTCGGAAGACGCCCATGCAGCAGCCGAGGTGTCGTTTGTGTGCCTTGACTTGCCCGAGTTGCCGGGAGAACACGATGATATATCGATTACGTTTGATAGTGAGCAGGGTACGTAAAAGCACTTTGCATCTCATGACATGAAGCACGCTGACACTGTGAACAGAGAGGGATAAGGTGGTATCGTGTCTTCCGGCACCGGTTAAGGGATCTCGTATGCCTATTAAGATCAAGGGCTTGACGTAACACCAAGCTGTGTGGGATAATAACTTGGTAGCCTTGGGCTTACCACTGAATGGGGTGAGGAGTGTATACTCTAGTTTGCTTAGCAGAGATACCCTCAATGTGAATGATTAATACACTACAGAGTTGCGTAAAATTGGGTGGCTGAGAAGCTTCATTACCTTATGGGCACGGCATGACATCACGTCTGGCACATGGGACTGAGTCTATCATTTTTGATGGCCTGAGTCTGATAATCGATGCAATATCCGTGAGACTCTAGCAATAACGTACACACGACCACTTCCTGGTCGACAACCATAAAACACTTAGAGACCCAACTCCGCAACGCCTTATGATCTTCTGTAACTGAATGCAACCGTCGGTCCAGCAAGGACAGTCGCCGAGAATCATCGTTTCGACCTTGGTGGACCTGGGAGACTGGGATTATGGCGACGCCGCTGTGAGCGTGACCCGCCCTGTGAGGCTACACCCCCTCTTGATCTTTTAGGCCGATTGGACCCATCGCAATCGTAACCTCTCCTGGATCCAGCCCCCTGAGACTCCCTACTTGTCCGCATCAAACGTGGCCCGGCGGGAATCACACCCCCCTTCTTGACTTCTAGACGTCCCTGAATCAGCCTCCTAGAACCGTCTCCTCGTGGGCTCGGGGCTAGGCGATCGCGTCGGGCTCCTCGACTGCGGCCTCATCTTCAACCACTTCTTGGTGCTCAGCTCCAGCTCCCTGTCCAGCTCCGGGCTCGGGTTCTTGCGATGTATAAAGTTGCAGAACCCGCCTCTCACGCAGCCCTCCCCGCTGTTAAGGCGACAGCACGCCTCCCTGAAGTCCGTCACGGGGCTCAGCTCGCAGTAGATGGGCCGCGCGGCGTACCACCGGCTGTTTAGCTCGTCGCAGGCTTTTTGTGCCGAGTCTTCGTACTTGAAGCGCGCGTAGACGTTGCCGATGAGATGGTCGTTGTTGTTGTCGCACACGACGAGCTCCTCGAGCTCGCCGTACTTGCACATTTCGCACCAAATGTCTTCGTAGAAGGCGTCAAAATGGTTTTGCAGCTGGGATGCGTTCATGCGGTTCTTGGGATCGAAGGCGGGGTTTTGGTAGAGGTTGGGCATCAGGATGGTTTGGCTGTACGAGGGCTTGACGTGCTTGCGGGAGCAGCGGTCGCCGTGGCGGCAGGCGCCGATTTTGTAGTAGAAGGAGCAGTTGACTTTGTCTTGCTCCGTGCCGAAGATGGAGGCGAGGAAGTTGGCCATGTTGGGCGATGTGTGGTGTCTGCGATGTGATCGGTGATGCGCGATGGGGATGTGTTGGGCGCGATCGAGATGTAGGGACGCGGTGGTGGCGTAGGATGGAGATGCGATCGATATCGCTACAACGTTTGAGGTTCACCAAAAAAAGAAATAGTGGGGACTTTCAGCCTGGTGGGAGTGAATTTGCCACTATGTGGCTGAATAAGCGGTGATTGGTCGGGTTTTGTTCGGATGCCATAAGGCTGGCCGGCTGTGGCTGAAGCTTCTGGAATCCCGCGGCGGGATTCCCGCCGCTGCTCCGGGACCGATCTGCTTCGGCAGGTTCCGACTAAAGAGCAAGAGGTGAAACTACACATTGCGGTGAGCTGCAAGTCTTCACAGTGAGGGGGCTGGTATTCGAGGCTATTGATGAGAGTGAGACCATTCTGTTGATAGGTGCTGGCCAGCCAGCAGTTTCCCATCACAGCGCCGAGTCTCCATGATCGCCGCATCAAATCGTGGAGTGATCAACGAAAAAACTCGCTCCTCCACCACCTTTGACCCCTCTGGGACTCCTGCGCATGCCACCTCGCATGCCACCTCGCATGTCTCAGTCTTTCGGCTGTTCTATCAACTCGCGCTGGCCAATTGGTGCTTGGCACCGAGGTTTTCTATCTAGGAGCTCCATGATGCAGAAGACGTGAGACATGCTGCACCAAGCAGCGGCACGCCTCTGTTCGGTGTGAATGGCGGTGTCTAGGAGATGGACACTATCCTACCGAACAGTGCAACAGAACACATCGCCGTCGCTTGGAAGCAACATGTTTTCCCGGTAACGCTTCGATATTACGGTGTACGTATGGCACTTTAACTCTTCACAAAAGGAATACCCGGCCCAGAGCGGGGCGAAACGTGGCTTTGGGTGTCCAACGAAGCTGAAATTCGGCGCGGGGGAGGGTCCGCACCAGGTGGCTTGCCATTCAAATTGCCTCATCCGGTCGCCGAGCTGGGACGAGGGGGACTGGGATTTGGAGCTTGCGCACGTTGGTCAGACTGGTTTTGGCTGAGGACACGTGTGGCGGCCGAGCAGCTCCATCTGCTGTGCCTGCCTAACCCGTCCGCAGTGACCGAGGACGACGCAGGAGAGGGGATCTCCCGCTCCTCCGCCATCGATGCAGCAGATGCGCCCGGAGGGACGTGGTGCGTGGTGTTGAGCGTGGGACGGAGTGGTGGACCCTCAATCAGCTCGAATGGCGAGATTTGCGACAGGGATTCATGGCCCTGGACGGGGTTTAGCGAGCTGGTGATTGTGGTCCAGGGCAGGCCTCCAGCTCCTGCTTGTGTGATGATGCAATCTGCGGTTGCATCAGTGAGCGGCGGCCGCTGGAAAATGGATGGAACATTGTGCCAACATCCTGTTGTAGTCCGGGAACGGCAAACTTGCCTGAGCTTCCATTGAGCCAGAACACAAACGCATGCCAGAACCAAGGCGAAACCAAGACGGTAAAATCAGGAACTCATATCCCGGCCCGAGCTTCGCCTGTTCGGCTGGGTTTTCAGCTCGCGTGGGTCTGGGAATCTTGGGAGCTGTTGAGCTACGCAGTAGCTTTCCCGATTTGCCCTGGCGGCAACTTGTCCTGCCATTGAGGACAGTCGATGTGCCGCAAGATGACACGGGTTGGACACGATTGGACCCGAGGTCCAGACCCGACACCAGAGCCCGGCTGGAGGCTGGGGGTCTGTGCCGATGATCGATGAGCCTGTTTGTTGGAACTAGGAGGGCGGGAGAGCAAGGTTGGGAGTCTTGGGACGCGAGAAGCAGAGTTCTGACGTAAGGTAGTTTAACCTATTGGACGCTGGTCCGGACGGCCAATCCACCACCCAAAAGCAGCTTCCCCATCAACAGGCTGGTGCCAAGATAGACCGTGGGGCCTTGGATCGCCGTTTTTTCTTCATCGGATTTCTGTGTCCCGAGGGTGGCCTCACAGTGCAACTTAGTGTCTTCTTCTTTTCTCTTCTTACTCCCATTTCCCCTCATTTCCTCATTCCTCAGTTCGTCTCTGCCCTCCCAGGCTTAGATCGGGAGCTTCCATTGGAGCTTTGTGCCGCATTCGTCGTCACCGAACCTAGACCCGTTGCTCGCTCGGTGGCTTGCGGCTGTTTCTCCTGCCAGCTCAGAGCTAGCCCACCAACGCTCCGTTGAGCGCGCTTCATATGCCACCACACCGATAGTGCTTTTGCATCAATTGGCAAGCAGGAGACGCATAGCAGTCGCACTGCCCATTGCCAGCCGACATGGCGACTGAGAAGGCCGAGGCAGAGCTCAAGCAGCAGGGCGCCATCGAGGCTGCGCAAGACCCTGAGAGCAGCGTCACCTCCGCCGATGCCCAAAAGGCGATCCTCGCCGAGAGCAAAAAGGCCGGTGTGACGGCCTTTACTTTTGACCCAAACGCAACACGAGAGGAGAAGGCCGCCCAGGCGAGAGATGTAAGGCGATTCCGCGCCGCGCAAGCGCACCTTCGTTCGCACTTGCTGACACCGGACAGGCAATCCCCGAGGGATTTCACAGGAGACCCAAGGGCATAGCGCTCGTCACAGATATCGACGATGGTTCCAAGGCCGACATTGCTCTTCCCACGCCATCCAAGGCCGGCGCCATCGAGGTGCCCAAAGAAGGATCAGACGCGGCCGCTGGCGACAAGAAGGATGAGGGTGCTCAGTTCGGCGACATGACGGGGTGGGCTCCCAGGTTTGGCTGGCCTGTTGATTCAGCGCACGAGGGCGAGAGCTTGTTGGACCATGCGACATGGCTCGAGTCCCAGCTTGCGGACACGTACTTTGGAGGTGAGATGCGGTTCTGCCCTCTTTGAGGCGATGAGCTAGTTCTAACAAGGTCGCGCTTTTCGCAGATTGGTACTACAATGCCGGCGTGATTGTCTTTGCCTGCCTCTCCTCCTGGCTCATTGCAGTCCTGGGAGGTGGCCTTGCCTGGGTTTTCATCATCATGGCAGTCTGCGCGACATACTACCGGACATCTCTTCGTCGAGTCCGCCGAAACTTTCGGGACGACATCACACGGGAAATGGGTCTCAAGAAGCTGGAGACGGATACCGAGTCGCTGGAATGGATCAATTCCTTCCTGGTCAAGTTCTGGCCCATTTACCAGCCAGTACTTGCGCAGACCGTCGTCAACTCGGTCGACCAAGTCCTCAGCGGAGCGACGCCTGCGTTCCTGGATAGCTTGAAGCTCAGGACTTTCACATTGGGATCCAAACCCCCGAGGATGGAGCACGTCAAGACGTACCCGAAGGCAGAGGACGACGTTGTCATCATGGACTGGCTCGTCAGCTTCACTCCCAACGACACCGCCGATATGACCGCCCGTCAGGTCAAGAACAAGGTTAACCCCAAGGTCATCCTCGAAATTAGAGTCGGAAAAGCCATGATCAGCAAGGGCCTGGATATTATCGTCGAGGACATGGCATTCACTGGACTGATGCGTTTCAAGATCAAACTGCAAATTCCATTCCCGCATGTCGAGCGCGTCGAGATGAGTTTCCTCGAGAGGCCCACCATTGACTACGTCTGTAAGCCGCTTGGAGGCGAAACTTTTGGTTTCGATATCAACTTCCTTCCTGGCCTGGAGACGTTCATCAAGGAACAAATCCATGGAACTCTCGCCCCGATGATGTACGCCCCGAACGTCTTCCCGATCGAGGTTGCCAAGATGCTCGCTGGTACCCCTGTCGACCAGGCTATTGGGGTTATTGCTATTACTCTGCACGGCGCCCAAGGCTTGAAGAACACAGACAGTTTTGCCGGCACGCCCGACCCCTACGCTGTGGTATCGTTGAACAGGCGCCAGCCTCTCGCTCAGACAAAGGTCATTCACGAGTCCAACAACCCCCGCTGGAACGAGACGCACTACATTATCATCTCATCGTACAACGATTCCCTCGATATCGAAGTATTTGACTACAACGATATAAGAAAGGACAAGAAGCTTGGCTCCGCGTCCTTCGCCTTGGAGAATGTCGAGGAGGTCTATGAACACGAAAACCAGCGCCTTGAGCTCAACAATGATGGAAAGGCCAGGGGTCTGCTTCTTTGCGACATCCGATTTTTCCCTGTTTTGGAGCCTAGGAAGCTCGAGGACGGAACTGTGGAGCCGGCTCCGGAATCGAACACTGGTATCCTGCGCTTCACTGTCGAGCAAGCCAAGGACCTGGATGGCACAAAGAGTCTTGTCGGGCTTCTCAACCCCTATGCCACTCTGCTGCTCAATGGCAGGGAGGTTCATACCACCAAGAAGTTGAAGCGGACAAACAACCCCATTTGGGACAACGGATCCAAGGAAATCCTGATCACTGATCGAAAGAACGCCAAGCTGGGCGTCGCCATCAAGGATGACCGTGACATTGCGGGAGACCAGCTTATCGGAACCTACCAGATCAAACTCGATGACATGCTTGAATTCATGGCAAAGGGCCAGGACTGGTACAACCTCGCTGGAGTCAAGACTGGTCGCGCAAAGATGATGGCACAGTGGAAGCCTGTATCCATTTCCGGCATTGCTAGTAGCACTGGAGGATATATAACCCCTGTGGGAGTCATGCGCATTCACTTCATGAAGGCGCAGAACTTGCGAAACTTCGAGGCTCTGGGTAAGTCTGACGCATACGCCAGAATTGTCTTGTCCGGCCTCGAGAGGGCCCGCACGGTTACTTTCAAGAACAATTTGAATCCGGATTGGGACGAGGTCCTCTACGTTCCTGTTCACTCGGCAAAGGAGCGGATCCAGCTCGAGGTCATGGACGCGGAGAATTTGGGCAAGGACAGATCGCTTGGTCTCACTGAGATCTCTTCCGGTGACTACATGGCCAAAGACGAGAGCGGCGAGTGGTTGGTTTACGACAAGAAGGCTATCCACGAAGACGGCCTCAAGATTCATGGGAAGGGCACTCCCAAGGGTGTTCTCACCTACACTGTTGCTTTCTATCCTTGCCTCAATGTCGCAGATCCCGAGGACGAGGAAGAAAAGGAGAAAGAAAAGGAACAGGAGAAAGAGAAAGAGGACCAGGAGCTGGCCCCCAAGAAGTCCGTGGACATGCCCCGTTCCCCCAACGCCGGGTCCTTCTCGGCAAGCTTCGACAGCAAGAAGGCACTCGAGTCATCTAGCCGGCCCATTACCCCCAAGACCCCCATTACTCCTGCATCGACGGCCCCAAGCAAGACAAAAGAGGCCGAGAAGGCGCCAGCCAAGATATACCTCACCCCTGAGCAGCTGCTCAAACACGAGTCTGGTCTGGTTATTTTCCGCCTCATGGAGGCCGAGCTTCCCAAAAGTCAGTGTCGAATCGAAGTGTTTGTCGACGACATGGCGTTCCCATCTTATGTCTCTTCCATGTCGAAGTCGAGAAAACACACCTTTGACGAGATGGGCGACTGCTTCATCCGCGAGCTTGACTTCTCGAAGCTGACGATCAAGGTCTGCGAGAGGTCTGACAAGCAAGAAGATGCTGGAAAACAGCATACCCTGGCCCGCTTGGCAGGGAACACCTTTGACACACTCAAACAGTGTCTGGTGAGTTCTTGTTTTCGTTCACTGATACTTACAAAAGCTGACGATCTACAGAATAACCCCACCACACTTAAGATGAAGGACGATCAAGGCAATGTTTACTCAATCAAAGTCAGCTTGAAATACGTCCCGGTCAAGATGGTTCTCGACCCGAGCGAGAGCATCAACAATATGGGCAACCTACGGGTTGACGTATTGGATGCACAGGATCTTCCAGCGGCCGATTCGAATGGAAAGAGCGATCCTTATTGCAAGTTCGAGCTCAACGGCCAAGAAGTCTTCAAGACTAAGACACAGAAGAAGACTCTCCATCCGGCGTGGAACGAGTACTTTGAGGTGCCGGTTCCCTCCCGAACAGCGGCAAAGTTCAAAGCCACAGTGTGGGACTGGGATTTTGCCGACAAGCCTGATCTGCTGGGATGTACAGATATCAACTTGGGACTCCTGGAGCCGTTCAAGGCCCAGGAAATGCGCTTTGCTCTCGATGGAAAGTCGGGAACACTCCGGTTGCGTCTCGTCTTCCGGCCCGACTACGTCACCAGAACCCGGCAGGGCAGCTCAACCTTTTCCGGAACGTTTGCTGTGCCCGGCAAGATCGTCACCGGCGTCGCCGGTGTTCCGCTCAAGGGCGGCGTCGCGGTTGCTGGTGTCGTTGGCCATGGTGTTGGCAAGGGCGCATCATTCATCAAGCGTGGCTTCCGTAGCAAGAAGGATGACGACTCCGAGAGTGTAGGGTCTTCTGACATCCCAACAATCACAACAAACGGACCTGGGGGCGGTCCAGGGCCGGGGATGGGATTGAAGCGATCAACTGGACTCACGCTGGGAGAACCGCCCGCCACACCACCCAGCCCTCCGGATACTAAAACCGCTGGCGTGGCCAACGGAGGACTCCTGTCTCACGTCAGAACAAAGAGCGTGGGTGCTTCGTCGGTCCACAGCGCTATCGTCCCTGGTGCCTCATCTGGGACTGCATCGTTTACGATCGTATCTGCTGATGGATATCCTCCTGGGACGGACGTCTACATCACCCTCACGCAGGTGAAGGACGGAAAGTCCAAGGTGGTTGGGAAGACTAAGCATCGGGAATCCGACACGGGGACGGTGAAGTTTGACGAGACATTCAAGATTTCGTGCACCCCGGATGCGCAGTTCAAGGTCGAGGCCAAGGAGCATCACAGAATCAAGTCGGACGAGCATCTCGGCGAGGGCCTGTACTTTGTTGACGAGTCCAATTCGGGCCAAGTGAAGCAGGTGAAGGTTGGAGCTGGTTTTGTCGGGATTTCCAGCTCCTTTATTCCGTCAGAGAGTAGTTTGACACCTGATAGCCCCAGGTCTACTTCTGGTCTGCGGAAGAGTTTCTTGGGGAGGCGGGACGCTAAGCCATCCAGCCGGGAGCCGACACCGGTTCCTGAGTGATGGGAGGGGCTACCAAGTCATTCTTTGTTTTATTATTTTTACTGGAGAAGTGCCATGAAGGGGGAGAAGAGCGTTTGGAGATTATGAAGGGGGGTGTGGTATAGGCGGTCCGCGGTTGAAAGCACAATCGTTCAGTCGGTCTCAGATATTTTTACTTATCAAACGATACCAGGTCACGGAGGTTGGAGGGTTGGACTATCGCTTATTCCCTACGATGTTCTTGGCGTCTCTAAAAGTTGGGGCACGATGGGAGACTGCAAGTTTTGCCCCTGTTGCCATTTGGCGATAGTTGGCGGCAAGGGAGTGCATGTGGAGCGGGTGCGGTCAGGACGGAATATGGATATTTCCTTTGTGAAACATTGAAGCCGGAAGAAAGCATGCTGTTTGGGGAAATCCGGGCCCTACTTTTATATACTTCTTAATCAATGACTTTTGAAAATGTTTACCCAACTTCATTGTCCCATTGCATCCCATGTCAACAAACTCCTTTTCCATCTGCCGGGATGCGCACGAGCCACCTCCGTCTGTGCGTCGGCGCCGCTCTTGGGAGCCAACCGGGTTCGCGCTGGCGCAAGGGGGAAGGCACACCCGCACACGCTTTGGGGGACCTTGAGGAGGACCTTATCCTGACCAAGCCAATCGAAGCATGTCGCAAAAATCGCACCCAGCTGAGTCCCATAAACTCGACACGGAATCAATTGCGGAGTGAGCATGCGATTGTTTCTATCCGCGCCATCTCTCATCCGATGATCGAGACCCATCCCAATTGCTAGAGGAGACGCCAATCGCGCCCACCCCTCACCACCGCGACTAACGATTCCGGGACTTCAGCAAATCCAGCGATCTCGGCCACGCTCGACGAACGAACTTAATACTCACGAGCAGCTTTCCCAACGCCAAATTTCCTCGCCCTTCTCCCTCGATCAATCAACAAACACCCCGCCACAATGGACCAAGCCGACATCCCCGCGCTCCTCTCGCGCCTCGCCTCGGACGAAGACGCCGCACGCAAAATGGCCGTCTTCAAACTCCAATCCTCCATTAACGACCCCGCCTTCGCCGACGTCTTCATCTCCTCGGGTGGCCTCGTCCTTCTGCGCCGCCTCATCATGACGACGGGCGGAAACACCCTCGCGTACTCGCTACAATCGCTCAGCCGCCTGCTCGAGGTGGACATGGGCTGGGACATCTTTGAGGGTTCCGCCGCGGGGGATCTGGTGGAAAGGGTGGTGGAGCTGATTGTGCATAACCCGCTGGTGAATATCCTGAGGGGGGCCATGTCGATACTGGTCGCGCTGGTGGGACACAGTCAGAGCACGGCGCGGGGGATGGTCAGGACGCCGGGGACGTTTGGGTTCCGCGCGCTGAAGCCGGCGGTGGCGGTGTATCCGCAGTTTTTCGAGCTGGTGATTATGCAGCTGCAGAGCGCGGACCACGCGCTGTGTGCGAATGCGTTGATGTTGATCAATGCGTTGATACGGGATGCGGTGAGCGGGGAGGCGGCGGGGGGAGGAGGAGGAGGGGGAAAGGGTCCCGGGACGGGGGGTGGGGAGGAGTGGTCCAAGTTTATTAAGAGGCTGCAGGATTTGGGGCTGATCAAGGCGGTGTATAATTTGCTGCAGAGTAGTTCGCTGCAGGATCTGGCGCATCCGCTCTTGGAGTTTCAGAGTCTGACCAAGGTGCTGTTGAGGAAGTGGAGGGAGGTGAGGGTGGATTTGGAGAGGCCGGAGCATAGGCGGGCGTTGAAGGGGTTGCATCTGGCGAGCGCGCCGGATCGGAAGCATCTGAATGGGGGAGGGGGGGCTGCTGGGGTGGCGGCCGCGGCCGCCGAGGAGGGGGATGGGAAGAAGGGGAGCAGGAGGCATAATCCGGAGAAGTGGAGGCGGTTGGGTTTCGAGACGGAATCGCCGGGGACCGAGTTTGAGACGGCGGGGTTCTTGGGAATGATGGATTTGACGGATTATGTGAGGAAGAATGAGGATGGGTTTCAGAAGCTGCTGCTGGAACAGTCGAGCCGGCTGCTGAACGAGCGGTGTCCGGTGGCGAGGGCGAGCCTGGCGGTCACGATGATTCTTTATGATCACTTTGAGGTGGATAAGTCGGACCTGGAGGATATAAGGGGGTATCAGTTGATGGATGGGCAG
The DNA here is from genome assembly GCA_033296975.1 of Podospora aff. communis PSN243. NCBI lineage: Eukaryota > Fungi > Ascomycota > Sordariomycetes > Sordariales > Podosporaceae > Podospora > Podospora aff. communis PSN243. The sequence goes on along the minus strand of MU865938.1, from coordinate 269,707 downwards.
AAGCCAAACGACAAGCTGTTCCGTCCGCTGCTGCTGCAGTGGTCGAGACTGCACACGGCGGGTTTACATGCCTTCTTCCGGATGTGGAAGGCCACGGGGGCGGAGAGGGACGACTTTGACAAGGTTGCGGAGCTTGTGCGTATTCTCGTGGAGCAGGTTGTTGGCCAGGCCAGCCGGACGAAGGATGTTTTGGAGGTGGAGGACGACCTGCAAGAGTATGACGGCGGGCGGTTGAGGGAACTGCAGATGGACTTGCTGGACCTCTCGTTCGAGGACCAATGGGGTCCGCACCTTTACCAGGTGAGGGAAGAGTTGAAGCACGAGGCGTTGCAGTTCGTCAAGGAGCAGCGAGTTCGTTGTCTTTTGCAGGGCTCGTGGTTCTCCAAACCCATGCCGCGCGCGCAGTTCGGCGCAGACCAAGCACCCAAGCGGAGGTTGTATCAGCCATGGAGATATGCCAAACTTTCGCACAACCGGCGATACCTTCATTACGCCGACTTCCCGGAGCAACTACCCCAAGACCCGGGGTTGGATGCGCTGACAGAAAAGGTCGACCTCAGCACCATCAGCTCCGTCGTGTCCAACGTCTCAGCGCCGAGCGAGGTAGAAAGCCTCAGCGGCAAGACCGAGTCCACCATGTCAACGTACCGCAACGGCCCGGCGCCGCCCCCATCAGCAAAGCCGACGACAAAGATCACCATCTACAGCTTTGGCGAGGACCTTGGCAAGGACGGAGCTGGCGAGCCTAAGGAACAGCCTATCCTGACTCTCTTTCCGCTGAACCACAGCCTTGCATCCGAGTGGCTAGATGGCTTGCTGATGCTGCTAAACCAAGCACCTATCACGGCCGAGACAAACAAGCTGGTTACGTTGGTGAGCGAGTACGGGCTCAAGATCCGACTACTCAACGTGCGGATGGAGGCCGTGTACTCGGGTCCTCCGCCGGGGGCGGGGATCGTCCCTAGTCGCGAGGGGTTGGATGAGGACTATTTTTATGAGATTTAGAGGTGGTAGCTTGGCTTCGATTTTGAGTGTCTTATACCCCAGTCCCCTTGTACGAGGGACTTTGTTCGGTTAGGTTAGATACAGAGGCATCTTCTTTGAGTCTCTACCTGTATCATGTGTGTTTGGTTGTAGATAGGGTATGTGTATAGAAAATGGACTTTGTACATGGAGATGGCTACTGGCATGGAGGCAAAGGAGTGCTCGGCAAGTGTCCTGTGCGGTGCCCGTCGTGATATCCTGTCGATAGCCTTACCGGCGAGGGCAAGAGCTCGAGCTTCGGCCGCGATGCGCCGGTGCTCACTCCGCGACCAGATGATTATTCGTGATCCATGGAGCAAAGCTGCCCTTGACTTGCCCTCCTCTTCCGTTCACAAGGATCTTGCTCTTCTTTCCCCCAGTCACACTCCCCTGTGAGCAACGTGCGTCTCTTCTTCATCTTTGGATTTACGTCCTTCGGTCTGCCCCCACTTGCTTGGTATTGTCAAGAGCCAAAAAAATCGGACGGAACCGCACTAGGCGGCACAGAAAATCACTCCCGGCGAGGTCCAACCACTACGGCATGGATTCTAGCCAGCAGGAGTCAGGTTTGGACCTGGGAAATCTCGACGCTCCTCGAGGTGCTCCCGCGTCCGCCATCACTCCCGCAGCGGCACCAGAAGGCTCGTCTTTGGTGCCGGGACGGACGCCAGCCCGAGTACTCGCAAGTTCGCCGTCCCAGCTTGCACTCCCCTCGGCGTCCCAGTCCACGGCCTCCTCGCCGGCCCCAGCCATACCACCTCGCCCTCGAGCGCCGCTTTCAGAGAGGTTCCAGTATGGAGTATGGCGCTGTAAGTCCACCCCAGACAAAAATCCCCGGGTTCCAGTCACAACTTTTCCGTCCTAACGTCAGACGAGGCGACTGTGACCTTCCAGCGCGGGTATCCAGGGCAGATGACAATAAGCCGCTGTATATCTGCGCCAGCAACAGGTGCGACTTCTCCTTATTCGTGGATCAGGCGCACTTCTACGAGAGACTGGCCAGCCGCGTCGGCGCTGCTTCTCGCGCTCCTTCGACACCTTCCAGGCCTCCTCCCTCTCGTACGCCTTCCGCGCCTCGGGGAAAATCCATCCGTCTTTTCCCTCGCTATCCGCATTCGTCGGCCTCCGTCAATCAGCCACCAAGTTTCCTCCAGAGGGGCGGCGATCCCATTGAGTCCTCTCCGGCTCCGTTCCCAATTGGCAGTCGCATTCGCGCAATGGCGTCTTTCCCCGCCAGCTCGCCATCTTCTGGCGACGAGGACCACAAGAGACGTCTTAGCGATAGTTCCAGAAACGGAATAGATGGTAGCGGCAAGCGCCTCAGAACAGACGATCCCCCGAACACGCCCAGCTGTCCACAGAGCACGTCGACTGGCCAAACGAATGCTCACGGCCAATTATGGAACTCTCATACTCCGCGTGCACCTCGAAGCACCCTCCTCATCGCGTCGCAGGGATACCGACCCTCTCCTTCGAGTCGGGGAAAGGCTGACAATGAACAGACGGCTCCCATTCGGGAGCGCCTTATTCCGATCCCGGCCACAGCACCGGCTGCGACCCGGACCTACGATGCTCTCCCTCCGTCTATCCGGTCCACAATGCCAACGTTCAACTGTCCTCAGGAAACTTCCTCTTCTCAGAGTAACCTCGATCATGAGTTCACCATCGCAGTCATGAACTTGATCCGAAACCAGCTGCTCGCCCCAGCCATCCGTCAGGCCCTCCGGGAGAAAGTCAACCACTTTGCCTTCACCACGCATAGCCAACGCGCTACCATTGACAACCTCAGAGACAGGATCAAGGCCAGGGACGGAGTCATTGAGAGCAATGAGCAGGAGATAGTGGTCTTGAAAAACGCGGTCAGGAAGATGAGAAAGAATATAGAGAATCAACAAGAACGCATCGACACCCAAGATGAGTCAATCATAGAGTGGAGGGAACGATATCAAAAAGATGGTGACCTGCTTGTCAGAAGAGGCAGGGGTCTCATCCGAAAGAAAAAGACCATCAAAGAGCTCGAAGCCCGCATTGCAGAGCTCGAGGGCCAAATGGGCGAGGAACAGGCGAATGAGGAACAATATGTGGACGACGAAGAGGAGAAGGTTGAGAGTGTCCAGGGCGCGATTGAGGCGGAGGGAGAGGAGAGTGAGTCGGTGATTGAGGTCGAGGACGACATCGAAGAGCGGGGCACTGCCCAGGATGAGGTTGGGGAGATGCATGAGCCTCACGAGGAGCTTCCCGACTCACCTCCCTCGGCACGGACGAGAAGACGCACTGCAAGGGCGAGCAATGCAGCTCCCAACACCAAGGAAAAGACGTACATTATCATCTCGGAAGAAGATGATGATTCAGAGTTCGAGGAACCGGATGACGAGAGCGATGACGATTACGTCGACGGTGCATAATGCCACCGCTAGAAAGGCACAGAACCCTTCTAACATGGTCGGCCGGTTGACGGGGATTTGAAGGAGCGGGAGGAATGCATGGCTTCGGGAAACAGACATAGCCGCGGGCGACAACAAGGATGTCGTGTGCGCGGGCTTCCGTTGCTCTCGATTGGCGACATCTCGTATAAGTCGAGTCGTGTCGTCGCGGTCACGCCTCTCTAAATGCGCTTGGAGCACAGTTTTGTGGGATTGCTTCTGCAGGTGCTGTGCTGCAGCGCGACGGGAGGGGCTATTTGGCGTACCTTTTTGGCCTCGAGTTGCAGTGTCGAGCCGTCTTGCATGAGAGAAATGGTCAGTCTAAGTAGATAGGGAAATGAGAAAAGCGGTGTCTCTCAGGTGGAACAATTTCAAGGTTGCGCGCCTGGAGCATTTAACGCGGTTACCCCCTTGCAACATCTATTTACTCATTGCCCTCTTTTGGAAAGCGCGACCCTGGTTCACGCGACATGATTGGTCAAAGCTTGCTTGACGCGAGAGAGCTCCACTTCACTTTGATCGCGACACATGGAGGCACTGCCCTCATATTCCCCCCTCTCTGCCGCGTCTCAAACCATGCTCCCCTCTATTCCCAAAACTCAGTTCTTGAGTTGCCCAAGTTTCCTTCTCAACTACGTCCAGCTCGTCCTGTCAGAGCAGGCATTGGTGATCCGCGAGCGGACTGGCACCCTACAATGGATCCCCAAGCTCTTTCTCCCGCCTCCTCGTCATCACCGCCCTCACGATCAGTCGAGCTCGCCGGCCATGACAGGCCCAGCTCCTCCAACAGCAATCCCGCGCTGCCGCCCTCCTCAACACCTCTACCGTCCAACACCCTCCCAACACCCTCAGCCGACTCCGAACGCCATCCCAAGGGAAAGAGGAAACGTACAGCGTAAGTGCACCTCGGCATGTGCCTAGAGCCCCTCGTTACACCAATTGGCTCGCCCAGTGCTGAAACCCAACTGCAGCGCAAAAGACAAGGCTATTCTCGAGCAGGCATATACAGAAAACCCAAAACCCGACAAGGCGGCGCGTCTTGCGATCGTGAACCGCGTCTCGCTTAATGAGAAAGAGGTGCAAGTAGGTTTCCCCTCCCCGGGAGCTAGGGGTCAGTGTGCCCCGCTTGACGCGGCTCCATGCCCCATCGCGCCCATCCCCGCCACCGAACGCGAATTTGCTCCCCAGGCATCGCTCTATTGCTGACCGAAACACTAGATTTGGTTTCAAAATCGGAGACAAAACGACCGGAGGAAATCGCGCCCGTTGTCGGCGCAAGAAATAGCGGCTCTGCGGTACGGTGGCATGCAAATCCTCTCGTCCGACCCCCTGTCCTACAACCCCTCCTTCGGCTCCGACAGCACCCACACATCGCCAGTTCAGAGTATGTCGCGACTTGACCAAGGCGTCGCGTCGCCCCCGCATTCCGATCCTCCCAGCTCCAGCTCTTGCGACGAAGCCCATACCAGTCCTTGCGTCCCGAGGGAACCACGGCGTGATGAGGGCGTAAGACGCGGCCAGGTGGCCAGCTCTGCGGCGCCGAGACCAGATGCTGCGGAAAATGCGCGAGAAGTTTCCCAGTCCCTGTCGAGCTCCGCTTCTTACCCCTCCGGCACCTGGAACCGGACCAGTTCCTTCTCCACTCCATCCACACTGGGTCGGCGTGGAGAGGATTCATTCAAGTAGGTCACTTGCTCCGCTGTCTAGACGCCAAGAAATGTCACTAACAAGCACGCAGTGTTGAACCTTTTGTATCATCCAGTTGCTTGTCATCCAGGACAGAGGCTATTCTTCCGCCACCAAGCAAAAAGTCATCAAGGTTTCGGCTTTCTCTCTCACTGGAGGGCAAGGCTGAGGTCGTCCCCTCCAGCTCATCTCCCCCACGCCCCGAGGTACCGCCACCCACCGCGGAGGACCTAAAGGCTCAGGAGCCAGTGCGTCGCCTTAATCTGCAACGGAGCCACAGTGCATCATCGCCCATTACTCTTCCCCCAATTTCGGTCTTGACAAGCACTCTCGGTGCTCCCGGTACTGCTTCCCTACCCCCGCGGCTCACGCGTGGGCGTTCGCGTGATGTCCACGCCTGGGAGTTTGCCTGCGATTCGGAAAACCGGGATGACCTCCTGACCACGCAAGCCAAAAATGAGAGCAGTGGCTCTGCCATCGCGGCTATCACTCTGCTCAGGTCTACTAGCTCGAGCGGAAGCGCCTTGCAGCCAAGTAGCAGCGCCAAACGAAATGCCGCCACTAGTAAAGCAGCTCCGCATTCGAAGAAGCCTAAGCTTTCTGGAACACTAAGCAGCGCGGCTACGCTCAAGTCCAACCTCCGCCTCGGTAACAAAAAGAACGCGGAGAAGGACTCGGAAGCAGATGAAGGGAAGATGAAAGTTCTCATCGCATCTGGGAATGGGAACGAGTCGGACAAGGAAAATTGGAGTCCTGATGAGGATGGAAATCCACATTTCACTTTCTCCCAACCACATGTTGGAACCGCCCCAAGCGGTAGAAAACCCTTGCCATTTGGCTCCACGCGGTTGGATAGGAAGAACCCCCGCCGCACTCCGGGACGTTTTGGACAAGAGCACCGAGGCGCCGCCCCGCCGCTTGGCAACCGAGCAAACACAGCGCCGACATACTTGCAGACGCCTCGTATTGGAAAGCGCGCGCAGTCTCCCCTGGAGATTTTTGAGGACACTGAGTGCACGAGTCCTGCCAGGCGGTCCTCGGTTGACGACGAAGTAGAACGCTTCATGCGTGGCGATGTCAGTCCGAGCAAGAAGGGCGATGTTGACGCTGTAGCCGGACTACTTTCGCTCAGTCAGGGCAACTGGCAGTGATTCGCTAGCATCCGGATGCTTGGCCCAGCTCTCACATCTGCTTCGTTGCGACGTCGCGGTCGAATCGACTTGTCGAGAGAAACCCATTGTTGTCGATTTGATAACAATCACCAAAGCCACCTCAAGGCTCCCGCATGCGGCGTTGTCGGCCCTCGATCAATGGTGAATTATCACCCATTTCTTCTTGTATGGGATATGGCGGGTCTTGCCCCACAACATGTTGTTCGTTTTGAGGGCGTGTACTATTTAGTTGGCTGTCTGTTTTGGGAACTGTTCCTATGAAAGAGGGAAAAATGGCGTATAGGTGTGGCGGCGGCGGCGCTTGTTGGCAATGTATTTCATGGCGCATTGCATGGTATGGTTGGTTGGTTCGGGTTATGGCGGGGCTGGCTGGCTGGTTGCGAAAAAGGCATTACCTGTCCGGGGGAAACGGCGTACGGAATGTCCTCATGAGTTTTGTCTGTTTCGATTCTGGCGGCGATGTCGGGTGGGGTGAGTTTTGGCATTGTGTATATTTACGTTCACCCTGAAAAGGGGGATTGACAACAATGGGGAATGTTAGTTAATGGCCGCTGAAATCCTGACTAATACTTGTTGCCACTCAGAGTTTTCCAGGTTGGCATGTGCACCAAACAAGTATCCTGGAAGACTCCACGTCAATCATGTTTCGTCGAATCAAACCAAGACCTTCACTGCACGCGTCTTCTGCAAGACGGCCTGAGAAATACAACAAAAGTAAAAAATATACGATGAAGAGCGCAATGCACGCCTATGTTAAAAGCCGCTTTGGTTGGACCCCAACCAACAATGATATCCTCAAATGTTCGTTCCGCTTCAATTTCCCCCAAGCACCGCCCGTAGCCCGGCCCGGCCTGACCATTACCAAATAAGACCACTCCTGAAAACACCGACTGAGCGAATCAGCAGATCCCGATCCCTATAGCTTCCATTACAACCCCACAATGAACCTGGAATGTACGGCATTCGCAGCCGAGAGCATGTCGATGACCTCCTCTTTTCTAACTTGAAGCCCTTCTATACTGGGCCGATGTAGTATGATAAAAATGCTGACCGGAGTGAGATGACTCATGGTGTCTTATGCAATGCAAATGCTCTATACGAGCCTGCTTACATGCCAAGCAGGCTCATTTGTCGCCGGAGAGGACTCGCGGCGGCGGAATCTTCGCTGACGTAGCAAGCGGAGTCGGTGTCGATGTCCCACCCGTCTTCTTCTTCTTTGCCGTCTTCGCTACCGGTGGCGCTCCCACCGGTTTCGAAACCTTTTTGTGTTGCTGCGCGCGTGTTCCAGCGAAGAGTTCGGGATACGCTGTCAAACCATTCGGTGTTGGTGCGGACGACGGTGGGAAAGGGGTATTGTGACGCCGTGATGGTGACGTGGTCTCCTTGCCTAAGCTCAACACGCCCCTTCCCATCGAATGCGCAGTAGGCAGTGGCGCGACTGTTCCGTGGGACGGACACGCGCAAGAGCATCGTGTCGGAAAGGACCATGGGCCGGAACGACAGCGTGTGCGGGCAGATGGGCGTGAGGAGAATGGCGGGAATATCGGGGTGGACAAGAGAGCCACCAGCCGAGAGGGAGTAAGCCGTAGAACCTAAGAGATGCTGTTAGTAATCTTGAAGGACACTGTGACCCGCACATCCACTTACCAGTCGGCGTGGAGAAGATGCAGCCGTCCGCCTGGACGACAGTAAGAAGCTCGTTGTCACCATAGAGCTCCAGGTTCGAGACATAAGGAGACGGGCCCCGATCGATGACAAGCTCGTTGAGAACCTCAAACTGCTCGCCCTCTTCCATCTCGTGCCCCCCGGGACCGTCACGGTAGACGGTGCAGGTAAATCGCATGCGCAGGTTCACGCGCATGCCCTCCTCGCCCATGATGCGGTTGAGGTGGTCCTTGTACTTCTCGAACTCAAAAGTTGTCAGGAAACCAAGGCTTCCCAGGCTGAAGGAGAGAACGGGAGGTACAACGCGCTGGAAGAGCCAGGATGTGAAGAGGACAGTGCCGTCGCCGCCCAGTGTCAGGACGAGGTCAAACTTCTCAGGCTGGCTCCAGCAAAGGTCTGGCGTCCAGTACCTGAGCATATCCTGGAAACGCGGGTCGTCTTGGATGATGCTCGCGGCGCCGAAGCGCTTTGAGTTGCGGAGCTTAGCATCGACATAGACGTTGACGCCGACACTTGACCCGTACCGAGGTGTCCGGAGTAGCCAAGACGCCAGCTCCCGGGTGAGTAGGACCAACTGGTTGTCACGGGCCTTGGTGACGATCATGATGTTCTTGACAGCGCGCTTGATGGGGCGGCGTTGAAGCTGCTTCGACACCTCGCGGACGCCCGTGGCCGTCTGCACGAGACGGGAGTGGGACATCCACTCATCGTTCTTGATCTCCTCTAGGACCTTATCGAAATCAACAGCATCGTCGAAGCGTTCATGGTAGAAGCAAGGCGATTGGAGCGACGGGAATGCGGCAGTCGGTGTCTGTTGCACGCGGGCATGCTGGGCCTGAGCGAGGCCGTTGAGAGCGTCGCAGAGCTGTTGGGACGAGGCGGTCGAGGGCCGGTTATCGGCGCCCGAAGGCTGGGTGTGTGCTGAGAGCATTCCGTTGAGCGAAAGAGCCTGTGGCTTATTGTTGCGTGCTACCGAGGCCAATGCCTTCATAATAGTCTGCCGCGGGACAGACTCGATGGAGAGGGCGTTCCTCTTGTGGCCACCGGCGCGCGGTTCGCTGTGATGTGGGGGAGACAGCGATAGAGATGCGAGCAAGTTTGGGTCCGCCGCCTCAGGGCCTAAGAGCGACGGAGCGGGCCAAGAAGGTTCAGTCTGGTCAACAACATTTCGCGGTTCGGAGTTTGCGGCAACTGGGAGACCAAGAGCGGCGCTGGAGCTCTTTGGGCGGACACTGTCGGAGGGGGACGTGGGATTAAGTGAGTGCCCGTCGGATGCGCCCTGTCGCAGCGGAAGGTCAGCGTCAGCTTGGCTGCCGAGCGCTGGGTGAATCGCTGCGGGTGTTCGCGTGGGCGACGAAATTGGCTCGGACATGGTGAATGGCGGATGAAAGCGACGGTGGGGTGTCTAAACTCGGCTGGCTAGTGGTCCCAAGGTCAGTCAGCTTTGGGTTTAGCCAGGTCCCCTTCAGGCGGCGCCTCCCCTTTCCCCCCCTCCACCAGGGCTCGCCCCTCCGTTGCGGTCACACTTGAGACCAGCGACCGCCTAACGCGCGCCGGCCACCCCGCGAGAACAGTTGGTACGTACCGTTGAATAGGCCCCAAAGTGCAACCAACACCCGAATTTAGAGTACCGGATCTCACGGAACACGCACGAGACTGGAGACCCAAGAAAACCTGCAATGCAGCTCGGCCGTGTAACGTTTGCGGCTGCACAACAATGCAGGAAGCGACCCTGAACAGCGACTGTCGACGTCACTGGATGGAATTGCTGGAAGTTTCGGGCAGGGTGCACAGCAGCCTGGCTTGTGATTGTCGCTGCAGACAAAGTTGAGGCGGTGAAATCGGCTTTTGGCGATGGCGAGCGATTCCGATTCCCGCGCAAGACAGCAGCGTCCCGGACCGGCCCCGCAGGGTTTGTGGAGGGGTTGGTGGCGGGGTAGAGATTTCAAGAGAACCACCCTGCCACTCCTGCTGGAGCTTGTGGCGTTGGCGGGAAAACAGCACGCGATTGGCGTAATCTATGTGATCCGGGGTGCAGAATTCGTCTGCACGTGGCCCAGACTTTCGTGATATCGAAGGCGCCTGCTGGGAAGGATTGCCGTCACCAAGAATATGACAGAAAGTACCCGGTGTGATAGCGGCCAAGCGAAGACAGCGAGGTATGCCGAAACCAGAAAGCCGTGGAGGAGACAAGCCGCCGGTGCGTTGAAAAGAGACCTATGCACGGTTATGGTGTGGGCGCCAGCAGCAGTCGGACGCAGAGCTGAGAGGTCGCGGGCGTGACGAGCGATTAGACGAAAATTTGAGGTAGAAGCGAAAGGCCTGGTTTGGCGTGTGGTGTGTGAAGGAGAAACGAAGAACTGGCGGAGAGCAAGCTACAAACTCGAAGACAGAAGACAAAGGTAACTAGAACTACCAGAGCTCGGCCTCAAAGTTGCGCTTCCGGAGCGAAGGTAAAAAGGGGAAAGGGGACGAAGAGGTTCTGGGTCATCAGAAGACTGAAGACTGAAGACCAAAGAGAGAAGGGGTGTGGCGAGTCGCGATGCCCGTGCAGGCGGTTTAATATCTAGAACGACGACTGGCAACAGCCTGGGGACGATGGCCCTTGAGATCGCGATGGAGCTCTGCCGCAAGGGGTTGTTGGAGGTGCGGGCCTTGGGGGTACCAGCTGGCACAGTACGAATCTCTTTGGTCCCTGGCAGGGGACTGTAGCGACTCCACCGACCCCCGCAACACAGCCGCTCACAACCCTGAGCGGTGTGCCGTAACCCGAAGTCTGCGACATAAGGGCACTGTGAGAGCAAGTAAGGGGTAGCTCGCCTCAGGGTCAACCAGGGAGCGCCGCCTTCGAATGCCGACTCTGCCATCGCGGGCCAGATGCCGCGATTCTTTTCGGCCAGTTGCGAGCACCATCATGCTGCTTCAAACGCGGTGCGCCGTCCTGCCCAACCGCCTGTCGCGACATTCTTCGCGACAACAGCTCAGGATGCTTCACACTTGCTCCTTGGCTTTTTCCCCTTTTCTCCTGCGGGCGCGTGGCGATGCTGTCTGTTGTGGCGGCTTCTCCCTCCCCTTCATCATCGACTCCTTGGCTCATCCCACGAGGATGCGCTGGGGAATGCGATGGGTCGGGATGACAAGGTTCGACATCCAACGCAACGCTGACGTCCGTCGATGCTGGGTCTGCATTGGTCTGTCCGTCAAAGAAACATGTACGAGATAGGAGCTCCGCGGACGATACATCCTTGGGAAGTCGGTGTGGTCGGGCCGTTGCATTTCGTTGCTGGAAGGGTACAAGGAGCTTCGTTCGACGCGGTCGAGTCTCAGCTTTCTCAGCGGTGCTGGGGTCTGGAGGCGAAGGACCAGGGAAGAGACAGTTAGCGCGGCATCAAAAATGCGGCGTCGCTAACGGCGGGCTGGCCGGCGGATGTGCGGCTTGCCCTGGCTGGCAAATCGCGTGCGGCTCGGGAACCCACTGAGAGGATCATTCTGCAACCCCCGAAGATCTGCTGGAACCTAGCCTAGCCTATGCCCCGCGCAAATCCAAGCAGCCGCATGAATGCGCCAGGCCCTGGTGCGAGCCCTGTGCCGTCTTGCGATTGTTTGGAAACGCTGACGACGAACGGAATCCCCACGAGGTGTTCTGCGGCGCTCTGTTTGACCCGCAGGGATCACACATCCGCCATGTTCTGGCGGCAATCAAGCAGGGGGGCAGCTCAGATCATCAACAATCAGGCTGGGGAAGCTTCGCCGGCAGCAGCTAGCGAAGCCAACAACGTTTCCACGGGCTTGCGACTACAGCTAGAGTCCACACGCCGACACCCACATCGCTACAGATGTCGCCGAAAATGAGAAACGGCGCTGGACTCGCGGATGGAGAAGGCACCTACAAGGCTGCGTATTGGCTGTCGGAGGTTGCTGAGCTGTCAACGCTCCCCAAGCGAGGCGAGGCCCAATTGAGCTGGGCCTCGCTGGGTGTGCGAGTCGAGAGCAAGCGCCCGGTTTCGACGTTCCATTCCCAGGCACCTGATTAATTTAGCCTCAACCCTGCAGAAGGCACCGTCAGAGGCACTATTTGCTAAGGATCTGATGTCACAGTTCCTGGTGGGGAGAAGAGGTGAGATGAAACAGGACGTCGGCCCGCAGATGGGGGCATCCCCAAACGTAGGCCGTGCGGTTGACCCACCATGTATCACAGCACCCACGATAAGGGATCCAGCCAGCAAGGGGTAAAAAGGATTGGGATGTAGAGAGGACAAAAAATTCCGACAAGAGCAGGCCCTCCGCGATGCGGCGTCTCCCGCGTTGCCATCACTGCCGGTCGCTGATTTGCAGCGCGTTACCCGCTCAGCATTGCCGGCTGCTTCTGGAAACCAATGCTCTCGCTCTACTCCCCACACTCTGTCGCTCCGGCACATCGACACGGAAGCTGGGATCGTGTCTACATTGCGTGATCGCAGGACAGACGGCGTTGGCGAGCGGCTCGATCCTAGAGGACGTCTCTCATCCCTCCCCCATGGCGCATGGTGCTGTTTCGCTGGGACAACTCAGCTGAGGCTGCTTCACTTCCAGTGGAGATCTGCTGCAACTTTGGTTTCCAGAGCCGACCTGAGGAACTTGCGCATATCTGGGCCGCTGTCTTGTTCGTCCAGCACCATCTCGATGCCCTCTGCCTTCGTAGCTCCGGATTTGCAGCAGATCGTCTTGGCGGTGTCGTAGACATCGTCCCATTCTTTCACCGTGAAGTCGCCTTCGCTCTCGGCAAGTAGCAGATCGTCCTGAGACGTGAAGGCGAGGACATGAACCGATTGAGCAGCCTCAATCTCTCTCGGAGAGGGCTCGGCCACGAGCTTGCAGGCACCATCTTGAGCAACAACTGCTACGATGGCAGCCGTCGCGGTAGCCCTCATGGGTATAGCCGCGGACAAAAGTGCTAGGACAGCTGTCTGGAGGAGCGCCGGAATTATGGCGAAATTCTGCTAGGGCGGTCAGCGATCAGGACGGAAAACACCAAACAAAGGAAGGCCTTACCAGGCTGGCCTGCACAAGTTTCGTGTTAACGTAGTCATTCTCGGGGGAGGATTCAACCTGGAGAACAATCTGGATCAGGGAGCGGGGGAAGTTCTTGACGAGGATGAGCTGAATGAGTGAGGACTGCAAGACGGTCTCAAGGTGTCGCTCCCGGGTCCCTATATAGGCGCAGACTGTGAGAAGATGCGAAAATGCGCGGTTGGGCGCCAAGAGCCTCACCTCCTACCCCTGCCGCCGGTCGTACGATGACATCGACATGAGCTTCGTAGGCATGTTCATCTCGTCGTTGCGCTTCGATGGGCCCGTTGACGGAAGCCGTCACCGTGTATCCGGCGTAAGAGTATCGCGCAGAGCCATCGGCCTTGGGGAGGACTGACAGCGCAGCGTCTGGCTCTCTTGTGGCCGTCATGGCTGGATGATGTTGAAGCTCTCGTGAGCCTGATGGGCCTGGTTGTTGATTTTCAGCTGAGGCTCTTTGCCAACGAAGTTTGGGTGCAGGTACGGATCCGTAGTGGCGCGAAATTGGAGCTGATCGACGTTACCTTACCCCACATTCCAGGACCCCGTAGGGAAGTTTGCCCCGCGGACCAGCAACGACGCATCAGTCGATTTCCACCTGCAACTTCCATCTTCGAAAGAACATCGAACGATAGAAAACTCCCATCGAAAGATCTACAAAGAACAAACCGAAGGAAGGGAAAAGAGGTGTTTCAGAAACGTCCATGTCTTCAAATGCAGCATCAGTCCCGGCAGAAGCCAGCTCGAGACCCGCGGGCCCACCAGGCGGCGCTGGTCAAGGCATCCCCAACCTCAAGGACCGCATTCCTAAGCTGGAACCTCGACGCAAGAAGCAAGACGCTCCGAATCCAACACCAGTCCCCGAAACGCCCGCCCTCCCACCGCGGCTTGACCTGTCAACTCTGACATTCAAGACGCCAAGTAGGAGGATTCTATCACCCGCCGATCATGAGCTCTTCCTCGCATCACCAACATACAAGCTTGTCTTGGCATTTGTCTTCGGTCTATCCGAGTCCGTGGTTGATACGCCTGTCTCCTCAGCCAAAGACAGCGAGCTGAGCGCACCAGTCAAAGGCATCCTCGATATTCTCAACGAAGCGGAAACTCTGTGCCGCGACTCGCCACCCGACGAGACCGGCGGTTCTCGATTCGGTAACAAGATCTTCCGCGTCTTTCTGGACAAGGTCAGGCAACAAACGACAAAATGGCACGCCTCGCTGGGTTTGGAGAACCCGGATGCCGTAGCAGAGGTGTCTGTCTACCTCAACCAGTCATTTGGTAATCGATCACGCATCGACTACGGCTCTGGCCACGAACTAAACTTCGTCATGTGGTTGCTCTGCCTGCACCAGCTAGCTATCATCGACGAATCCGACTTCCGACCCCTGGTTCTACGTGTGTTCGTTCGATATCTGGAGGTCATGCGCCTTGTCCAGTCAACGTACTACCTCGAGCCGGCTGGCTCGCACGGTGTCTGGGGACTTGATGATTATCAGTTCCTGCCATTCCTCTTTGGAGCCAGCCAGCTCCTGCACCACCCATACATCACACCTCGTGCGATCCACCAGGAGCTCACTATCGAGGAGTTTGGCAGCGAATACTTGTATCTTGGCCAAGTGGCCTTTGTCAACAGCACCAAAACAGTCAAGGGACTTCGGTGGCACAGCCCTATGCTGGACGATATCAGCAGCGCTAAGAGTTGGACCAAAATTGAAGGAGGCATGCGGCGCATGTTTGTCTCCGAGGTTCTACGCAAGCTACCCGTCATGCAGCATTTTCTCTTTGGATCCCTTATCCCAGCGGCTGAGGGCATGAGCGAACCGGAGGCGACAGGGGTAGACGAAGAGGATGAGGAAGAAGGCGGCGAAGTCGACGTCTTCGACAAGGACGGTGTGAGGCACGTTCATCAACCTCGCGGGTGGGGAGACTGCTGTGGTATCAAGGTGCCTAGCAGCATTGCCGCCGCGGAGGAGATGAAGAAGAGAGGAGCTGTGGAACAGCTCAGGCGGATTCCGTTTGACTAGACCATAGACGACTGGCTAGGGTACAGCGGCGAAAACAAAGTCACAGCAGTTCGGAGAACACATCCTAGAAAAAGCATGACAGATGACAGCTTCATATGATTATTGAACCACAACATGATGATCATCTTTCCGTTCGCCCCTGACAGCAAAACAAAACATAACTCCCTCTACTATGCGATTACCCCTGCGATCCCTTCTCCGTCTCCTTCCATCAACCTCCCTCCCTCTTCACTAACCAGACCTCTTGCCTCATCACATCCTCCTAGCTCCTGAAAACCTCTCACTCAAGGCTCTTAGCATGCCACCCGTTATCCGTCGGATCACCGCACGCCAAATCAAACCAAGTCTCCTCCCGCCGCTCATCAACCTCCTCCAGCGCATACGCCACAGCCCCCCCATACAAGTCACATCTCGCAGCCCCATCCTCACCCTCGTGAAACTCATACGCCTTGCAGCCATTCTTCGTTCCCCAAACCGACTTCTACATCTTCGCGTTAGCATACCTCCCCAACAATAATCCAGTAAAACGGGAACCAATAGACTCACCCCGCATAACTGCCAGCACCCCTTGAGCGTGACTTCCATCCCGTTTCCATTCTGCTCGAACCGGCCCAGGAAGAAATCCCCCCCTTTCCGCGCACGCCACAGTGGAGGTTTTCAGCGCTGGGTTTCCCGCTAGGCGCGGTCTTGGCGCAGACCGTCGCGGTGGGTGTTATTTCACTTGTTTGGATCGCGGACGGCCGGAGGGACGCGGTAGCCGTCATGTTTGGTGTGAGGAAGGGGTCGATCACGCAGTCGGTGGGGGAGGGAGAGGTGTCGGTGATGACCTCGGAGGGGGTCAGTTTGGTGTCGATTTGGGAGGGGGAGGGGCGGGCGTTGATCTCCGAGGGGGAAGGAGTAGCGCGGGATCGGGTGGATCGCACCACGCTGGAGAGGGCGATGAGGATGGTGCGAGGGGGACTGGTTACGGTGATGGTTCTGGCTGGGGTGGGGGAGATGAGGATGCGCGAGGGGGGGATGGTGCTGGAAGGGGTGCTGGTGCGGGAATCGGTTGAGTGTCCGGAACTGCAAGAGGTAGTGTGGTTTCCGTAGGAGGGAACGGTGCTGTTGTTGTGGAGACGGGTGGTGACTTGTGCTACCCGGGATGGAGAGGCGGTTACGGAGACGGTGATGTTCACGGTCTCGGTGAAGGTCGTCACTGAGGTGCTGCAGCTGGAGGTTTCTGCTGCTACGGCGCCCCAGGGGCCATGGGCGTGGCCGTGACCCCATCCCGTGCCGTTGCGGGAAAAGGAACCGTGGGGACCGCCGCGGTTTTTGTCGACGGCGGTGACTGTGGTGGTGTTGACAGAGACGACGGTGGAAGTGGAAGGCGTGATGATTGTTTCGGGGGAGATGAAGCCGCCGGAGGGTAGAGAATACGCGGAGGAGCTGGCGAGGGATGCGGGTATAGAGTGCATGCGCTGGTGGTATCTGGAGCGGTAGGGGGATCGGGCTTGACGGTTATGGGGGTCGTGTCTGCCCTGGTGTGTGTTAGTCGTGGAAGGATGCTGGCTCAGGATAGGGGGTTATACGGCTCGGTGGGAACCTTCTACGGTCCCGGTGACGAGCGTTGCTGCGCTCAAGAGCGAGATGAGATGCATGATTGGCAGCTGACGGGTTCAAGGAAGTTGTGAAGACCTCCGGTCCTGGTGTGTAGATGTTGTAGAGCTTGCTGATGCTGATGTCTGCTTTCCATCCTGCGCCGTGATGGTGTCCTCTTATATCGCAACCGCCCTCCATCCTAAAGGCAAGGAGGGAGCATCGCGTTCCCTCGATCGTAGGCACCGGAGTGCGCCAATTGAGGGTGACTTGATATATTCTGAGAAATCCGGAGGTTCTAGGGAGGATGGTGTTTAGGGATGCAGATCACAGCCCATCTCCGATATTTGAAGAATATGACAATATCTGCACTCCCTGCTTTGGCTGACCCCATACGCGGGCGACAAGCAGCGACCGCCCTTACAATTCCCTATACGCTTCTGAGACGAACTGGTAATGCTTTGTAGTCAGGACAGAATGCCACCAATCTTGTCACTGACGTGGCCCAGTTGATGAATGTAGCGATGCTTCATTGCGCTCAAACTAACGAAATGAATGCGATTAAACTGCAGCCGCAGCCGCACACGCGGAATAGCCATATTCCCCAAGCACAAAACGGCGACATGCTGTGTGCCTTGTGAATGCCGAATGCATGAGGGTATCAGAACAATAGAGCTTCCCGAACGCCACCAATGTTCGCCTGAATACTTGAACATATGCCAGTAAAACCCGAGCCGTAAAAAGAGCCACCCTTGACCCTTGATGCAAATACCATTGCTCCGTTTCGCCTCGACCCTCCAGTGGCGTGCAGCACCTCCTCGACGGGTTGTTTCCTGTTCCACCCTGTGTCGGCACGTTCCGTCAATCTTCCCAAATTGTCTCTAGATCCAGGTCCTGCCTTCTCTCGGCACCGCATACGCTCCACCTCTTTCTCTTGTCCCTCGAGCCAAAGCCCAGCGTCCTGCCACGGACTGGCACATCCAGGCCGCTCCTGCTCTTCGCGTCGCCACCCTCGGCAGCATCCGCTGCAGCTTTCAGTTGTGCAATTCTCTCGGCTTCTAGCGCCGCCTCCTCTGCGTCCGGAGAGTCCGGGATCGTCTCAAGACTGGAAATGCTCGGGCTCCTGGATCTCGCTGAGGACGGCGTCGATGGCACCGACGAGGACGGGTATGAGATGCCAAACGGGGCACTGGTCAGAGAGTCATACGATCGGTAGGTTGGCGATGTAGCCGCGACCGAAGGGCTTTCCGGAACACCAGGTAAAGGGTTCCCGTTCGAGTGAGCAACGTGGCGAAGTGGCGACGAGGGCCTTCTGAGCCGAGCCGACGACAGCCCGAGGCCGAGGTTCGGAGCGCTGCTCCTTTCGGACAGCTTCCTCTCAGGGTCGTGAACTGACATCCTTGTGGGAGAGGACGGGAAGGCCTCGTCAACCGGTTTTCGCGGCACCCGAATGCGGCTCGGGGACCCTGATGGGCTCTGAGTTCGCGAAAAAGCAAGGTGACCGGCCCCATTGACACCGGGCATCGACTGCGTGCGTGCCATAGGGGGTGCTAGGCTTGCAACCGATCGGGACCGCACATGGGAATTAGAGAGTGGTGAGGCAGCCCGGGGTCGGAAGGGGAGCGACGCTGCGGTGTTCCACGTCGGCGAGGTGGGAGATGAGGTTGGAGACGGATCAGTCGACCGTCGGAGTGTCGGTGGCTTCCGCGGAAAGTCGAAATCGGGCGGCGCTAGACTCGAGGTCCCTTGAACCCTCAGGCTAGGGAGGGGCGAAGGCCGAAACTCCTCCATTCGCTCTGTTTCGGGGACGGGTTCCATGATAATGCTGGTGGCTGACGCTCTCGGGCGCCCGACCTGTTACCCTAGAAAGAGAGTCATGGAATGGCGACAAAAATCGCGGGTGCAAAGTCACAACTTCGGAATGGCGACCAAGGTGGGGTGCGGATTTCGGTGTTGAGTCTCGTGGGTGCGGCTGAAGACCGTCGTTGCTGGTTCCCAGAGATGGTCCGCAGGGCTCCCCCGTCCCAAGGGCCGGTTGGTTTCGATGAACGAGTTGCTCAGACGCTCGTTCAATCCAGACCCTGTTGAAAGGGAAGGGCGTCGGCCATGGAGCGGCCTCAAGTTGTCTTAAGGTTGGAGGGCGGAAGCAAGAATGGAGGTAGATGGGGCTGGAACGCAACAGCGGCAGGAATTGGGGACGCGGGGTCTTTTACCCGGGTGCAGTGGTGGCCGTTTGGACCAATAACAAGCGCAAGGTAGCGGACAAGCCCGAGGAGACGGGACACGACCACTAATCAAAGCACAGCGGGGATCTGTATGGACCGTTGTTAGTGCATCGCACTTGCCCCCTTGAACCTACGCTCGCAGCTTCCCCAGAGTCCGCGTCTGGGCCAATCCGACGATGTGAAGCTCTAAATCTCGCTGCGACTCCGTGCATTGGCGTCACCGCCCTGACGACCGTGAACAGTCAGCACAACACAACACACGATGCCGTTGCGAACAGCACAAATCCTCAAGGCCGCGGCACAGCGGGAGCGGCGAAAACAGAGGCGGCAGCCTGGTGCGGACAATCTGTGTTGATCACCCGGATCGCCCGCTCTGGCATTTCGGTGGCGTTCCAAGCAGAAGACACGGATGTTCAGCGTCCGCTCAGGCGCGGGTCCAGACGTCCAACGACCTCCCTGCTCCTCTCCTCCACTCAGGTATTGCGCTCCCGTTCCAGCCGCGTCTCTTCATGGTATAAACAGACAACATTCTTGCACGGCGCCGGTAACGGGCAAGGTCTCCATGTCAGCCGTGCTAGGGAAAACTATGAACCTCGCGGTCGCGAATCGCTGCTCCTGCTCCTGCCCCCTCCGGCGTCTCGCAATGGAAACGGCCCCCGACAACCGCTTTACAAGGTCGTCGAGGCGATTTTAGTGTGCTCAACGGCCACGCGGACAGTCTTTAAAAGCATCAATGGGTTTAAAACTCGCCCCGTGGCCAGCCGCCTCGAACACTCGGTTTTAGTTGCCGATCCGACAACCGCCGGCTCCATGAGTCGCCGCAAGCGTCACGCCGGCGTTCCCAGGCGGGGGTTTATCACATCATGCCCGGCGGCAACCACCTGGCTCCTCTGCCGGTCCTCCGAATGCGCTCCCACGCTCTCAAACTCGACGCTTCCCAGACTTCATCGCCTCTGTGTCTGAACTGCAGACCCCAGACCCACCAGAGCTGCGACACATAACCGCCTTGACCAGGACCTGGCGCTTGGCGGAACAGTTCTCGTCCAGCTTTGCCCACTTCGCGTATCCGTAGGTGCCCCAATGCGTATCCGTAGGTGGCCACTCGGACCACCTGACCGTACAGTCCGTGCGCCCACATCCTGATCAAATAAAAACTTAACGTTACTTTATCACTACGTAAGTAAAAAATAAATGAAAAATACCATTATATATGTAGAATTTTAGCGAATTTTCCGATGCTTTTATAAACTATAAAAACTACTTTATAAAGAAAGCAATTTCAATTTTTATCAATAGTTTAAGTATAAAACTGTGACGGAACTGCGGCTGGCAGACCAGTTGGCAGTGCCTTGCCAGCTGGAGGCCGGCAAGTGGGGGAAGATAGATTAGATAAGCGCACCGCACCTTGTGTTTACCTCAAGGCGCGCGCTGTGTGTGAAGAAGGCTTCCTCTCCTTCTTCACACTACTTTTATACCAAATAGTAGCCACAACCTCTGCGTCTCCAGTGCTGTCAGAAACACTGCACTTTGGATTTTGGATATAAAAGAGGTTGCAATAGGTTGATTGTATTGTGTGTGGTTCTTTTCCTGGTGCACTCTGGCTCTGCCTGTAACGGGCTGTGCCCGTAAGGGCCTCGGTGACCCTCGGCCGTGTGGATACCCCTGAGTCAAGCTATTCCCAGATTGATGCCTTGGCAGAGCACCTACTACCACAACACATCTAGAACCTTCTGTTCACAGCACCACCGTCATGTATATTAGGAAGCACCTCCTTCGACCTTCGTTTACTTCCTTCTTTCCTCCTCACTCAAGGATTCTCGTAGTAGAGGTAGCACCAATTGCAACACATTGCTGCATCCCGTTACACTGCCAGAGTACTCCATTTTATACTATGTGAAAGGTGGCAACGCTTGCGCGTTGCGTGGCCAATATTATAAATCCGGAGATTTTGGTTCTTTCCAGAACCTTCCGGCCAGACCCCTTTCTTTCTGACAAGTGCCAGTATTGTGCTCTCGGTCACAAAAATATTATAATATAGTTAAAACTACTAAATAAGATATTTTTAACATTTTAGAAATGTAGTATATTTAAGTTTTTTACTATTAAAACTTAGGTATAATTTATAAATATTTTTATGTTATATATTTATCTGTAATTATTAAATTATTTTTATAATTTAATTTACTTACAGTCACGTTGTGTGGTAGAACAGCAATCTAGCCAAAGTCGTAAATTGCTAGGTTGAGGAAAGAAAGAAAGGAATCTCCAGCCACAGCATGGAGTTCCAGCCTTTGTGGCGTGCGCGCTGCGCAGGGGCCACTTCCTCGATCGCACTAGTGCCAATCTAGGCCTAGTGCCTTCTATCTATCTTATCAGTGTGTGGTTGCAAGCCTTGGCGCCGCAACCCCGCAATCGCTTCAGGGCCTGAGGGAGCGCGCCGCGTAACTCTTACAATAAATAAGTACTTTTATAAAGGTAAAAATGAATTATAAGTTTTATTTAATACTTTTTATAACTTCCTGTTAAACCTTTTTTTTACACTTATTTTATTTTATATTAATTTAATAAATAAAAATTGATTTAATTCCCTCATTTTAATATAATGAAATGAGAAAAAAATATTAATAAGTACTATACACCTTTTTAATACATAATTCTAAGCGTGCACGTCGATTGGATTTTATTTGGATTTTATATCGCGTTGTTAATGCTGTGTCGTGCAAGCGCACGGACTGTACGGTCAGGTGGTCCAAGTGGCCACCTACGGATACGTATTGGGGCACCTACGGATACGCGAAGTGGCTTTGCCTGACTGGCGTGCTGGGTGGCACATGGGCAGTGCGCTCTCACTCTCAACGTGTTCTCGCAGCATCGTGAGAAGTCGGACGACGGTGTCCAGCAGCATTGTTCTGGTGGAGTTCCATGAATGCGTGTTGGCCGCGGTGAAATGCAAACACAAGGCATTGTCGGATACCCTCGGCCAAGCACCGTCCGTCGGCCCGCCTCAGCCCTGCCTATAATAACCCTGCCACCCATCATACTCCACCGCGCACCCAGGATCGGTTCGCTGGTTTTTCCGTTTACGAAGCCACCAGCAAAGCGGCAAACGAAGTCTTGTCGCGCCAGTGGTAAAATCCATCGGTGCCATCGACGGGCCCCACGTTCGGTTCGCGGCCGAGGCATCAATGTCCACTGCCGGAAGGAACATGTCCAGCGACTGACCTTTTTGCTCGTGCCGCCTCAGCCCCTTATATGGGGCGGGCCGTAATGGCTCTTGGACCACACAACATCTTCCCCGCCAAGCTCGAATACAACCCTGTCACACCCTTTTTGTCCAAGGCTGATTAGCACTGTTACACAAGGTGTAAAGCTTGGAGAGGAAAGTTGAATTCAGGATTCGAGCCGCCTCAGGTCGCTGTGTTTTTCGCACTGCGCCACAGGCGGCCGCTCTCGTCTGTTGCTGGCTTTACTGGCTTCACCACGGATTTGCAGCAAGCAGTCGGCCCCGTGTTACAGTAATCCCAATTCCAACAGCGGAGGCGCTGGAGCAGGCACATTTTTCTTCATCTGCAAATTCACAACCGCCTTCCTAGCTGGGGAATGAGTGGTTGACGGCTGACGCGTTTGCAGTGTAGGGATTGCATCTGGGCCCAAACATTTGTCTGCCTTTCGCCCAAACTGGCATTTCAACGCCGGAAAGCGCCTTGCACAGACACAATCCTCATCACAGTTGTTGAGGGCGAGGTCCACTGACAAATGTCTAACGGTTCTCGTTGATAGTCGCGAGATCAGGCAGCAAGATTCCGGGACAGGCTCTGCGACGTTGACGCGCGTACGAGACGATGTTGCCATGGAGCCGTGCAAATTATCGCTCGACAGTCTCGATCGGGGGGGGGGGGGGGGGCAGCCATTTGGTTTGTGTGGCAAGCGAGTTGTTGACATCTCCTAACTGTAGTAAAACGGATAGCGGCATTGAGTTTGCCTTGTTCGCGCTCGCTGTGTGGACCTGCTTCGCCTCATTCCAATCAGTAATGTCCCGTTGGGACTGGAGTGACAAGGGCCCGGACGTGTCGTCTGGACCTTGGAGTGCCGCGAAGGATCTAGCCGTTGCCCGTATAAGCCCCACATGTATTGACAGCAGCAGCATGGTAGGACCAATTTCTCTGCCAGAAGGGGTCTACTTTAACTTGTCGCGACATCCGCGTTGGTGAGTCGGGGACGTTCAATCACCTTTCGGTAGGTAATCGCGTGTTTGCCACGATACCGGCAAGAGTCGACGGCGATGGCTTCCGCGCGCCTTGGCGAGTACGCGAGCCAAGTGAGGGCAGTCACTAAGAAGAATCTCGTCCTGCTCGTCACCAGACACTGGATTTCGACACTCATACAGGTCGTCCTCATCCCGGTGGCCTTTCACGCCCTGATACTCAACATTAACAACTACGGCGGCAATGAAAGGGGGTTTGGAATCGGTACCCCTCGCCCCATCCGCTCCATTCAAGAGAGCATCCCGGCGACCCAGCAGCTCGTTCTCGTCAAGTCTCCGGGCATCGGCTCTGATGTCGACGCTGTTATCAAGAAACTCTCAGACCCTCTCCCCAAAGAGCAACTCGTTGTTCTCGACGACATTCTTGAAGCCCGCGCACGATGCCAGCCCAATACTCGCGGCGTGTCAGGGTGCTATGCCGTCGTAGACTTTCTGGATTCGCCTCTTACGCCCTCGGCGAACCGCACGTGGAACTACACGCTTCAGTTCGATCAGGCCCGTGACAGGGGCGCCTTCAACGTCCACAAGGATGACAACGACATTCAGAGGTACCAGCTGCCTGTGCAGTTGGCTGTCGACAACGCCATCACGAACTCTTCTGTCGTCCCCAGCGAGTACATGTCCACCGTTATGACACAGGAGCAGGTTGATGCTCTTGACAGAGCAAGCTTCAACAATGCCCTCGTCACCACGTATTGCATTGTGTTCTGGATTGGGACTATTTTCGGAATATACCATGCCGTTGGCTTTGTCACAAGGGAGAGAGCCGAGGGTGTTTCGCAGCTGATCGACGCGATGGGAGGAGGGCCAGCCGTGAGGGTCGCGGCCTCGATCCTGTCGCTCTCAGCTGTTCAGCTCGTTGGCTGGATAGTTGCCGGTGCTTGTCAGTTGCCTACCCTCTTCATTGCCCTTTTCCCTTCCCATCGCCCCGTGGCTGACTCTTGCGATGCAGTGTATAGCCAAATCATCTTCTTTGACTCCAACGCGGCCATCTTCATCTTCTGGCAGCTCTTTGCGGGACTCTCCCTCGTGTGCGCCAGCGTGTTCGCGGCAGCTTTCTTCCGCACCCGAAGAATCTCGGGCATCTTCGCCGTTATCTGCTTCGCCTGTCTCGCTGGCGGCGCTGCCATCCTGCTGAACCGCAAGGTCGACACTGGTCGTGTTATCTTCCTGTCCCTGTTGTTCCCGTCGATGAACTACGTCTTTCAACTCTCACAGTTCGGCCGGTACGCCATGAACAACCAACCCATCAACATGGCTTCCCGCCCGGAGAACACGGGCCTCTCCTCTGGCTACATCCAGGAGACGTTCTTCGTCCCTATCTACGCGTTTTGGTTGATGCTCATTTTCCAAATCATCGTCTACCCCGTGCTCGCCGTCTTCGCCGAGCGCTGGATGCACGGTATCAACTTCAAGGGGCGCATCCTCGCCGACGATGCAACTTCAGCATCATCCACCCCCGACGCCGCCGTTCGCACCGAGGGCCTCACCAAGACCTACCCCTCCCAATGGTACAAGAAGCTCTTCCGCATCAACGACGGATCCGGACTCAAAGCCCTCGACAGCCTCGACCTCGTCGCCCAGCCCAACCAAATCGTCTGTCTCCTCGGCGTCAACGGCGCCGGCAAATCCACCACCCTCGACCTCCTTTCCGGTTTCCACACTCCCACCTCCGGCTCCATGTACATCAACGCCCGCCCCTCTCACCTCGGCGTGTGCCCGCAAAAGAACATCCTCTTCGACCGCCTCACCGTCCTCGAGCACCTCATCTTCTGGCGCGACCTCAAGCGCGGCCCCGAGGACCTCCTTGCCCTGCACGCCCTCATCGCCGCGTGCGATCTCACGCCCAAGACGAACGCCCAGTCCCGCACCCTCTCGGGCGGCCAGAAGCGCAAGCTCCAGCTCGCCTGCATGTTTGTCGGCGGCACCAAGATCTGCATGATGGACGAGGTTACAACAGGTCTCGATCCTATTTCTCGACGCACAATCTGGAACATCATCCTCGCGGAGCGCTCCAAGCGGTGCATGATCTTCACGACGCACTTCCTCGACGAGGGCGAGGTCCTCGCCGATCAAATCGTCATCCTGTCAAAGGGCGTCATCAAGTGCCAGGGCAGCGGCGCCGAGTTAAAGAATAAATACGGCGGCGGGTATAGGGTGTACCTCCCCCGCAGCGCGGAGCAGAGCGTGGATTTGACAGGTCTGGAAGTTGAAGGCGCACCGGTGAGACATCAGGATCAGGCGGTGTACAGGGTGCGGGACTCCACCGTTGCCGCGAAGCTTGTGGAGAGGTTGGAGGCGAAGGGCGTGCAAAAGGTTCATGTCGCCGGGCCGACGGTCGAGGATGTCTTTTTGGGCGTGGCGAGGCAGGATGTTGATTCGGCGTCTGATTCGGAGGAAGGGGACGCCGCGGGGGAGAAGAAGAAGCCGGGTGTTGTTGGGGTGACGGGGGAGTTGACCAAGGGGCAGGCGACGCCGTTTTGGACGCAGGTGAAGATCTTGCTGGGGAAGAGGTTTCGGATTCTGCCGCGGTATTGGGTGGGTGCGTTTTTGGTGCTGGCGCTGCCGATTGCGGGAATGCCGCCGATTAATGGGTTCTTGTCCATGGACTTTGTGAGGGCGGATTGTGGGAGTGTGAGGGAGTTTGAGTTTTCGTCGGTTGAGGCGATTGAGTTGAGGGATGGGCAGCGGTGGGGGTTTTATGGTGATAAGAGGCCGTATGGGCCGCCGGCGGCGAATGTGAGTGGTGTCCCCCCTTTTTTGATTTTGGATTGGGGGCAAGGGGAAGGGGAAGGGGAAGGGGGTTTGTGGTACATTGAGAGGACAAACATATGCTGACTTGTTGCAGGAAACGCTCTATAGTGTCCTCAGGGACTTTCCTATCGGAGGACCCGAGGGAATCAACTCGACCATGGTGGCGAATGCTTGGGAGCTCATGGAGACGTATGAGCAGTTCGAACAGTATATCCGCGACGCAGGCTACATCCAGGGTGGTATCTGGCTTGGGGATGACAAGGCAGGGCCGACGCTCGCGCATGCGGTCGAGTGGAATGCCGCTGGTCCGTTGAGGCTGTTGAGAGTCTTGACTTCGATGATCTCGGGGGTCGAGATCAACTCGGGCATGGTGAACGTTTATCGGTACTTTGTGAGTTTCGGCCTTGAGATATGACTTGAATGTTGGTGCTAACATCAATGCGAACAGAACGGTGGTGCCAACTTCCGGATGGACGCCTGGATGTACATGCTTTACGCGTGCTTCATTCTCACTGTGTACCCGGCCTTCTTCGCCTTGTACCCGGCCTTCGAGCGCCTGAGCAATGTGCGGACGCTGCAGTGTTCTAATGGCGTCCGCCCGCTTCCCATCTGGATGGCCTACTTCCTATTCGACTTCATCTTTGTGGTCCTCATCTCGGTTGCGTATACCGTCACCATCACGATGCAATTCCCGTACTGGGTGGGATCGACATACATGCTGCCGGTAACGCTCCTTCACGGCATGTGCGGCATTCTCATCAGCTATATCGTCTCGATCCGTGCGTCGTCTCAGCTGTCGTCCTTCTTGTGGTCGCTATTTTTTGGTATCATCCCCTACTTCGGAATGGCATTGGCGTATACGGTGAGTGTTTACCCCTTTTTGCTACCAGTGTTTCCGAAGAGGCCTAACACGGGATTGTGTCATAGCTCCCCACGTTCCTCAGCGACTCGCTCAACATCCAGCGCAACACCGACATCATCTCGTATGTCCTGGGCATCTTCTTCCCAATTGCAAATGTTTTCCGCGGCATCGCCTTCGGGTTTAACTACGCGTCTATTGCATGCCGTGACAGCTCAGAGGCCACATCAGGGTCATGGTGGGGTTATGGGTTCCCCATCACCTACCTTGTCTGCCAGGTCGTCCTTCTCGCCGCTCTCCTGGTCTGGCTCGACCGTGACCTGACCTTTGCCATGTTCCGTCCGCGGCGTCGTCCCGACTCCAGTCCCGAGTCGGACGTGGCCTCAGCCTCGGATGCGGCGGCTGGAGTTGAGAAGGAGGCCGCCCGTGTCAAGGTCTCCAGCGACACCGACCTCCTCCGCATGGTCCACATCTCCAAGTCGTTTAAAGGGACCAAGGCAGTTGACGATGTCTCCCTTGGTCTCGCTCAGAACGAGATCCTCGCCCTCCTCGGACCCAACGGAGCAGGCAAAACCACGATTGTCAACATGGTGCGCGGTGAACTCCGCCCCGACTCCGGCAACATCTACCTTGAAGATACAGACGTCACCGGCGGCGCCCGCAAGCTCGCCCAATCCATCGGCGTGTGCCCCCAGTTCGACGCCCTGGACCTCCTCACCGCGCGCCAACACCTCGAGTTCTACGCCCGCATCCACGGCGTAAAGGGCAAAGCCGCCGTCCGCTCTAACGCCGAGATCGCTATGGCCCGCGTTGGTCTCACCGAGCACGCCGATAAGCAAGCCGCCAAGCTCTCGGGCGGCAACCGTCGCAAGCTCAGCCTCGCCATCGCCCTCATGGGCGACCCCGCCGTGCTCATCCTCGACGAGCCCTCCTCCGCCATGGACGCGGCCGCCAAGCGAAAAATGTGGAAGGTCCTCGCCGAGGAGATCGCCCCTGGCCGCTCCGTCCTTCTCACGACCCATTCCATGGAGGAGGCCGACGCCCTCGCCACCCGCGCCGCTATCCTCTCCGGGAAACTCCTCGCTGTCGGCACCACGCAGACCCTCCGCGAGCGTTACTCTAACCTCTACCACGTCGATCTCGTCCTCAAGAGCGCACCGCACTCGTCCAAGGAGGAGACCGCTTCCGTCGAAGACTGGGTTCGCCAGAGCTTTCCCGATGCTAGCTTCGAGGGCGTTAATGTGGGAGGGCAGATCAAGTTTGTGGTGCCGGTGGAGAGCGCCGTTGCTGAGCAGGCGGGTAAGAAGGGCACGGGCGTGGGGCGCGTCATTGAGGTGTTGGAGAAGCACAAGGAGGAGCTGGGCTTGCAGGATTATTCGATTGGTGCGCCGACGCTCGAGAGGGTGTTTTTGAGCGTCGTGAGGGATAATTATAGAGAGGATGATGAGAAGAGGAGGCCGGCGTGGAGGAGGTTTTTGGGGTTGGAGTGAGTGAATAGGGGTATTGAATCAGGGAAGGGTTAGGGTTGGGCTGGGGTGAGGGTATACATATGGGTTGTATTGTTTTGCGCATTTCCTTGGTGTGGTTTGTGTGTTGGGCTGTGTGCTGGAGGATGTGCGCTTGGGTTGTTTTCCATATGTTTGAGTACTGTGTGTCCTGTCTGTTCCGTGATACCACTATCGTTGAAACCTCCTCTGGAGTTGTCTTTGTTTTAATCGCCTCAAGATACCACCTGAAAAACGAACGGATTTTCTATTTCCCCTTCTGAAGAACGAAAAGGCCCTGCAATGTCCTCCCTGCCAATCTAAAATGTAAGAGTCACAACCAAAACTCATTTGCTGACCATCGCGCATGTGCTTGCTTGCATCTTGACGTCCCCGGACTGCACTAAAAAAATGAGTGATGATTGCGAATGACTCATCCGTGGCAATTCCTCCATCCCATGTCCGTCCGGGGCGTTCGCGGCGGCGCTGTTGCCACAGGCGAGTCTTTAGTGGGTTCCCCGGCTGTTGGCATAAGGGAAGCGGCGAGGCTGTCTGCTGCAACTCTCATCTTACACTTTTTGTCCGACGACATTCAACACTTGCGGTTGCAGCAGCTGCGGCAGGGGAGAGTAAGAGTTGTCTTGGTGTTTTAATTTTGAGAGATTTTCTGGGAAGACGCTGTATTTCAAAAAGCGCAAGTCCTTTTTTTTGCGGTTGACAGTCGGGTTCCGGCCTTGATTGATCAGCGGCGCGGCTCACGGAAGGAATGAGCTTCACCTGAACCTCACACTGGAAAATTTTTTTTTTTTTGGCATATCGCCAGAGCAAACACAATCACAGCGAAATAGCAATCTGGATCCAGGAATTACGGTATCGTTTGCGTCAAGGCCAGCCATGTCGGAGGCGCAAGCTGCACCGGTCTCAAACCCGCGGGGACGAGGAAGAGGCGGACGCGGACGCGGGTTCAGAAGCAGAGGGAGGGGGGCCCATCGTGGAAGCGCTGAGAGGAATGAGGAGGGTACAGCGTCAGATGTTCGACAAGCTACCGAGAGAGGAAACACGCCGGTTCCTGGGGCCTCGAGTGAGGTTTCAAATTCGGCACCTGCCAGAAATGAGGATTCGGGATTTCCTCAGAGGAGAGGTGGTGGACGTGGTGGACGAGCGAGAAGGGCAAATGGAGGTCATCCCGGGGGAGGCGAGAGGGCGCATGGCAACGCGCGGACGGATCAAGCGGCCTCAGCACCGGTTGACGAGGCTCCAGAGGCATCTTCAGTAAATGGCGATGAGGGGAGCTGGAGAAGACGGCGGGGGAGAGGCGGTATCTCTGGTCAGCGGTCTGTGGTGGTTTCTCACAGGGGTCGGGGGAGGCCAACTCCTGCTGCGGCGCCCTCCGCGGCTGGCGGCTTGTCTGCTTCTGGACTCAGCGCTGATGCGGTCGAGTTTGTTCCAAGACAGCCAGTGGCATCGCCGAGGTGAGTTTGGTTGCTTGCGTTGACGATTGGGGTGGTTTGCTCATGTTGGGATAGTTTGTCTGCGCCGAAGCCCGCTGTTCCGAGACCACAAGCGCCCAAAAGACGAATGTCCAAGTCGTCAGCCGCGGATCTCCCGGCTCGTATCCAGGAGGATATTCTGAACGGCCAGTACGAGTGCGTAATATGCACAAACGAAGTTGTGCGGACATCGAGAGTCTGGTCGTGTTCGACTTGCTGGACTGTGGCTCATCTTCACTGCGTGAAGAAGTGGTACACCAATCAGATGAAGGCCAAGGACGAGAATCAGCACCCCAACCAACCCGATGGATGGCGATGCCCCGGCTGCAACTCATCTCTCACCGAAGATCCTGGCCCGTATCACTGCTGGTGTGGTAAGGAGCACGATCCAAAACCGATACCTGGTCTACCACCACACACCTGCGGACAAACCTGCTCCAAAATCCGCGGTACCTGTCCCCATCCATGCCAGCTCATGTGTCACGCGGGCCCTTGTCCGCCATGCACGTTGATGGGCCCAACTCAGACATGTTTCTGCGGCAAGCACACCATCACGAAACGGTGCACGGAGAGCGAGCACGGAAAAGGCTGGGGTTGCGAGGAACCCTGCGGCGACCTTCTTCCTTGTGGGGAACACACCTGTACGCGGCCATGCCATCCTGGCTTGTGTGGTGCTTGCGAGGTACCCGTCCTGCCAACCTGTTACTGTGGAAAGGAACAGCGGGAAATTCCATGCGGCCAACGGGAGGATATCTTGGAGTCGTTCAACTACGGACAACTCAAGGCCTCCGATCACGACGCTGAGCCGTGGTTTGAGGGCTCTTTCCACTGCAGCAGCATCTGCGGCCGGGAGTTTGACTGCGGACACCACTCTTGTCAAAAACCGTGCCACGCACAGGACGAAGACGCCGCACACTGTCCCTTCTCTCCGGATGTGGTCACCCACTGCCCATGTGGCAAGACATCTTTGGCGTCCATGGCCGATGGTTTGAGACAGACCTGTCGGGATCCGATCCCCCATTGCGAAGAACCATGCGGCAAGACGCTCCCGTGCGGCCACTCATGCGAGAACAAGTGTCACACTGGGCCCTGCGCTCCTTGCTTCCAGTACATGGACATTTCCTGCCGCTGCGGAAGAACAACAGTCCATGGGATTTGTCACCAGGGCAACGTCGACCATCCGCTCTGCTTCCGGACTTGCAAAGCTCAGCTCAACTGCGGCAGACACGAATGCGGCGAGCATTGCTGTGCTGGTGAGAAAAAGGCCGCCGAGCGGCGGAAGCAGAAACGAAGCGCCAACATTAACTTCGAGGCCGAGCACATCTGCCTCCAAATATGTGGCCGCCAGTTGAAGTGTGGTAAGCACGCATGCCAACAGCTCTGCCACAGGGGGCCGTGCCAGTCGTGTCCTGAGGCTGTTTTCGATGAAATTGCCTGCTCCTGCGGCCGGACAGTCCTTCAGCCCCCGCAACCGTGTGGCACAAAGGCTCCGGAGTGCCGGTTCCAGTGCACTAGACCAAGGCCCTGCGGCCACCCGACGGTGAACCACCAGTGCCACCCGGAAGAGACGCCGTGCCCGAAATGCCCTTTCTTGGTTGAGAAACCTTGCATCTGCGGCAAGAAAGTGTTGAAGAACCAGCCGTGCTGGTTTGAGGAGGCTCGGTGCGGGTTGCCGTGCGGCAAGAAGTTGAAGTGCGGGTAAGTTAATGATGGGGATATTGGGTGTTTGTATGTCACTAACATATCGCAGGACGCATGAGTGCAGGAAGCCCTGCCACAAGCCCGGAGAGTGTGAGGATGCCGGTATCGTTGGCTCGCATTGTCCTCAGCCGTGTGGGAAGGCTAGGAAGTCGTGCGAGCACATGTGCCTTGATACTTGTCACGCACCGTTTCCCTGCAAGGAAGACAGGCCATGCGAGTCCAAGACATTCATCACTTGTCCGTGCCAGAATCACAAACAAGAGGTACGCTGTCTTGCCACGAGGTTCAACCCGTGGTCAACACGAGAGACAACGCTGAAGTGCGACGACGAATGTCTTCGCCTGCAGCGCAACCGCCGCCTTGCAGAGGCACTGGACATCGACCCTGAGACCCATCTCGATGATCATATCCCCTATTCGGACACCACTATGAAGTTGTGCCGGGAGGATCCCACATGGGCTCAGACGCAAGAGCGCGAGTTCCGGGTCTTCGCCTCCTCTCCGGCGGAGAAACGTCTCCGTTTCAAGCCGATGCCGGCCAACAAACGGGCATTCCTTCACAATCTCGCCAAAGACTTTGGGCTGGATTCGGAGAGTGAGGACCCCGAGCCACACCGCCACGTCTGCATCTTCAAAACGCCACGGTTCGTCTCTGCGCCTCACAAAACCCTCGCACAATGCATGCGCATTCTCAAGAACCAGGCCGCCAGTGCTGCGGCCGTGGCGCCCCGATCTCCTGCCACATTGGCCGATCGTCTCCCTACCGTACAGCCATTCAATGCCTTCCTCCTGAGGGACCCTCGATTTGGTCTCACCATTGAAGAGCTGGAGCAAGCGTTAGCAGTTGATCTTGCATCGGTCTCTCGCTCAGGGTCTGCTGTCAAATTCACAACCAACTTTCTTCCCTCGGATGAGATCGTTGTCAGAGCCACGCCGATAGCAACCGTTGCTGCCGTCGCTACTTCCCTCACAGCCACGCCACAGTCTATCGAGACAGCTCTGTCAGGGGCCAAACAATCCCTGGCAAAAACTGTCTCCCGTCTGGGCATCGCTGGGGCGGTAGAGCTATGCCACACCGACGCATCCCTGAATGTCACCCGTAAAGAAGGGGATACGGCTGCATCGGCCAGCGGTTGGAATGCAGTTGCGGGCCGCGGATCTTGGAGGCGACCCGCTGTGCAGCCTAAGGCGTTGCCAGCGTCTACGCCCGGGAGGTTCGTCGCGTTGAAGAAGTTGGGGAAGAAGGCTAAGGAGAGTGAGAAGGTGGAGGTGGAGGATTGGTTGGAAGCTGTGGAAAAGGAAGAGAGAGAACAAAGTGGGAAGAGCGGCGATGAGGAGACAAGGGGAGAGAGTGGTGGTGAGGCTGGAGCTGAGGCCGAGGAGAATATTGTTGCTGCGAGCACGTAAAGGGGTAAGGAGTGTTTACCTGCCCAATCAGCGGAAGGCCGAAGACCCAGGAACGCACCACGATACCGGACTGGCAGAAAAGGCTATGTGAGGCCTCGGAGAAGACCACTTTGTGATCGAGGAACGACAATGACAAAAGACGCACGAATTCTACGACCTGCCTAATGCATTGACTAGTAAGGCGTCGGGCGAGTCTTGGGCTAGCCGTACATAGGTAATGTAACATGGCAGAACCAGATCTCGATGTTGAGCACAGAACATGCTCAACTTGGTGTGTACCCCTTTTCTCCCGTGCCTGCATATGTGTCGAAGGCAACGGGCACACGCATCCATTTACACACATCTACCTGTCCTCTTCGACCTCGCCCTAGAGCCCACAGCACGATACCATCTCGATCCGATCACATCATCACATCGCACGCATTGAATCCCATACAGAACCCATTTTCCATCTCGCCACTCCATCACACAAACCAACCACTCGTCTCAGCTCCTCGAACTAAACCCACCGCAACCAGATAACAAACATCTTTATCACACATAGCCAACAATCCTCCAATTTACACCATCTCATCACAGCCGCAATAACTTGTCACTCTTTCCCTCCCTAATACCGCAAGTCCCTCCGTCCACCGAAAACATTCCAAAAACAGCTCTGCAAATTGCTCATCGCCGACGCTACCAACACGACCTACCCCAAAAGAATAAGAATTATACCTCCCATATACCCCTTAGCGTGCTGCAGGTGTCCAATTAATTTTCCACTTCATCTGGCTACTTGCCCGCTACTATTTTCCCGACCAACTCGCTGCGTCGCTTCAAATAGAGTGTCTCCCGCACGGCCGGCTCCTGCAAGATATGCGTACGTGCACCTCCACCTTCCCATCTTCGGGACTTGGGTTCGCGAGGAGAGCGTTGCATCCACGCCGCCGTGGGGGAAGCGGATATCGCTACCTCTCCTTTGCTTTGTGACTTGATATGCATCTAACGCCTGGGCGGTTTAACCGCTCCTCGTGCCAGACGGTTCGCGTTTGGAGAGTTTGTTCATACTCAATATCTGATGATAGTTCCGTTTATCTTGGGTATCAATGAGGAAATCACAAAGTTCCCGTCCACCGTCCGTCTAGAGTCTCGATGATTCGTGAGCCAGATCCAGGCGTGCTGTTTTCAATAGCCGTTCTCGTTCCACCGTCGCATTGCCATTCGATATTATTCCAGGTGCTTCTCATCTTTTCTTCTCAGCTGGTGGCTGCCCCGTCACCTTACGCAAGAAATCCCCTATCGACTCAAAGTAACCCTCCTCTAACACGCTGGAGTTGTGGTCTCCACCAGGCAGGGGTTTCCATATCTTGATGGGTGCCGTGGACAGGTCGTACAGCCGTTTCATGTGAATCGGCCTGGTAGTACGGTCAGGATAAGGGGTCCAGAAATGGCTGGGGAGATATACGTACGGTACAATCTCGTCCTGGAGTCCGCTCAGAAACAGTATCGGCACCTTGATGCTGGGGATTAAACTGTCGCTGGGCCATATCTGATGGCACAGCAGGGCGAAGTATTTGGCAGGCGGCATGATGCTGGGAATCAGCTTGCGCATGCTCAGGAACGTGTTCTCGAGGATAAGGCCGCAAATGTCGTCACGGTTCTGGTTCTTGGCCACGAGCCGCACGGCAACGGCGCCGCCCAAACTCTGACCGTATACTAGCAGCTTGTGATGGCAAGTTTCGCTCCGGTCCCGGAGATAGTCTAGGGCCGTCTGGGCGTCGATGTTGAGCCCCGACTCGTCCGCCTCGCCGGTCGAGAGCCCGTAGCCACGATATTCGAGCATAAAGACATTGCACCCCGTCTGCGAGATCAACATGCGGGCAATCGGCAGGCGATGGCCAATGTTGCCCGCATTGCCGTGGAACATGAGCACCGTGACATTCGAATTCCGGCCGCCGCGTGGGCCCCGGATATAAAAGGCCGAGAGTTTCTCGCCATCGTTGGTCGGGATGATGAGCTCCTCAAAGTCCTTGAAGTGGTATGCTTCCGGCCGTGGAATCTTCTCGCGAGAGTCTGCCGGTACGTGGGATGGATAGATCAGGGCCCTGCAAACACGAAAACGGCGGGCGTCAGCACA
Organism: Podospora aff. communis PSN243; assembly: GCA_033296975.1. NCBI lineage: Eukaryota > Fungi > Ascomycota > Sordariomycetes > Sordariales > Podosporaceae > Podospora > Podospora aff. communis PSN243. Next base: position 234,785 of record MU865938.1, on the reverse strand, counting down.
TCTGCCAAAGGCAATTGGAATGATGCCCTGGGATTGCTTCGGTGACATACTTTTGCTTGAAGTAGAGCAGCGAGGTCAAAACGGCAGCAATCCCCTGCATTGTGATGTCCGGCATTAGCGTGGCCGCGACGGGAAGGATGGGGACCGGGAGGGAAGAGGCTCCAAACTTGCCCCCTCAGCCAGTCGGCGTGGTCGGCGGGACAGCCATTCAGGCACGGGGGTGGAAAGAGAGAGGCGTCGGATCATACAGTTGAGGCTATAGCCGGGAGGCGCATGTACCCAGCGACAGTGCTCAGGAGCGACAACGACTGCTCGACAAACGACGAGGTAGAGTTGCTGTTGCTGGGAGCGCCGGCCGACGACGACATGGCTGGAGAGCGAGGAAACGAGCGGCCCAGGCAAGCGGAGGCTCCGGCTTATAATTTAGGGGCACGATGGCTACAAGGCAGCCTGCCAAAAAGGCGGTATGGACGGGTTGGCACGGAGGCAATCCGAGACAGCAGGTTATGCAGCCGCAGGGAACGAGCAGCTGGTGATTGACGGCGGTGGGCGCTGGGAGCAGTGCCAGCCAAGAGGGCAAGTGCAAGAGTGCGGAGCCTGCCTGCCTTAGTGAGCCTCGCCTCTGCTGGCGTCTGCCCACACGTGGTGAAGGCGAAATGAATTATGAGACCGAGGAGCTGGGACAGAGGCTAAAACGGGGGACCAGCGGGGTTTGTGCGCTGCAGGAAATGTGACGGCGGGATCGATCACAAGTGAAAGGGGGAGGTTTGTGTTGAAGGGAATGCAAACCGAAGGGATGCATCCAACGCATAGGGAGTTATGATGTAATGCTCCAGGCACCCGACAGCTGCCTCCAACAGAGAGCAAGCTGCCTGGCAGGCCGGTGCTTGCTGTGGAAAACAGCTACTCCCGGCAGCAGCTCCTGACCCAGCCGGAGCCGATTGCTTCTTCAAAAGGCCCCATGTCCGGCCCGGCCCGTTTGTATTTGGCCAGGCCCACGAGTCAGACCCCGAATCCGCTTCAACTGGGTCTCGGGGTGGATATCCGGGACTATTATGGTGCCCTTTGTGTTAGCAAGTGTCTTTGGCTCAAATCGTTCGATCGCGCCTCAGTTGCAGCTGGCAGGTAAGGAGACAGGGTGTTGCAGCGCATGTCTTGTCTCCCACTGCGACTCTCCCAGCCACTGGACATGTTTTGATTGACTGTCCATTGCCTGCCAGGAAGCTAAACTGAGGTCTGATCTGTCGTTGTTTGCTCGTCGCATCACGCAACGCTCCAACGACTGGCCCCCCGCCCGCCAACGGGAGCTAGCTGCCGTTCAAGCCAACAGCTCGGTCTCAGGTGTTGTGGGTACTCTAGACGCGCGCGACGCCAACAGCACGCATTCGAAGAGCGTTGCTATTCATGCACTCTCCCAAGACACAATCACCAACCCCGAACCACCAACCGACCGACTGGTGAGATGCTCAATGCGCTAAATCCCAATACGGCCATCGGAGTAGGTGAGCGGCCCCTGAAACAGGAGACCTGACAGAAGGGGTGTGGGCACACTGCCGGTGTAACCCATGGCCGAGCCCCAACCAGGCGCCGGCCATTGGCAATTGGCCTACAGAATGACGCCCCCAGGATGCTCGACGGAGCATCTAGAAGAGCCTTGGAACCTAATTAGTCCTGCCCCAGACTGGATCGCATTGAGCCCCTCGCCTCACCGACGAATGTTGACCAAATTGCCACTTGAAACACGCAGGCTCCTGGGCCAGAAGAACTGTGGAAGCGCTAAGTGGTCCCAGAACGTGGCCTTGAACCAATTTGCTTATTCGTCTTGATCCCAAATCACGGGAAGAGAATCGGACAAACGGGAGGTGTGGAGGTGTGAGTGGGAGGACGGGCGATTGTTGTTGATGCTCTATCGATAAGACGGCAACCCCTGAGTGGCCCGCCCCGCCAAAGCTGCCCCTCGGCCTCACTTCAGGTCGGCTTCTGGCAGCACTCAGCTTGTCGGCGGCACACCTCTTCCCGCTTCATCGGATGTCCCCGTCAGGTTGGCTCGCCGTGAGCTGAGTGAGAGAAAGGGTTGCGAGCCTATTTGCGCGCACACCGGAGGTCGATGCATGAAGTGGTGTGAGCATTTAGCTGCCATTTTTAAATTAATTGAAAACGCGCTTATGGGCCGCCCAGCCAATTGGCGACGCGCTCCACGCGGGTAGGTTTCGTGTCAGGACGATTTGGGGGAACGCCACAGGCATTCTGATAGAGGCATGCGGATTAGCCACACGCTGCTTCGGCGGCTGTGTAAGCCACGGCTGCAGCGAATTCTCAACACCTGATTCGCTGGGCTTCTCGGGCTGCCCCGCAGATGCGTTTGGCTGCAGAGACTTGCCCAGCAACGAGCTAGCGAACGCATCAACGCCCAAACCGAACCTCATTCCTTGCTCGATTTTTTATTTTCAGTCACTTCGCCGCACACAAAAAATCCTGCAAGTCACCAAATTCCATCTCCAGGCCGAGATCTCACCCAGACCGGGCAACTCGTCTCCTCCGGACCCCACGCCCAGTGGTTGGCTAGCACAGCGCCGTCACCTTGGGTCTCACTCTCATTCGTGCCCAACCTCGGAGTCACCACCCGCCCACCTTTGTTGATAGTCGTTTGCCCGCCGTCTGAGAAAAAAGCCGACCACAACCCCACCTACCAGGGCCTTGGTCTCACTACGCAAACTACGCAATACAGCCTAACTTCGGAGCTCCTGGCCTGTCGTACCTGACAGGAAACACCGAGCGGAAGGCCATCCGAGCACAGCGCCTGGGCACTCTATTCGATTCTTTGCGATACCCTGCGCCGCCGTCGCAGTTGATGAGACTTGGTCCGGGTTTCTATGCGCTTTGCTCATCTCCTCCTCAACCAAGGTAGACTTTTGCCTTCACCTTCCGGCCCTGAAGCGATTGGCTACCAGCAGACCAACGCCGTGTTTTCCATTGTGAGCAAATAGCCACAGAGGAATTCCTTGCGGCGAAGCATCCAGGACCACCGAGCAGCGAGGGTCAACAGCTCGCTTCACTTCGTGCATAACCTCCGCGCCAATCCCCAATTGGAATCGCGAGGGACAACACATCGCCCTCATAACACGCACCACAATGGTTTCCTTTTCGTGTGAGGTAATGTCGCAATTCCCTTCTAGTCTTTCAAAACATCCCCGTGTATATGTTGTATCCATCCCATCCCCCGCGTTTTCACGCAGCGTCTCGCCAACTGCTGGTATTTCGCAAACGAGGATCTGATCCTCCCTCGTCTTGCTTCAGCCCCTCGAACCCCCCGATCCAATGCCTACCCCTCCCCTGTCCGACCTGACCTCTTGACCGCACCCCCATCATCCCCAAGTGCCCCCCAGTGCCAGGGAGCGCAATCTTAACTGACATCACACACCATTCCCGCACACCACCTCCACGGCTCCGCGACCAACTGCTTGCGGGCTTCCCACACCACCCCTCCATCCCTTTCCTTTCCACCCCTCCCCGTGTGATCAGGCTGATCCTCCCTCTGCTCGGTCTCCTGTCTCCCTTTCTGGCGCCATCACTTCTTGTTGCCACGAACGCATACCCTCTCTTTATCTACGCTCCTCCCCCACGCGTCCAATTGTATCCTACATCCAGTATCGTCTAACAGCAAACCATTCGACTTCTCCAGGCGTGTGGCGACGTTTTGACCAAGAAGAAGCTCGACCCGCACCGAAACCGCTGTCGAGGTTCCACCTTCACCTGCATCGATTGTATGGTGCACTTTCCCGGCACTGAGTATCGCACCCATACGGTACGACGCCCGATTTGTCTATCCTACGCGACCTTCTGGCGTGCCGGTGGTTCAAGTCTAACGTGAGTCCAGAGTTGTATGACAGAAGACCAAAAGTATCAGGGTGCTCTGTATCGAAACAAGAAGGCAAAGACCACACCCTCCGCAAGCGCACCAACGAGCGCGCCGGCAAACAAAGCCATGGCCCACGCAGCTTACGTCGAAGACGTCGCGGACGAGTACGAAGCATGGAGGGACTACGAACAGGCTAGTGACGACAACCGCTCAGTAGCATCCCCTCCCCCCGAGGCTCCCACTCCACCGTCTGCAAACGAACCCAATGTCAACGTGTTTGACTACCTCATCGCCAACCCTACACCCACAGCCTCGAGCCTCTCCCTCCCGGCGACAGCACCGGTTCAGCACAACGAGGACAACCAGCTTGTCCGTTTCGACTATGGTGCCAACGGCTTGGACGAGCTTGATATGGAGGATGCCATGATCCAGTATGGCAGCGGCCCGGTGCCTACCAACTTTCAGACGCCTGCGCCGAAGGGAGAGCGCAAGAAGGCCAAGCACACGGAAAGCGAGATCAAGAAGGACAAGAAGCGCAAGAGGCTGCACATCGAGACGGATCAAGTCATGACGGATGCGCCCCCGGTTCTTCACTCCGGCCTCACGGGAGGCCTGAATCGCTTGATGACTAGGCCATCGGTATTCCCCCCTTCCCCGGATTACTCTGGTGGCGATGGTCCCGAGGCCGAAACGCCGGCGAGCCCGCTGAAGAAGTCTAAGCACTCGAAACATCACAAGGCGAGCCGTGGAGAGGGAATCGGAAACAGCATCATGGCAATGATTGCTGGCGCCCCCACTGCGAAACCATCCAAATCGAAGTCCTCCAAGAAGCGGAAGTCATCGTCTGACTCGACATCAAAGTCATCTAAGAAGAAGTCCCAGAAGCGTCTCGAAGCACCGAAGGAGCAGAAGCTGCTCGAATACCGACCCGGATCGAAAGATAGCAAGGAGGGTGACAACTCTGCGGGACAGATGGTGGTGTATAAGCCACGCGCCGACCACTTTCTCAGCTTTGTCAATAAGGGGCCAGAAAGCGAACGTGGCTGCAGCGTCAACAAAGCGCTCAAGCGGTACCATCGGGAGCGCTCCGAGTCTGGCACCAGTCTCAGCAAACTTATGGAAGAGAAGGAGCTGTGGCGGTCATTGCGAATGAGGAAGAACGACAGGGGAGAGATTGTGCTGTTCAGCATCTAAGCGGAGGTGGCAATTGCATTGGGGACCGGGATCAACATCATACCTCTGCTATGGGTTACACTGGCGTTTTGGCCTCTTGTTTTCTTTCCCTTCTATTATGATACCTTTGCTGCATCGGCATGTAACAACACATGTCGGACCACTTAATTGGGTTGGGTTTTTACTTCTCCAAGATGCAAAGTCGCAGACTCATCTTGTCGGGTTATACTTTTTGATGGGAGGAAGGCAGACATCCTTGTCGTTATTTCCAATGGTTCGATACCCCGTTGAGCTTTTGCTCTTGGGGACGCTGCTAGGTGGCGATCCGCTCATTACCTGGCTGGGTTTTGGTTATGCCAGCCCTTGTGTAAGTAGAAAAGAGCGACCGCGGCTACTGGAAATGTGATAGACGGGTGTTTGTATCGGTACTATCTATTTCAATTTCAAATTTTCTCTGTCGACACTTTCATTGGATTTCTTTGCTTGTATTCTATGCCAGGGCCAGAGAAAGTTGAGAGGTTGTGAGTTGTGGGGTAATGACCTGGACTCGATTGAAACCCAAGATAGGGGTATATGAGTTGTTTTGCAAAATACCGTGCTCCATGCATTGTGAGGGTCTTTCGACTGACGACGTAACAGTAAGCAAGGGCATATGCACGTAGTATTTACATTGTTACATCTAAGCCATCTCATCATACAGCTCGTAATGGCAACACATGTTGAGCTAGTGCCTGGCGTCGACAGAGAGGACATTCTGGCTTCTCACGTATCCAGTCGCCAATACACGCCCAACAAAATACATGGCCGCATTGCGTCGCTGCTGGGTCTTTCATCTCCTCCAGGCACAGCGTGCACTTACGCTGCTGACGCCCCTTGATCCAAGCCATGATGCCCTCGCCTGTCGCGAGGTCGTACCGTGCCCGCCCACCCTTGAGCACAGGTGTATGAGTTGACACACCAATCTCTGCCAGACTCCGCTGGTTGCCGCGCCCAGATGAACCCCCAGGCAGCAGCTCATTATTACTACTATATGCGTTCTCATCCAGCGAGACGTTCACAGAAGCGGAACCAAACGCCCGCTCGCGGATCGCAGAATCCAGACTGGTGTCCTCCGCGCGGGATGCAGCGAGCTGCTCGCGCAGGTGCATGTACCCGCGGACTATCATTTGCACAACTAGCAGGACGCCCAGGACTTCATAGCCGGCGCGGCCGCCCTGGCCCTCTTCGATGCGCCGCGTGAAGACGTAGCGGAGACCCCATATCCGCTTGGAGAGGGAGTAATATGCGCCGGTGAAGTAAAAGGTTGCGAGGACCACGACGTGGAGGTGTTGGCCGCTGGTGAGGTCGGAGAGGTGGGTGAGGATGTAGCGCTGCAGGCGGTAGGAGGTGCAGGAAACGGCTTTGGTAGTGCCGTGGCCTTGTTGCGTGAGGTGGGTCAGGCGGTCTTGGAGGCGTCGGCGGATGACGGAGCGGGCGGAGGGGAGGAGCCGGTTCATGAGGTAGGGGAGGAGGATGCTGGTGATGATGTAGCCGGCGCGCCGGGCGAAGGAGGGGAGACGCGGCGCGCCGGTGGCGTCGGAGGTTTGGGCGTCATCGAGGGGGAGGAGGAGCGCCGAGGGGTCTTCGACTTGGACTAGGTCGCAGTATTCTTCGCCAAGGGTGCGGTTGCCGAGGAGGGTGGTGAGGGAGAGGTAGAGGACGTCGGCGAAGGTTCGGGTCTCGGTCGCCCAGGCGTGGGAGGAACGCGCGCCGCGGAGACGGCGGTGTAGATCGCTGATTTGGTCGGTGAGGATGCCTTGGAAGTAGGCGTCTTTTTGATGCGCGCGGATGATGTCTGGTGCGGCGGCATAAGGATATGGGGAGCTCGTGAGAGGCGGCGGTGGCCGCTTGGCAGACGCTGGAGAGGCCATTGTTTGCGCTGGTTGAGGTCGAGGCTGTGGTGTTTTTTCGCCAGCATTACATTGTTGAAACGAACCGTTTGGCCGTGCTCCAGTCACAGCATCACCATGGTCACTGGTATGTAGAATCTTAAGTCGCGTCGGGCATGTGGAGAGCGCTCGGCAAGTCGCGACTCCTGCAAGACTTGGACCTCGGGACAGCCTTGAGGCTGACAGCCCACTTGGTAGGCAGAGCAGGGGTGATTGTTTCCGGCCTAGCGCGGCGAAACAGCGCGCGGCTGACTGACGTCGTTCCTGCCAAATTGGAAAATTGCAGGGGCCATTGAACACGCGACAGCGGCAGATCCTTGAAGATTGCGGATTCAACTTTTTTATCCGAATTATTTTACCACGTAACGCATTTTCAACATTCCAGCTCGAATTCTGCATCGCTACGCCGTCACACCACGACGCGACAGCCTCTTTCTTCTTTCAACATTGTGCGAGATTGCCCAGCTGCGGCTTTCTCAATGCCTCTGCGAACTGCCGACGGCAGGTGACAGGCACGATGGATGGCGACCCTGCTGTTGAGCCCCGGCTCGACTCGTTCAGCTTGACCTTCCCGCTCCCTTACCGGGTGGCTTTCATCATTATCCTGGGTTCGTGTTTGAGCGGCGCATGCATGGAGAGGACACCACACTGACACGGTTGTCTTGTAGCTGTCTGGGGATGGGGACTTAACCTTCACTTCCTCCACCTTCGCCGGATCGATGTGCCCTCGCTGATCCGCTATCCGGGGCGGTCAAGCACCGCCCAGCCTCCGCATCACCGCTCCACGTACCGCCTCGCGACCTTCCTCTCCGCCACATCGGCCGTATCGCTCGCCATATTCTGGATGTTCTCGCGGCGGGACCCACACCGTGTGATCGACTACGATTGGATGCCCATGACGAACCTGCTCATTCTCGGCCTCTTGTTCATCGTCCCACTCCGCCGTCTGTCGGTGTCTCACCATGGCCGTAGCCGCCTGCTTGCCACGCTCCGGCGGGTGAGCATCGGAGGCATCGCCGAGTCCAAGGATGGAAAGTTCGGGGACATCCTTCTCGCCGATGTTCTCACCAGCTACGCCCGAGTCTTTGCCGATCTCTTTGTCTGCTTGTGCATGTTTCTGACACGCAACGGGTCGGCGACGGACCGGCCGGACAGGGACTGCGGCGGTGGCGTTTTGGTGCCTCTCATTATGGCGGTGCCAAGTGCTATTCGGTTGCGGCAATGCCTCATCGAATATAGGCGCGTACGGCGGTCACCGTTTCGAGAGTCTACCGGGTGGGGTGGGCAACATCTGGCGAACGCGGCAAAGTACTCAACTGCGTTTCCGGTCATTGCGCTAGGCTCACTTCTCCGGAACCTGAGTGCGGAAGAACGCGGGCTTTCCAAGGGCCTCTATCGAGCATGGGTCGCCGCCTGTCTCCTGAATTCACTATACAGCTTTTACTGGGATGTCGCCAAGGACTGGGACCTGACCCTCTTTTCTGAGGCACAGGAGCGAGATTCCCCCGACCATCCCTTTGGACTGCGACGAAAGCTCCTGATACACAAGCCCGGTGTGTACTACGCCGTCATCGCAATGGATCTCGTCCTGCGATGCACATGGATGCTAAAGCTGAGCCCGCGCCTGGAGTACCTGACGGACTTTGAGGGGTCGATATTCATGATTCAATTTCTCGAGGTATTTCGGCGCTGGGTGTGGATATTCTTCCGCGTCGAGACAGAGTGGATCCGAAGCACGTCGACCGGTCTCGGTGTGGACGACATCCTGATGAACGACTTTCAGGGGAACAAGTACGAGGACGGAGAGGACGAGTAGTTCAGGTACCGAGGGCGAGCCGTGTTGCGCCATGTAACTGTTGCTACGATCTGCATTGGGCTATTGGATTGGCGCATTGGGAGTGCGGCTGGCGTTGTATACCGAATCATAGAGTTGAACACCTAATAGCGTCTAGGCAGCGGAAACTTAGAATACTGCAATGCGACCCCAGCCGAGGGGGCTGAGCGGCCCGCGCTGTGTCGCACCTCAAACGGCAACCATTGACATCTATCTAGGTGTCTGCATCCCCGATCGGTACGTCTGCGTGATCGATTTCCATACCTCGCGGGCTCGGGCGGCCGCTAAATCTTGCCGCCGCACACGGAACGCATTGTCGCCATTGGCCAACCATGACCAACCATGTTCCCTTCGGGATGCAACTCCATAAAACCAGGTGTTCTTTTCAACAAAAGGTGAGGTGTAAGACGCAGCAAACAGAGAATGAGTAAGCGGGGAAGGAAAGATGTGGATGGAGGGCTTCCCCAGGTCCTTCTCATGGGGCGAGCTGAAGGGAAAACAGAGGACTCTAAATGGCTGCCTTCGACGTGCGGCGGAAAACCAATTGTATCGACAGTCGCAACACCCACTGGTTACGGCGCGGCGCCAAGACCTTGTCGATTCGCTCACTCAGACCTCGAGGCACAAGGCAGCGCCTTTTTTTCACGCTTTCACAATCGTTGCTATTCTGGATTTGACAAAGACTCGCGGGTGGCGAGCTGTGTCCCGTCCCAAAACAAACAACATCCGTTGGACTCCGGCTCGTGTCGAGAAACTTGGGTCCCCCTTTGTCCAACCCATCTCTTAGACCCGGGTCATCAGGTGTTTTGACCAACAAACCTAAGAGGAGGGAGATTTGAGCGAGGTGGGAGCACCTTGTGTCCCCTTCGTCTTCCCGCGTCCGGATGAATCATTGAATAGCGACATTTCCTTCGACCGTGCAACCACCTGATTCAGTCCTCAACAGAAACGAAACATCGAGATGGACAAGGAGCCTCTGTTGGAGTCGCGAAATAGTCCCAGGCCCCCGTCTCGAGGTTGGGGCGGCGCCAGGGACTTTCATCCAAACCCCTTACACACTCCACCGTCCCATATCGAGCTGTACGAGAAGAAACCGCTCCCTCCGATTCCGGTCAAGCGAGAGGCAGCGACGGACAGGCTCAGTGAAGAGATCAACAATCTTTTCAGTACTCCGCCGACAAGTACTGACCCCGAGGCGCAGGGGGTGGCGGGCGGCCAGATCGACTGGGCGAAAGAGGAGGCCAACATTGCTGTTATCTTGGACAACCGCATCAGACGAAATATCTCGCCGGCCCCAGCGTCGTCTCTGTTTCCAGGGGCGAGAGAGAGAAGCAAGCAACAGCTGAGGATGATCGCCGGCGAAGATGGTATGATGAGGGCATTGGATGATGAAGTGGCAACGCCGCCACCGAAATCGACACTGAGAAAGATAATGAGCCTCCCTGGCGACAAGCTCAAGGGCAACTCGTTGCCCTCGCCATCGGGACACAACTCTTCGCACAAGATCAAACAACTCACTGGTGCTGAGGTGGACTCTGCGCAGACAGGGGCTGAGGGATCCATCGAGTTCTCACCCATGAGTCGCAACAGCAGCATCTATAGCGAGGAAGAAGTCGGGTACTCGGACGCTTGCTCTCTGGATACTTCGTCGAGCTACGACATGGGATATGCCTCGGATCCCAACACTAGTTGCCCCGGGCAGCGAGCATACTCGAAGAAAGCCATGTTTGGAGCGCTACCCCCAGTGCCGTCCCCCCTGAATATCGCCAAGATCCAACAGGCTAAGAGGATCAACTCGGGACACAGGTCGTCCTTCTCCACCAACGATGTTGGTAGGCCCAGGGACGTCGCCGAACCTTGGTTGACGGACCATCCAACGGGGAACAAACACAACAGGGATCTTTACCACATGACAACCGCCCAGATTGCACGTTCTGTTCCTGGCACCCCCCTCCGACCTCCGCGACCTCTCAAGGCCCGACAGACGCTGCTTCTACACCCACAATCCAGCTACCCAGAGCTGACCATGTCGAACAAGGTTGCAGCTCTCACAGCAGGCAGCCTCCCAACTCATGAAGGCGCCACAACATCACCTCCTCCGCCACGGTGCCTACCTCCCGCCGAGAGCAATTATCCTACCGACCCAAAACACTGGCGATATCTCCTCTACAACCCCAACCTCTACCAAGAACCCTCCCCCCCTCCGGTACCCCCGAAGCCCAAACTCAGCCCAAACCCCGGCGACGGCAAATTCCCCAAAACCCACCACCGCTCCATCCTGTCCAAAGTCTTCCGCCGCGCCTCGGCTCTCCCCTCCCAACCCACACACAACAAAACCCTATCCGCGCCCAACGTCTGCTGCTCAACCTCCGACCCATCTTCCACATCCACCCTCCTCCCCGCCGCAGAAATAACCCCAACCCCTCCCTCCCGCCCCGGCACATCATCCCACCGCTACACCAAAAGCGCCTCCGCCAGCGCCAGCACGACAAACATCCCCCTCCCGCCTATCCCCTCCAGACCCACGACCGCATCACCTCCCCCACGCCCACGCACCGCCGCGCCGGAACTATCGCAATCGCAGCCCAACACCCTTTCAGCGTGGGATTACGATGACGATACGGAAAGAACGGGGTTGTTCAGGATCCCGTTTGCCATGTCCAGTATGAGTAACCTTGCGGGTGAGGCCGTCGAGCAGGCACGCGCCGCGGTGGGGATTAGATCCAAGGCGGAAAGGAGGAGGGAGAGTATCCGAGGGCGGATTCAAGTTTTGGGCGGTGATGTGGATGGTGCGGGTGAGGGGTTACTTGGTGGTGGCGGTGGGGAGGGTGATATAGGAGACGGGGGTAAGAATAAGGAGAAAGCTGCAGCTGGGAAGGGGAAAACTGATAGGAGGTGGTGGGAGGGGTCTGGGGAAGATAAGGGGAGAGATGGTGGTGGGGGTGGAATAGGGGGTTGGTGGGCTGTGGGAGCGCATGATGGGCCCAAGGGGGAGGCCAAGGGGAAGGGTCATGGGAGGGGCCAGAGTCATAGCCAGGCTCAGAGTTCAGGGGTTGGGGGCGCCGAAGGGAGGAAGGGGAGGCAGAGGGCTGGGACTTGGAATGGGGGGAGGGGGAATGGCAAAATGTTCCAGAATGATGGGCCTTGGCTTTGAACTGGTAATTATCGGTGGCTTCATTGGTTCGTTTTTTTCTTTTTTTTTTGGAACTCGACTCATCAGTGGCAGGGTTAATTGGGTTCTTGTGTTGTTAGGGAGCGGTGCTCACGTCTCTGTGGATTTCAAGTCAAGGTTATCGTTTCGAATTTATATTTATTCACTTCACTTACGAAGGGGCATCTACCGCATACCCTGGACAAAACCCCACCGCCCCCTATCCAATGGCCTCACATAAAACACACCTCCTCCCCTTCTGCCGCACTTTCATACCACATTAGACCTTCATCTGCCTCCTCCTAGGGTGGTGATCAATCTCTTTGTTGACAATGTTGCCATGTCACGGCCATGGAAGAGAAGATTACTGCATTGCTAAGAAATCCACAGTTGCACCAGAGAAGTCATAGTCATGAGGCACCCACTAATTACTAAATCACAAAACATCCCACCAGATATCGTAAAGCACAGCATCGTAGCAAAGTCCATAAGCCTGCCTGAAAAGCCACAGTTTGCTCGCCAAACACCCTTGGGTTTCTTGAAAAGTTGACTCCGCCCATCGCACAGTTCTGACGGAAACCAAAAACCACCTCAGGTTCTGACTGAGAAAGCCACCTCCACCGCGTCCAGTCGGCCGCAATGTCCCTTACTCAAGAACCAGCTCATGGTCATGGGGAAGAGTGCGGTTGAACTTACCCCTCAGGGGTACGGAACGCACATCAGAGCACCGACGTAGGGTGGGTCCCTATCGTTATCCATCATGTAGAATTCTCGTTTGTCCTCCATTACCGCAAGAAGACTCATGATGACGTCTGAGACCCAACGATCCGCCGGTTCCAGTTCGACATATTTGCATCCGTTCCCATAAATCACGTATCCATCCTCAACAGCGACGACAGACACGGCTGCCTCCGCATCCGTTCTTCCATCTATTAGCCATATGGCGGGTGTCGGCGTGAGCGACATCGTCTTGCTAGTAGCCCAGAGATCACACCCTACCTCACTGCGTTGGTCAAAAGCGAAAGACCAGTCGATTTCAACAGCGAGATGGCCGAGCTCGCGGATGCCAGTGTCGCAAAAGAACTGGCCCAGACGATGGAGGTCGGAATGTTCTGGAATCACCAGGTCCGTGGAAAAACTCGTATAATGCGCTCTAGCGCTCCGCGGAATGGGCTCGAGGGTGCCCTTTGGTCAGTACCGTCGTTTCAACCTCCTGCGAGACTCGGTGCACGCATCCCATAAGGCGTCGTCAATCCAATAGCTGGAAATCCTCCGTTCGTGATCTTTCCCGAGGTCCTTGCTGAAACAATATACCCCGGACCCCTGGTCGACTGGGCGGGTGCTGAGGTCCCAGATCATGTCCCCTCAACTCCTGGGGCAGTCGGGGAAAGGGGTGGAATGTCGAGAGAGCCGTGGATCTTTGCTGCCGTGGTTATTTTGTTGCGGAAGGGAATGAGATCCTCACCGGCTAGATGTGCCTTACCTTTTAATGTTTCCAACACCGGCCTCGGATCCATGATAGACTTGCCACTGAAAGCCCCTGGCGGGGATTCCCGGGGATAGAGTTCAAGACCATCGAGGGAGAGGCCATCCTGACGAGTCGTAGTAGAGTCGTCCACGGAGCAAACCGAGAAGGTAGCTTCTGAATCTGCGGTTGAACGCTTGCTGATAACGCTGATAAAGTCGTCCGTTGGGGTTTGTAAAGACCCCGCTGACGTCACCTACCGTACGGAGCCCCAGTCATTCTGTGCCTTCCCCCGCATCCCCTCACGGCAGGCTCCAACACTCCACCAAGGCCAGCCGAGGCATTCCACTCACTTATCCCCACGCTACTGCCGGCCCCAGCCTTGCCGGACTCCCCCGCATCCTCCTCACAGCGCCGTGGCGATCGTAGCCGCATCTGCCCCTCTCCGCCGTGCATTGCATATTATCGGCGACCTCCCGTCGCCGCCACACCTTCCACAAGATGAGCGGCTCCGTCGTCGAGGCTGACACACCACAGCAGCCGACCGCCACACAGCCGGTTGACCACGACGACGTCCAGACCATCGCCCAGACCATCCGAGATCTCGTATCTACCGAGGCTCAAGTCATCCATCCAGTTGCCGAGGGGGAAGACGGCACCCAAGCGGTCAACGGTGACGACTTCGGGATTGCAAACTACTGGGATGCATCGTCAATGGCTCCTCTGAACGCCCGCTCCGCCGTAAGTACCATCCTTCAAGACGGCTTGTCAGCGCCGGTGGACTCCGGTGTGATCCGGACCGATGCGCCTCCTCGGGCCCGTGATATCACATTCCCCACCCTAGAGTCAATTGTATCATCGAGCTTACGCGAGACTGAATCAAGGCTGCCATCGCTCGACTCCGGGCATACAAGCCGCCACCTGCTCCGTTATGGGACCGTCTCCATCTGAGCCGCCGCGCCGCCGTGCTCCTTCTGCTCTTTGCGGACCGGCGAGGTGACCTGCGTGTCGTCATCACCATGAGAGCCGCAAGCCTGCGCAGCTTCTCCGGTGCGTTGTCACCTTCGCCTCCTTTCAGGTGTTGCTAACAGCCCCAGGCCACGCCGCCCTACCCGGCGGAAAAGCCGACACGCTCGAAGAAACCCCATGTACGTTATCCTCTGCCTCAGTTCCTATACCCCTGTCACATCACCACCTCTTTGTGGGATATTTCCCAAAATGCCCATGTCCAACGGTAATCGGTCACGGCTTAACTCGAACCAGTTCAAATCGCTCGCCGCGAGGCCTGGGAAGAAATCGGCCTTCCCATGGATGACGCCAAACTCCCATCTCCCTTCCGAATCGAACATCTGTGTGACCTCCCTATGAACTTGGCCCGCACGGAGCTCATCGTCCGACCATGCGTGGCCTTCCTCCACGCCAATGAACCCCCCGCGCCGACCGGATCGCCTCAGACCCCGTCGACAAAGACACCAACAGCCGAAGAGAGCATGATCCCTCGTCTAGACGCCAAGGAAGTCGCGGCTGTGTTCTCGGCCCCATTCCAGAACTTCCTCAAGGCTACTGATGAAGAGCTCCCAGCTGAAGTAGCCCGTCGAAGGCCGCTGCCGTCTGGAGACTGGTATGAGGGAAATTGGTTGCAGTTCAATGGGCATCCCTGGCGGGCGCATTACTTCTACGTGCCAGTCAATGACCAGCGTGTGATGAAACCCAAGCGGCAACTGTCAGCGGCCGAGGAGGAGGTTGTGGACGAGCTGGGAGAGAAGGAGAGGTATCAGGTGTGGGGCATGACAGCGCGAATTCTGGTCGATGCCGCGAGAATTGCGTACGGGCAGGATCCCGAGTTCGAGTACAACTCTCACTACGGAGATGAAGGACTGATAGAGGAGGCGGAGAGCCAAGGGAGGCTGGGCCCCAAGAAGAAGACAGGTGAGGCACCCAAGGTCTAGAGATAGATTTCTTCTGGCGTTGGTTCTAGCGAGCAAGTCCTTTGCGTGGATTTCGCCAGTATATAGAATCGTATACCTGATCCCGTGAAACCCGAGAGCAATGGCGTCTCCAACGTTTAGGCATCAGAATGGATGGAGTTCTCATGCTCAATGCTCCCTGACCGTGACCGCTTAGTGGCAGGCAGTGTCCTTGGTAGCCGCAGTGCGTCCACCGAAAACGAGATATCCCAAGCCAGCACCAACCGACACTGCAATCATGATCCAGCCGTTATAAGTCATGAAAATGAGCCTATCCCGTATCAGCCCCCGCAGCTCACCCCCGCAACACCCACAGCTGTACTCACATGATCATAAACGCATAAAAGTTCTGCACGCCATACAACACCGCTTTGATAACGTGCGCCCGCCTCGCGGCATCGTCTCTGTTGTGTCCTGCGCGGCCCGCGAAAAAGGGCGTAGTCTCAGCAACGTTTTCCGGCTCATCCTCACCATCATCAACAGCACCTCCAGCGCTTCTTCTTAGCCAAACGCACACACGGCGGATTCAAGCAGGGAAGGAACAAATAGCCAGGGAGGGGATAGGGGGTGAAGGAGAAAAGAAGACTTACGAGGAGCACCCTCGATGCGCTTGGTGGTGCGAGCTTCGAATTGCCGGATGGCTTCGCGCAGCGCCTCGTAGCCGGCTACGATGGCGACGATGCCGAGGAGGGAGACGATGAGCGAGAGGGGGGAGGAGATGTGCCATTGGCGGAAGACGACGCAGACGTTTTGGTAGTCCCATGTGAAGAGCATCTACGGGCAGAGAAAGGGGGTTAGGGACTGGGATTGGGAGGGGTGGAAGACGTACGTTCATGGAGCAGCGGGCGTGGCCGTCCATGGGCATGGTGTCGGCATGCATGGTGCTGTGGTCCATGTGGGCGTGGTGGTCATGGTGGTCGTGGTGGTCCATTTTGGGGGGTTGTAAGTGGGAAAAGAAAGAGTGGTTGGAATATGTACTTTACAGATGAGAACTGGGATGGTCGATGGGTGAAGCTATCGTTGTCCTTTGAGACTGGTGGAGGACACGATTGGAGCTTGGACCTCGAGGGGTCGAGTATCAGCGGCTACAGGGGTGCGAAGGCGCTATTTGGACGCCTGGGGTGTGCGAAGAACTCTCTCAGAAGGGAAGGAGCGGCCAAGACTTGCCTCGGGCTTCTGGAACTCCTGCAAACATCTTTTGATGAAAACTGGCACCGCAGTGAACATTTGCTAAATGAGAGATATCCGAACAGAAGAAAAACTATGACCGACTTCTGTTAATTGAATGCAAGTGGCCTGTACCCAGTAGTTATCTGGTCAGCGTCACAATGCCCCTCAGGAGGGCCGATTGATGATTGCCCTCACTGCCTGGCACGACTACCAACACCAGCCAGTCAGCCCATGTGAAATTCAGTTGTCGCCATATTGGCCGGACAAGCTTGTCAGTAGCAGTGCCATCTTTTCATCGCAGCTTTAGGCCATTCGGCTTTTTGGCGCAATATCTGGGTTAACTGCGGGGAATTCTTCGTCTTCTGTTGAACTCGGTTTATTGCTTAGCAGGCATGGATGTCGACCGCAGCACTTTTCGGTGAGGGCTAGGTTGAAGTCTAGTGGGCCATATCATCAGATTCGCATGGGGTTATTTTCATCTCCAGCGTTAGGCGACAGATGACACTAACAGACTTGGAATCCGGACAATGATTGCTTCGTATGGACCGAGAGGGTCCGGTTAGCAGAGTTAGGCGTTTAAGACACTTGTATCACCACCAGAGACAGAAGCCAGGGATTGGATAGCGATAATATTATCTCTTCCTAGGTACACATGCCACACCGATCGGAACATGTACTAACACAAATGTATCCTTTGTGTCCGCGTGTCGACCTCGATTGTGTTGCCCCGCCATCTGCCGCTACGTCAATGGCGGGGTCGGTGGGGTAGAGAATATTGTCGGGAACGGTGGATGCGGCCTTGGAGGGGTTCCCGTACCTCCGAGTCGCTCGAACTGAGACACTCTAGATCGTCTCCAAGTAACGGTAATACATAGTAACGTCTGATTGACCAGTTCTGAGAACTCGCTGCAACGTCCTGCCCCCGCCGTTCCGAGGGGTGCACCGCGCGGTCGTACGCCAGTCATCAAAGCCGACGATTCCCGATCTCGCCTTTCACCTCACCTTCCGCTCTCACTTCTCGAGAAGCAATCTCACTTACTCCTCAAAACCTGCCCATAATACAATAGTCACAATCAATCCATCCACCTACCACCTATCAACAACACACCAACCGCCAAAATGCTCTCCTCACCCGTAAACCTCCCAAAATGGTACGCCCCTCCACCCCTGCTCACGTCACCCCATCCCATATCCCTCACCCCTAACCCCAATAGGCTCTCGGAAAACTCCCATCTCCTCCAACCCCCCATCAACAACTTTTGCGTCTACAACGCTGGCTTCACCGTCATGGTCGTCGGCGGCCCCAACGCCCGCACCGACTACCACATCAACACGACCCCTGAATGGTTCTACCAATACCGCGGCGCCGTGATGCTCAAAGTCGTCGAAGAAGACGGCACCTTCCGCGACATCATCATCCGCGAAGGGGACATGTTCCTGCTGCCGCCCAACACGCCGCACAACCCTGTGCGGTTTGCGAATACTGTTGGTATCGTCCTGGAGCAGGCGCGGCCGGAGGGGAGCGTGGATCGAATGAGGTGGTACTGCGGCGGGTGCAAGAAGGTGGTGCACGAGGCAGCGTTTCACTGCACGGATTTGGGGACGCAGATCAAGGAGGCGGTGGAGGCGTTCAAAGGGGATGAAGGGCTGAGGACTTGTAAGGGTTGTGGGGAGGTGGCGGATTGGTGTCCGAAGGAGGGGACGATTCAGGATCCGAATCTAGAGTAGGCAGGATAGGAAGATGGGGGATGTTATGTGTATATTTACTATCTAGCTAGCTGTTGTCCAGGATGCGCAGTGTACATGAGCGATTTTCTGTTGGCTACGTTTCAGCGTAGACGTATGAGCTCGTAGACTCCTCGACGCCGACCTCGATCTTGGCAACCTCGAGTTCCTTGCCGTCGATCTTGATGCCGGCCCGCATGACATCGCCAGGTACAACCGGGCCGACGCCCTTGGGGGTGCCGGTGATGACGATGTCGCCGGGGTTGAGGGTCATGACCTTGGAGATGTCGCTGAGGATCCGGGGAATGCGGAACAGCATGAGCTCGGTGGAATCGTTCTGGCGGACCTCGTTGTTGACGGTGAGATACAGCTCGATGTTGTGCGGGTCGGGGATGGCCGACTTGCTAATGACCTTGCTGACGGGCAGGAAAGTGTCGAAGCCCTTGGCGATGTCCCAGGGGAGACCCTTCTTCTTGGCCTCGTTCTGGATGTTTCTGGCCGTCATGTCAATGCTGAGGGCATAGCCTGCGCGGGTTAGCAAGGATTCAGGCGCTGTGGATGCTGCGGGACTGCCTACTCTCAATCGCATCCATGGCCCCCTGTTCATCCGAAGCCTCGAGGTTCTGAACCTGCTTACCCAGAATCAGGGCAAGCTCAACCTCATAGTGGAGATCAACGCCACGGGGTTGGATCACAGGACCCTCGCCAGGGAGCAGAATCGAGGAGGTCGGCTTGAGGAAGAAGAACGGCTGCTTGGGGCGCACGTTGTTCAACTCGGTGACATGATCCCTAGGGCGGGGTTAGCTTGGTCGGCCGAATGCCCGCATCATGGACCGAGCTACTATCCGAGAATGAATTGGTAGGAGACGGTATACACACGCATAGTTGCGGCCAATGCAGACTACTTTGCTTGCTCTCTTGATTGAAGCCATTGTAGCGAATCCTCTCCGTAGCAACACCATCTTTGCGAAAAGGGCCGGTGAAACCAGCCTGCACACACGGGTTATATATGTAGGATCGTGGCCCGGGTTATTGGATGCCGATATAGGGACACTACGTTGTCCAGTCAGCGTCAGCGCCCCCAACTTGTTCTTCTGTCCCGCGGCGGACGCCTTCCCAATTGCAGAAACAGGATACCCAGTGTTCCCATTAGGCGGTTTACTTACCAAGTCAAAAGCTGAATTGACCGAGGGATGGATTGCGAGTGAAAAAAGCACAGGGGATTCGGCTCGTCTCGGCTCGGCTTTGATATCCGCGCGCGCCGCTTGTTCCTCCAGACGCCGCAGTTCCGCTCGAAACTCGGAGCAAACGAGGTCGGCCATGGTGGAGCTCTTGCTTCCTACCTTGCCTTCATTGTTTGACAGCCCGGGGTGCCGCTAGAAAGCGGTCACGGCGGCGACGCAATAATCAAGGCTAAAAACATCATGTGGGGCTTTGTTTCCCCACGAGGCCACGCACAGCGCAGCTGACGGCCCCTTCCGTGGCTGGCTGGATGAAAGGCGGGGTGCCGTGCTGTTTCTTCGGTCCGACGCGGGGTTCGCTGGAACCCACTGTGAGGCTCCGCTTTCAGGCCTGACAAATCGCATTCACACAAAGAACAATGCTGTAGTGACGTCGACCGTCGAGAAATTCTCGCCAGCCAGCGGCTCATTTTCTGTCGCCTATATGTGTCGGCTCAACTGGCCAATACGACAAAATCCGCGCGTCAGCCTTGCGCGCACCCGGGGAATTTTCGACTCTGTGAAACAGCATACGTCGCAACACTCCAAATTTCCAAGGCAACAAACAACCATCCGCACCCGCGCGATTTCCTAGCACTTTGGACCACGTGCCAACAACATTCCCACCACATGGTGTCTGCGCAACCACATATCGTATGCCGAGTTAGAGCACCCAAAACAACATGGAATCCATCCAACTAGCCCAGATGCTGGCAGACTTGAGCGACTTGAACGCTGCGGTATGTGCTCCCTGCTCCCGTGTTGCCATGCGGTCGCCCGAAACGCAACGTGATTTGCCCCTCCAACGTCCGTACTGATGCTCATTCTAGCAGGAAGCACAAGCAGCCGTCGCCCTCGTCAATGCAAACAAGTCGCTACCGTCGACATCGACGCCGGCCACGGCAGCTGAGCCCTCGAAAGCCCCAGCAGACGGCGCTCCTGTCCGTCCGGGCCAGCGACACCACCAGCGCATGGGCTCTGCATCGTCTATCATCTCGAGGACTGCCTCGCCAGCCAAGTTCGACAAATTTGGCCGTCGTATCCTCACTCCGCCAATGAGCCGGACGAACTCAGCACAGGGCTCAATTCCGGGGACCCCCGGACCAGAGGTTAGTAACCCAGTAGCTACACCACGGCGACCAACGTGTTCGCCTGTCTTCGTTGAAGCTCGTACTAAACCCCTGGTGCAACAGCTCGAAGACGACGTTGAAAAAGCAAATTCCCTCATGGCTCTATACGATATCCGCATGAAGGTCAAAGAGCAAGACCACACCAGCCTCCTAAAGCTGCGCGAGAAGATCGCAGCCTTACAGGCACGCCAACAGGCTGAGAAGAAGGAGGCTTCCGCAACCCAGCAACATAGTCGCTACACATATCCCAAAGCTCCAGCCTGAGCTTGGCTAGGGCAGAGCAGAGAGAGTAACACTTGACGAGTTTCACGGCACAGACTCATGGATACGGGTTGCATTTATAAGGACTAATGGCGCATTGGGGAGGTCTTTTCCATGGAAACGGCGCGGACAAGACCGGGGAGCTGGCGTCACGCCTGGGACGGAAAATTTCGCTGACGATGATGTTATGTCTGGCAGGGAATAACCAGCGGCGCTGGACACGTTGTGGTTCTACATGGCGTTTTCGGCAGGATGAGAGCAACATGAACGGGGGGTAATGGATACGGTTCGTGAGATTTGTACAGTATGAAGATCGGGAGCGGTGTTTTTGAGCGGGAATGTGATGAGCAGGATAGCGCGAGAGCTCTTCTGCGCGAGGTTCAATAGTGACGCACAGTGAAGGAAACTGGGTGGCACAGGACTACCTATTTAGCATCAGCGTATGCGATGTTGATTTTGAGCTGCCCAGTTATGACCGAGTTGATGATGCATGGGCGCATGCCTCAACAAATAGGGTTGGTGAATCCCAGAGCGTCCCAAATGGCACAAAGCTCTCGCCAGGTTATTTCGTAGCACCCTCAATTTCCAGATGCCTTTCTGGTGCCTAAACCACCGCAACTGTCGGATTGACGGCTTTTGTTCCATCCTCAGGTGGGATAGGGCACCTACCTATTCATCAAGGTCCTCAGCTGAGGACGCGTCCGCGGGAGAACCGCTAGCGCGCCCCTCCCGGACCCACATTGCATCATGTTGGCTGTTCGCTGTGCGATCTTCCGCTTGCCAGTCTTTCGCAACTCTCCTCATCGACCAGCACACTCAACAGTTTCGCCGCCGCTACATCGGCGCTAAACTGCAAGAATGGCGACCGGAGTTGATGCCAAGCTGAAGAAAAGCACCAAGTTCCCACCCGAGTTCAATCAGAAAGTGGATATGCAAAAGGTCAACATCCAGGTTATGAAAACGTGAGTTCCAGCACATCAGCTCAGCCGACCCCCCAATGCCCATTGCGTCCGGTGCTGACATATGGCCGCCGACCAGATGGATTGCCAGCACGGTTACAAATATTCTGGGAAACGAAGACGATGTCGTCATAGAGCTCATCTTCAATCTAATTGATGAAGGCGGTCGCTACGTGGGTACCCGCTATCGGATCTTCGAGGAGGAAGAATAAGCTGACAGGAACCAATTGCAGCCCGATATAAAGTCCCTCCAGATTCAACTAACGGGTTTCCTCGACAAGGACACGGCATCGTTCTGCAAAGATCTCTGGAATCTCCTGCTCAGCGCCCAAGCCAGCCCTCAGGGCGTCCCCAAGGAACTGCTGGAGGCCAAGAAGCAGGAGTTGCTGCAGGAAAAGGTACACCCACCTTCATCGATGGACAGTTGTGTGCCTGGGTGCTGACTGTTGGTGGTAGATTGAGGCCGACAAAGCGGCGGAAGAAGCTCGCCTGAGACGCGAAGAATTCGAGCGTCGCGACCGTGACCGCCCCCGGGGTGGTCGAGGGGGTGGAGCAGGCGGCGGTAGAGGCGGCGACTCATGGCGTGGCCGCCGTGATGACCGGGACCGAGGCGGCCTGGGCCGTGGCGGCAATCGCTCTCGCACTCCGCCACGCTTTCGGGACCAGAGAGACCGCGGAGACAGGGATCCCCGCGGAGGCATGAGGGATACATACGTGCCAAGAGGAAGCCCTCCCAGACGCGGAGGAGGCTTTGGTCGACGGGATGATAGACGCCGCCGTTCTCCTTCTGTTCACTCGAAATCTTCTCGATCAGCTTCACGAAGCCCCGATGACCGAAGCCGAGCGTCGAGCTACCGGTCCCCTAGCCCCCCGCGACGCCGCGGTGCGAGGGCCCGATCCCGGACCCCTCTGGCTCACCGAGGGTCACAAAAACGTCGCAGATCAAATCGGCGGTCGCCAGACCGGCGTGGACGGTCGCCATCGCGGTCCCGGTCCGTGTCTTCGGACCGTGGCGCACCTGCAAAGCGCCGCCGGTACTCCTCATCCCCAAGCCGAAGCCCGAGCCGGAGTGTGTCCAGGGCTAGGAAGCAACGCTACAGCCGGTCGCGTTCCACTTCAGCGTCGGGATCCTCACGCTATTCTCGCTCCCCTAGCCGCAGTCCGCCGCGTCGTCCCAGACGGGACAGCCGAAGCAGGAGCGCCTCTCCCAGGAGAAACAAACGGAGAAGGCGGTCGCCGACCCGGAGTATGACACGTAGCAGAAGTCCTGTTCGCGGAGGGCGTCGTCTCTCCCGTAGTTATTCACGAAGCCCGCGAAGAAGGTCGAGAGGGCGCGCTAGCGATGGCTCTAGGAGCCCCAGAGGCCGGAGGGGGTCTATTGCATCTTCAATCTCTTCCGCGCGGAGCATGGCTGATGGTTCGGGCGCTGAAGACAGACCTCGATCTTCCCATCGAGCCCCTACGACAGGGGCCGCGGAACTGGTAAGTCCGTTTGCCCTACCAGCATGTTGAATGAGCTGTGGCTGACACAACGTAGAATAGTGCCAAACTAGCGAATGAGCTGCGTGAGAAGGAGCTCAGGGAGCAAATCAAGAAGATGAGAACCTCGTCACAGAGCGGACCCGGCAATGTTTGAGGCTAACCGCACTGAAGATCCGCTGCTAGCCCCGGCGAAGTTTTGCCGCCCTCCATCACCGCTACATAACCGTGGCTTGTCCTCTTGGCTCTACATGACTCTTTGTGAGAATATATCTCCTCCCAACCTTCCCAACCTCCGTCTGAGCGATTTTCAGGGAACCTAGGTCAATTTGCTAGATAGACATGCAGGGGAATTTTCACATGTCCGTTGCTCTTGGGTCTTTTGAGGTGACGTGACGTTTGTGTTGCCGTTCCCTCTTTGGCGTTTGTAGGGCGGCAGCGGCAAGTCAAGCGTAGACCAAAGTTTAAACCGGTTAATCCCCTGCCCGTGCCATATACACGTCAGATGGTTTGCATCGAGTTTGAATCCTGGCTGCGCCTTTGTCGAAATGCGACCCCATCAGGGTGACCCAGAAGTCTTCTGCGCGGCCATGATTGGCCACCAGCTGACCCGACAGCACGACAGGGCCGTGCATCAGCCATTCCAGGTCCTCCATGTCTCGGCAACCAACACCACAATCCACCACCAAAACCGCGACGCGCCCGACAACGCCGAATCAAACAATCCCGCAAACGGCAACCACAGCAACGCCAATTCCATCGGCCACAGACCAAAGACCGTCAGCATGACCGAGCAGAACAACCCGCCCAAGTCAGCGGGCGCTAACGACGCTGCCGCCGGCATCCCCTTTTACGAAAAGCAGCGGCAACACCTCAAGGAGCTCATCGCTAGGAAACGAGCCCTCGAGAAGCGCCTGGTACAGCTTCCCTTACCCCTCCAGCCCGGCCTCCAGCCCACGCTGACTAATAATCACACTCGCAGGCCGCCCAAGAGGAGTCAATCTACAACAAGGAAACCGAGTACCTAGAAAACACGCCCGGAGGCAACGTCATCACCGGCTTCGACAACTACACCAAAGGCACCGGCACCGCCGCTGCCGCCCGTCGCAAGACCGGCCTCACCGAGGCCAACCGCGTCTTCTCTCGCAGCTCCATCTCGTACAACGCAAACTCCGTACGTCTCCTACCCTTTCATACCTACCGTCGAGGTGAAATCTGATCCCATGCTCAACAGGACTCCCAGACACCAGCTTCGACACCCGCTTCGCACGCGCCTACGCCGGTGTCGACTTCGTTTGGGGGACGGGAAGGCGCGAATACGTCGGGTGCGCCTACGCCCACGAGCGCGACGGCTAGCGGGAAGGCGAGTGGCGCTAGCAAGAAGAGTAAGAAGACGGTTGCTGCAGCGGCTGCCGCGGCTTCGGCGGGGAGGGAGGATAGTGAGACGGATTCGAGGGAGGGGAAGAAGGTTAGGACCAACTTCGGGGCGGTTAGGAAATAGGACGGGAGAAGCTTGGGGTCAAGAAAGACAAGAAGGGGTTTGTTTACAGCGTGGAGTTTGGGCTTGGGTTTATTGACAGCGGGTATGACCAGAATATTGGCTCGGGTTATGGATTACGGGTGTCCAGGGAGCTCCAGGCATCTTGGCGGTAGGCAAAAGGTCCGCTAACGTCTTTTCTCTGAGGAGGGCATTGTTGAGTGGGTTTTTGCATGGCATAGAATTTCGGGACGCTGCTCACGCAGCTCTTGCGGTGATTTGGGGCTCCCCCCATAGGTCCAAACCAAGGCCCGGAAAAGGAGGGCTGACGCGGCGAGTGCCCGTTCACATGGTTTAGACGGCTTGCTGTACACCTAGTGGCCGGTCAGATCAGGCCTCGGACGAGTATGGGTGTTGATGCGATTGCTTACACATCGAACACCCTTTGTCCAATTCCAGACAGCAGTTGAGGTGTCACCGATGGACAATAGGTGGCGGGTCAGCTGCGGTCAGCTACTAGTGGAATTGGCAGTGAGCTCAGCAGGAGCTTAGAGCGTTCTTATCAAACAAAGCTAGGGATCAGCAAGTACGAGTTACCTTCCCCAGTAACTCCTTTGGAATTCCACGAGGAAGGCTATACCACTACCACGCATCTACACCTGGTATATATCATCAGCATTCAGGGTACGCGAACCGAAATGGCAGACAAAACCAAAGACACGCCATGGCCCTGTCTCCTCGTGCAACAAGCGCAGCGCGCGAGTGTTTCGCATGGACAGCTGCCGTGGCCGTGAACCTCGCCTGGTGCGGGGTCGTGGTACCCCTCCATATTGGACTCACTGTGCTCGCTGCCTTGACCCCTCTCTACCACTTTGTCTCCGCGTCAGCACACAACAACAGCTTCCGTCTCCTTGACTTGTTTCCTCCACTATCTTTTCGCTCCTTTGGAAGAGGCATCAGTCGCTCACTTGAAGCGCTTTGGGAATTGACTACCTTTCGGCACAACCGAGGCGGAAACGGCGCCAAGATGACGCTCAAGGCGATCAAGTTCACCCCCGAGGTGATGCTCGAGGCCCCGCGACGGACGCCTGCGGTGCCGAGCCCGGATGGAAAGAGGGCGTTGTTCATGGTTACGTCTTATGACTTTGAGACGCATAAGAAGACGTCGCAGCTTCGAGTGTTGGATATTGAGACGGCGCAATCCAAGGTGTTGGTGGAAAATTCTGGGGCTAGTGAGCCGACCTGGATTGGGGATGATGAGTTCCTTTACTTGAAGGGGGTGGACAAGGGCAAGACGGTGCTGGTTGTGGATAGCGCGTCGAATCCGGGGGGTGACTTGTAAGTGGCTTGTGATTGGGTTTGTGAAGGTGAAGTGGTGCTGAGATTACGGGCAGGCGGCAGGAGGTTGTTACGATTGATGGCATGCTGGCGAACTTGAAAATCAAGAAGCTGCCCAGTGGGAAGATTGCGCTGGCCTGTTCGGCGTTGGCAAAACCGGATGGCAGGCTTGCGAATCCCGAGGCGGAGCCGAAGCCGCACTCAAGTGCAAAGATCTACTCGGGTTTGTTTGTGAGGCACTGGGACACTTGGCTCACGGAGAACCGGAGTTCGATTTGGTACAGCGCTCTGGAGAAGCGCGATGGGAAGTACTCGCTGGCTGGTGGCGGGCTCTACAACGCCCTGGCAGGGACGGACTTGTCATCGCCTGTGCCGCCGTTTGGAGGGACGGGGGACTTCGATATCGGTCCCAAAGGGATAGTCTTCGTCGCCAAGGACCCGAAGCTTGACCCAGCGATTTACACCAAAACGGACCTGTACTACACATCGATTACCGACTTCACCGAACCGAAGGCACCTTCACCGAAGATCGTCGAGACGCCTGGACTTGAGGGGTACACACAAAGTCCCGTGTTCTCACATTGCGGCCACAAAGTGGCCTTCACGCGGATGCGAGGCAAGCAGTATGAGAGTGACAAGCCTCGGCTCTTGCTGCTTCGGGATGTTGACGATCTAGGAGCTGCTGAGGAGTTCTTTGTGACGGAAGATGGAGAGGGAGGATGGGACTTCCGTCCCGAATCTATCATCTGGAGTGTTGACGACTCAACGCTATATACTACGGCAGAGCACCACGCGCGCACACTTGTGTGGAAAGTTCCTGCAGACCCAGCCCACGCCAAAGACCTGCCTACCAAAGTCAAGACGGTCGAGGGCAGCGTCAATGATATTCGTCTGCTCAGCGAGTCGTCGAAGAAGCTCTTTGTAACGAGCACATCCCTCATCGACAACAGCTGCTACAGCGTCATCGACCCCTCGCAAGGCACCGTCTCAGTGGTATCATCTGGCTCCAAGGAAGGAAAGACATTCGGCCTGAGCCGCTCTAGCTGCGGCGATATCTGGTTCAAGGGGGCAGGAGGGTATCCGGTCCACGCATTGGTATTGCGGCCCTCAAACTTCGACAAGAACAAGAAGTACCCATTGGCTTTCTTGATCCACGGTGGACCGCAGGGCGCTTGGCTGGACGGCTGGAGCACGAGGTGGAATCCGGCAATCTTCGCTGAACAGGGATACGTTGTTGTTACACCGAACCCTACAGGCAGCACGGGCTATGGCATGGCCCTACAGGATGGTATTACCGGCGACTGGGGTGGCAGGCCGTACAACGACCTGGTGGCCTGTTTCGAGTACATTGCGGAGAACCTGCCATATGTTGATACCGACAGGGCTGTGGCGCTGGGAGCAAGCTATGGCGGCTATATGATCAGTATGTGTTGCTTTCCGATTTGTTTATTCGGAGATATCTCACACTCGTGAACAGATTGGATTCAAGGGCATCCCCTCGGCCGCAAGTTCAAGGCCCTGGTGTGTCATGACGGAGTGTTCAGCACCCTCAACCAATGGAGCACAGAGGAGCTATTCTTCCCCATCCATGACTTTGAAGGCACTATCTACGATAATCGTGCTGCTTATGAGAAATGGGATCCCGCTCAGCATGTCAATGAGTGGGCCACGCCGCAACTCGTGAGTCTCTGCCGTTTTCATTCTTGTAGCTGTTAAAGCATCAGACTCACAGCCGACCGCGCAGATCATACATAGCGAACTCGACTACCGGCTCCCCATCACGGAGGGTCTTTCGCCATTCAACATTCTGCAGGCAAAGGGCATCCCGAGCAAGCTCCTCATGTTTCCCGACGAGAATCACGTAAGTAACGCTGTCTCTAAGCCAGCTAAGAATAAACCGCTAACTCGAGCCAGTGGGTCATCAAGCACGAGAACTCGCTCGTCTGGCACCGCGAGGTCTTGAACTGGATCAACAAGTATTCGGGGATCGATGAGGAGACCACGCTCGTTGATAGGAGTAAAGCAGATTCCTAGACATAGTAACAGCTTCCTCGTGTGGCATCAGTGATCTTTCCGACATCGAAGTCAAGGAGTCGCGTTATCTGGGCTGAGCCACAGGAAGGCCAGCTGGAGGCTTGGCGAACAGGGCTTAGCAATTGTATCGAATAGGGGTATTAGTTTTGTCCAGAAGAGTACCAAAGCTATCGAAACATGGACTTCGGCATGTCTCGCAGCCGCGGCACGCAAGGCACAGTAGGATAGGACGTCAATGCTTTGGACTATGACTAGATCTTCAATAAACCTATGTACTACAAACGGTGATGATATCCTACAGAGTCCACCTCGCCGAAACAGAAGAGCCAACTCATTCCTTCTCGGTACACCGCAATCCTAGCATTGACTCTGACAGGAAAAAGTGCCACGGTTGTAAAGCCTTGTCCTCCAACCAACCGGAACCTTACCAAGCCGTTCCACCCCTATTTTTCGCAGCATAAAAAGGGCAGTATAAAGACGTGAGACCTGTGAAAACCCCTATCGAGAATTGGTATAGCCCCTCCTATCTTCCTGAAGCGCCATAACGCCAACCGAGGAGGAAAGGTCGCAAAGACCTTCTCCACCACCGTCCGTAAAACAAAGGACGGAAGCACACACAAAAACATATGCCAGCCTGCCCGCCTACCGGGATTATCCGCCCGGTATCAATATGGAATACATGCAGTACAGAGGACGAGACCAGCCATCATCATTACTTCCCAGTCGTGATATAAAACGACAAGTCGGCCGAGATTATGCCGAGACCGAGACAGCGGCTGCGGAGGCGATTGCCCGCTCGGGCTCGTCGCCTTGTTGTGTTTGTTGGTTCTGGGCCATCTCGCCTCCAGCCTCACGCTCAGCCCAATCACCCCACAGCCCACGTTTCCCGCGGACGCGGATGGGCCCGCCGAGGCTACCTTCGGGCTGCTCAACCTTGATGGCATCTTTTGTTGCGAGCACGAGGCACTCGAAGAACATCTTCGTGGCGTCTGCCTTTGATGTCCTTCCTTCTGGCAGAAGCTCCTGGAAAACAACTGATGTCTTTTTGCGCTTGTCCGCATTGGTGGCAGCCTCCTCTCCAAAGAGGTCGCGGAGGATGTGGACGGCGTGCTTGGTACCAATCGAAACAGGCCCGCTGTCGGCAGGGTGCACCAGAGGTGCTGTGGTTTCATCAAAGTTTGGCGCCGGGCTGCTGCGGCCATCTCTCGAGGCCGGGCGTTCGTGGTCGTCGTCATCGAAGAAGTGGTGCTCGTCATCAGCGGGAATCTCGAGTACGGTGCCATCCGGTGCAACACTCCGGTCACCGGCATTACCGTCACCATGATGATGAGCCGCAGTGTCGTCCTCAGGAAGCTCAAGACGGGGCGACTTCGAAGCACCTTGCTCCTGGTCGCTATCCATATCTGCAACACCACTGTCCCGCTTTCTCTTGAGCGCCGGTTTGGCGAGCTCGAGGGAGAGCAGACCCTTGAGCTCGGGCGCCCAGTCATTGCTGCGAGTTTCGTTCAGGATATTTTTGTAGAAGTCTCCAGATTTCTGCATGCCCATCAAGCTGAGGATGTAAGGGTTCTGTGACAGTACAGACTGCGGCTTGAGAATGTTGTCGCGCTTTGCCTGTTGTTCCTTGATATGTGCGTTGGAGAGCATCGTCTGGTCGTCCGGCTGCATAATCTTCCTCTTCTTTGCGCGTTGTGGTGCAATAACTGTCGAGTTGGAGGCGTCATTCTCTAGTTCGTACATGCTGTGGTTCATATGACGGCTGTACTCTAGTTCGACCTCTTTTGCGAAGTCTTCATCAATATCAGACAGTGGGGATTCGGAAATACGAGCGCGCCTCATATCGGGAGCCGCGGGCGCAGCCGAGCCTTCAGGAATGACTGTGTTGTCGCCCGCGTCGAACTGGAAGTCGCCGTCACCCATCTCGATGTCCTCATCATCGTCGTGAATCCGAACGCCATCGCCAAAGTCGAGATCCAGACCAAGCGAAGCCTCGCGGGCTTCGCGATCTTTGCTGGGTCCCCCAAAATCCATCTCGCTGAACATGTCATCCTCAAGTCCTCGGGCGGCTGGCGCATCTCTGCCAAGTTCAAGGCTCTTATCCATCAACTTGGTCGGTCTCTCGTCGTCCATACCAAAATCCAGCTCCAGGCCGAGATCGTCCAGATTTCCCATGCCAAGTTCCTCGTCATCATCCATGGGTGTATCCTGCAGAAATTGGCTGTTGTTGAAGTCCTCTTGGAGGTTGATGTCGCGATGGTTGGCGCGGGTCTTTCGGGCACTCATGGGTGTCGCGGTAACTTCCTCTAATTGGCTTGACAAAAAGTCTGTGTGAGATGGCAGCAGATCGAGATTGTCGTAAGGAGTGATGCGATCAGGGAGCATGAGAGACTCCTTGTTCTGGGCTGTCTGGTTTGGTTGGATGTCGTGGTTACCCGTTGATCGGAAGGCCTGCTGCGGTTAGCACAGAGCACTGATAGAAAATATCGGAAAAACAAAACGGACCATCTTGATCTTCATCAGCGCTTCATTGCAGTCGTCCAGCAGGTAACGCGCTTTGCGGCTATATATCCGGACAACACCGAGAAGCAACTGTCCGCTCAGGCGGAGGGCGAGAGGCGCGTCATTGGGAGCGATGATGGCGTCGACACTGTCTTGCAAGTTGTGCTGCAGGATCTGCACTTTCGAGACCTTGCGCTCCTGGTTGGCGGAAAGCCATGCCTTGGCCAGAGGGCCGGTGGCACTCAGGAGTGTGCCCGACCAGAACATGGCGGCAAGGGTTGCGGCGGTGAACAAGCAATGTACAAGCGATAGAGGAGCAGCACTTGTCGACCTCTACGCGTTGGTGATAGAGAAGGTGTGTCGAGGGAGAAGGCGCGGGGCAAGTAGCGATGCCAAAGGTGTGGAGGTGGTGAGGTAAACAAGAAGCGCGTCGCAGTTGGCGCGTGCGTGATAAGCACCTCGGTCGCTGACGTTCATAAAGACGCGCGGCGGAGTAAACCAAGAAGAAGCGATCGGGACCGCAATAGTCGCCTGAGACAATGCGATGCGCAGAGCGCTTGATGCAGCAGAAGACGAGGTGCGATGGCGGCGATGGAAGCAAAACGGGTCGAGGAGGAGGGGGAGTGGTGGTTTGCGGATTGTTGGCGGGTGATTTGTGGTCGGTAAATTCCATGCGTCGCTCTTGTTGCGAAATTTGAGAGGCTGGGGCTCCACCAGCCACACCGAATCCAGCGATTCAGATCACGTGGCGTCTTGGTTCCTGGCCTTGGCGCGTACCGATGACCGGTTGCATTTTGAGAGAAGTACTCCTCTGCAGATTTCTGCAGTGCTGTACTTGAGCGTTGTCATGCCACTTCGCGTCGCTGCAGCTAAGTGTCGGCACCTGAAAGGTTAACGGTCGGCCCCGACTTCCCAATGGCATCCGACCCTGATCCAGGAATGTATCTCAGAAATAAAGGGCCAGTTTAATTCGACCTTTTTCCCCATACAAAACACTTTATGGGCAAGAGAACAAAGGGGGGGTAAGACTTCTATTTAATATCTTTAACACCTATAGCTGGTTTTAATATAGAAGATAACGCTAATTACACCTAATTTATATAACTTAATCACTTAACTTATACTCTCCCTGGTAAATTACTGTCGTACACCTTTATGTGACGGGCTGAGCCCTGGTGCAGCCTCGGCGACTCTCGGCCGTGGCGCCGGGCCCGCGGGGCCGGAGGTGGGGCGGAGCCCCACCGGCAACCACCCCCTGACCCTCGAACGAAGCCATTCCCAGAAATGCCGATGTGCGCACACAGACCACAACACTAAACCTTAGCGAGGCATGCGACGTCTCTGGAATCTTCTATCTCCCTCGGGTCGAAACAATGAGGTCATGTATATATGAAAGAGGCCTCTCACGAGGCCTCTCCTCTCTTTCTTTCTTTTCCTCATGTTCTGCGTCTTCGTTGAATAGGTCTAGCTAGTTGCAACACACTACCTTGCCCGTTACATTTAAACCCTATCGTATCTCCCGTTTTCTTTATAATAAAAAATGCCGAAATATCTAATAGTTTTAAGGTTATATCTTTATAAAGGGGCTTAAGTCTAAAGCTAATTAATTAAAGTATATTATTACTAATAACCGTTATAAACACCTGTAAAACGATAAAGTTAGTAAAGGCTAAATAATAACTAAAAGGTATTTTACCTTAGTTTAAAAATGTAGTGTAAAGCTTACTAATTCTAATTAATCGTTACGTATTTTTAATTAAACCATTTAATAAATTTTAAAACTTATCGCTATACTGTAGTTTTAACAGTAATATAAATCGTTTTTACAGTTACTGTAATTATTTTAAATCCAACACAGCAAGGGGTCCGCTGCTTTCATTGCATGGCGACACGCGACTGAAGAGATGTTCACCATGATTCCGACCCTGTTCCGTGACAACTTATACTTCCTTGAATTCCCACATCGTCTTGATTCCCAGACAGGAGGCATGTCAAGTCTCTCCAAGCATGCCTGTTGTTTCAAATGATGGCACTTTCGCTCCGTCGCAGGGCTCATCACATACTAGTTTCCGACGTGCTCGTCCATGAAAGAACCCAGGTGTTTCTTCAGACCCATAATCCTGCCCTACGGATCGTGGCCGTACGGATTGCTCGGAGCGATTGGGATTGCACTTCTTGGCTGCGGATTCGATGTTGTTGCAAGGTCCAAGGTACCGATTCAGGGGTCAAAGAATGGCGCTCCGCAAAGTACCTTACCCTCCGGCCGCGGAGATGACTCTATCCTCGCAGAAAATCGGATGTGTTTCTCATCTGATTATTTTCCTGCCTTCTCTGAAGCCATTGTCGCGCCTTATAGGATGGTGTGCCTGAGCTTGCTCTTGAACCAGTGTCATCGGTTCCTGAAAGGGCTACGACCGGGATACGCCTGCCGGATGGTGGAGCACTAAAGCGCCTACTGACAGCCTCACCCACCCCTGTAAGTCGCCAAAAGCCAAGTGCCACCAGCATTCAGACACGTTCCACCAACGGCAGCGCGGCCAAAGTTTCCCATTGAGTTTTCCACTCCCGTGTCTGGCGACTTGCGAACAACTATCCACCCCAAATCCCAAGAAAAACTTGAGCCAGCGATGCTGAACATCTGCATTGTCTGTCTTTCCTAGCTGCGCCTCTTGCGTTGCAACACTGTGCATTTTTCCTCTGCATTGGCCGCCCACTGCAGGAGTTGATGACGCTCAGCCCAGATCTCAACACCCACCCGGGTTCTGTCGCGCCCAGGAATTGCGATACCCTGTCGTTCAGTCAAGATGGATCGGTTCACGCGGAGAGACGGCGACGACGCCTTGCCGGTATTCAGCCCAAGTTACCTCGACGATAAAGTCGCCACGCCCATCAGCGATGAGGGATCGCGCTCCAAGTCGCCGCGAAACCACCACCAGAGGACAACCTCAGCGCAGTCAAGAGTACGCACACATCCGGTGGGTTCGGAGATCCGGATACCATAGCTAACTGCTTTCCCTGCACAGGGTGTTGCCGATCGATATTCCTACCAGACGCCCGCCGAAGTGGCCGCCAGCCTACGAACATCCCTGACCCACGGCCTGACGCACGCCGAAGCTCTCTCCAGGTTACGTGACGTAGGGCCGAACGAGATACCACACGAGGAACCCGAGCCATTATGGCTGCGATTCATCAAGCAGTTTCAAGAGCCGTTAATTCTTCTCTTACTGGTCTCGGCCGGCGCATCAATACTCGTGGGGAACATGGATGACGCTGTCAGCATCGCTGTAGCGGTTACGATTGTCGTCAGTGTGGGCTTCGTGCAGGAATACCGCTCGGAGAAATCCATCGAGGCGCTAAATCATCTGGTCCCCAACCACGCCCACCTAGTGCGACAGCAGGAGAGGAAGACACAGGGGTCTAAGTCGCCGAACTGGCCAGCGAATGGCGAAGCTGCCTTATCCCAGTGCATGGAATCTGGCTCTGTGACGCCTGACGAAGAGATCTTGGAGGCAACATCGTCAAAGGTTATGGCCGCCCAGCTGGTTCCGGGTGACTTGGTTCTGTTCACGACTGGGGATCGGATCCCCGCGGACATTCGCGTTACCAAAGCTTCAGACCTGACGATCGATGCCTCGAATCTGACTGGAGAGAACGAGCCTGTAAGGATTACAGCAGATGCCCGCGCACACCGAAGCCTGACGCCGTCGGTTCCTGTCGGTTCGAGTCTCCAGCTGCCTAGCCCCTATTTTGCTCCTCCCAACCATGCGGCTGGGGGCGATAGGGGAGAAAGCGCTACGAACATTGCGTACATGGGGACCCTGGTGAAATCCGGACATGGCCAAGGTATCGTGTTTGCAACTGGCGGTAACACTCAGTTTGGCACAATTGCCACGAGTGTTTCGGGTACAGAGAGTCCCAGATCGCCTCTCCAACTCTCCATGGATGAGCTGGGGACCCAGCTAAGCAAGATGTCGTTTGTGGTTATCGGACTCATCTCTCTTGTGGGCTGGCTGCAGGGCAAGGGACTCTTGGAGATTTTCACGATTTCTGTTTCGCTGGCCGTCGCTGCAATTCCAGAGGGTCTGCCTATTATCGTTACCGTCACCTTGGCGCTCGGCGTTCACCGAATGGCGAAACACAATGCTATTGTTCGGAGGATGCCCAAGGTCGAGACTCTCGGGTCTGTGAACGTGGTCTGCACCGACAAGACGGGTAAGCCACCACTGGGTAACGATGGGTCGAGACTCGACCGCTAACAGTTCTAGGAACGTTGACAATGAACCACATGACAACCGCCAAGATGTGGTTTTTCGGTGCTGACGCCGCTCTTGATGTCGACTCTGACGACGAGGCCACGGAGACGAAACCGGATGCCGCTGCGTTGAGGATCATGCGTATTGGCAACATTGCGAACAATGCGCGCCTTGCTAGACAGTATACCGAGAATGGGGCGGCCGCTAGAGCCGTGCTATCCTCCACCCAGGGCAGGGACAACACATCTACCTACACCCGGTGGGTGGGACAGCCTACAGATGTCGCAATGCTCGACCTCCTCGATCGGTTCAAAGAGCACGACGTCCGTGACTCTATCGGTCCCCGGGCAACCGAAACCCCTTTCAGCTCAGAACGGAAATGGATGGGCGTCACTATTGGCACCGAAGGCTCTAAGCAGGACAAGGAATTTGCCTATGTGAAGGGTGCCGTCGACAAAATTCTTGACATGTGCGACTCGTATATCACCAAGGATGGACGCGAGGTCATCCTTGACTCGAACCGCCGGGTTGAGGCCCTGAAAGCTGCTGATAGTATGGCATCTCAGGGGCTCCGAGTCTTGGCATTTGCGAGCGGGCCCGTCAGCAAGTCTGCTAGAAGCAGAATTCGCGGCGACGGCTCGGAAAGCCCGTCTCCCCAGAGCATTGAGGATATTTACAAGGGACTGACATTTGCCGGCCTCGTCGGAATGAGCGATCCGCCACGACCCGGTGTTGGTCGGTCGATCCGGAAGTTGATGCGAGGGCGCGTCAAGGTTATCATGATTACAGGTGACGCCGAGACCACGGCGCTTGCCATCGGTAGGCAGCTAGGCATGGCCATCGCTGCGCCTTCGGAGCACACGTCAGGCCAGGTCAGCGTTCGGCCAGTTCTGCGAGGCGACGAGATCGACGCCCTGTCTGAGCAGGATCTGGCCCAAGCTATGGAACACACTACCATCTTTGCGCGAACGACCCCGGATCACAAGATGAAGATCATCAGGGCTCTTCAATCCCGCGGCGATATTGTCGCTATGACGGGAGACGGCGTCAACGACGCGCCGGCACTAAAGAAAGCTGACATCGGCATTGCCATGGGGTTGCATGGCACAGATGTGGCAAAGGAGGCTGCCGACATGATCTTGACCGACGATGACTTCTCTACAATTCTCCACGCCATCGAGGAGGGCAAGGGAATCTTCAACAACATCCAAAACTTCCTCACCTTCCAGCTGAGCACCAGCGCAGCTGGCTTGTCTCTGGTCCTGCTCTGCACCTGCTTGGGGTTCAAATCCCCTTTGAACGCGATGCAGATTCTTTGGATCAGTGAGTGATTTAACCCCATCCATCATGTTGCCATGCCACTAATGCTCTGGTAGATATTATCATGGACGGGCCTCCCGCCCAGTCTCTCGGTGTCGAGGCCGTTGACAAGGACGTTATGAACCGGCCACCACGGAAGCGGAACGACGCCGTCCTGACAAGACCCCTGGTCACCCGCGTCTTACAGTCCGCCTCCATCATTATGGCGGGCACGATGCTAGTTTACAGACACGAAATGCTGGAGGACGGAGAGGTCACACGGCGCGACACGACCATGACCTTCACCTGCTTCGTCCTCTTCGACATGTTCAACGCCCTAACATGCCGCTCCGAGTCCAAATCGGTCCTCCGCGGCGAGGTGGGCCTCTTCAGCAATGCCCTTTTCAACTGGGCGGTATCGCTCAGTTTGGCGGGCCAACTTCTGGTCATCTACTTTCCCTGGCTGCAGGAGGTATTCCAGACGGAGGCGTTAAGCTTGCGCGATCTTGCATCGCTGGTCATGATGTGCAGCACCGTGTTTTGGGCGGATGAGTTTAGGAAATGGTGGAAATATGGGAGGAGGCGGATTGGGAGTAATTATAGCCACGCGGTGTAGGATTGGGACGGCGGTATACATTGCAGCGTTGTGAACAGTGTTATACTGTATTTATATATTGGGTAGTAGACATCATAGATGTTCGGCCGGAAGACCGGCTTGGGTTGTATTGCATACATGCAGCGATGGTTTCGGCCAAGTTTTTATTCTTTGTTTCTTTGGCAGGGTGAGGGCGGTAATGTGTATGTGACTTGTTTGATAACCAAAGGTTTAAACGTGTATTGATCTGGGTTTGGTTACAGTTTTTATCTGGCTTCCGACATGTTCTGAGGCGGGATGAATTCGGGTTCTTACCCTTTTTGCCCCTGTTTACTTTGTTTGGGTTTTTCTTGGCAAGGGCATTTCCGAGCCCTATCAGGTCCAAATTGCGTGAAGCCGCGCCGACACGTAATCTTGGGAATCGAACTGACCATATACATGGCTGTTGTTTGTTCTGCTGGTCTGACTATAGCGTAGGAAAATACTCGGGCTAACACCGCGTCAACATTGACAGCAAAAGCAGCCTTTAAGGCACGCCCGAAACTCCCTTGGAGGCACGGCACCAAGTATCCCAGTCACAATTGCAAAGGCACCAATGATGGAGCCCGCGATGGCAGCCTTGTCTCCGACGCTAAGGCCAGACGAGGACGTTGAGGTTGAATCGTTCGAGGGAGGGGGCATGTTGGATCCTGTAGACTCGGCGGTCCCAGGTGCCTGGGTTCCTGTTGACTTTGTGGTTGTCGCGGGGGCTAGGAAGTCACCGGGATATACAGCGTAGGGGGTCCAGCTGGTGCCGCACGTTTCCCACAAGGCGTATTCGGTCTTTGTGTCTGTGTCGGTGAAGAAGCCGAAGTATTCGCACCAGGGGCTGTTAGTATTGGAGCTGTTTGGCATTGTAAATTAGGTCTCTGAAATGGGAGGAGGGTACAGTTTGGGAGTGGCATACCAGTACATGCAGGATGTGAGGCCGAGTCTGGAGCAGGCGGACACGGTGTCCGTTTCGTCTGGCTCTTGTCCCCAGAACTAGAAGCACCACTGCACAGATGCTTCCACTGCAACACTTCACGTAGTGGTTATTTTTGCCGTTGCTCGTGTATGTTTCGAGCTTAAAGGTATACCCGGTTTCGCAGCTCAGGGGTGAGGCTGGATGCCGTCGTTGCGTGAGCGGATGGTTTGTACACGTTGGGACACGAACGTACCTGAGTTTCCGCTGATGTACCCCCAAGGTGTGTTGTCCCTCGCCTGAAAACCAAGGTTTCGGGCATGTATGATCCCAGACGAAGGGAGTGAAGTAATCGCGGCGGTATTCGCGATGTATACTTCGGTCGCGATCGTAGACGCCGGGATCGGAGGCGCGAGGCTAGCGGCGAACGGCAAGATACCCAGTACGGAGGCGATTACGGTAACCGCGTCGAGTGAGATCTTCATAGTGAGCGACTGTCTCCTGGAGCTAGGACTTCTCATCCTCAACAGCGCGTCGAGGTAGGGAATCCTGGCCATGTTTGAGAGACAACCTCGCGCGTGCTCTTCATGTTCGAGGTGGAAATGAAAGTGCAGGTTCAGGTCCTAGCCCCGCATGCGCTCCTCTGATGAGCAGGCGGCCAATAGTGATATTCCAGCACCTCAACAGAGCTTCACTCGTCGACTATAGGGCTCCCCTTGATCGAAGTGCCAATCATCATTCGGCATGACGTGACACCAACCTCCAAGTCGCAGGCAGCTGAAATTCCCAAAGGCCTTGCCTTAAAATCCGAGCTCATTAGGCTGACCTTTTGTAGTACTGACTCAGCCTGCGAAGAGTATACTTAACCTTGAACATTCTCAAATGGAGACACTCTCCGGTCCAACACACCATATAGGTAAGTGGGAAGCGTTTAGCGCAGCAGAGACCAGTACCACGTCTAACGCTGTAGCGGCACCCCTGGCCGAGGGAAAAGACGTATGCTAATCTGATGAAGAGATTGGCCAACAATTGCGTGTATATTCCAGGAGTTGAAAAAGCTGTCCGAGTTCAATGCAAAATTCCGTCTTTGAGATGTTGAAGTGTGCAACTCCAACCCACCTTGTTGACGATGCAAGGGTCCAAAAAGGGGCACCCCACGTTGCGCAGGTGCCCCACAACAACCCAGCGTTTGGGGATGGGTACTGGGGGCGGAGAGCGGGGCAGCTGCGAGCTTCCCGCTCCGTCCAACCACCAACGCCAGCTGTCGAAAAGCGACACCACGAACTTACACCAGCGCCGCGATCCCAACGGGCCGACAGAAAACGCAAAACCGCCTACCACGGCCACTCCACGCTCCAAGCAGCAATGCGCCGCTCCTAGACTCCCAACCGGCAATTCCAATGTCCCCGCTGGCCCTTTCCAATGGCGCGTCCAAGATGCCTCCCAACTGCAGCACCACCAACGGCAGCAGCGGCAACCGCCGCATCAGCATCGCTACCACTCTCCGCACACCCACCACCACCGCAACCATGACCCTCCCCACCCCGCGATCGCACAAACCACCCCCATCCTCCTCCTTCGAGCCCTCCTCCGCCCTCCTCGAAGCCTCCACCCCCTCCGAAGTCCGCGCCGCGCTCGCCGCCTTGCACACCCAAGAATCCGCCCTCTCCTCACGCCTTTCGGCCCTCCTCACCGCTCAGCAAGACATCTCACGCTCCCTTGCGCGCCTCGACAACCTCCGCGCCGGCCTCGGCGCCCAAGTCATCGCCGCCCGCGGCATCAGCAACTCCATGCTCTCGGGCGCCGCCTCCACAGCCTCGCACCTCTCGGGCCGCGTGCGCGCGCTCGATCTGGAAAAGCGCCGCGTGGAAGACACGCTTCGCGTCGTGGAGCAGGTCGCCGAGCTCAAGGCCTGCGTTGCGGGCGTGGTAGGCAGCATGGGCGCGCCGCAGGACTGGGAGGCCGCAGCGGGGTACATTGCGCGCGCGGCCAAGGTGCCGGATGAGATTGTGCGGGGGGGCTTCGCCGCGGCGGTGGTGCCGACGGTGGAGGTGCCGGATGCGCCGTGGGTGACGCTCGAGGCGGCGAGGGAGAGTCTGTGCAAGTTGTTCCTAAGGGAGTTTGAGAAGGCCGCGGCGGAGGGGGATGGTGCGAGGGTGACGAGGTTTTTCAAGCTGTTCCCGCTGATTGGGAGGAGCGATGCGGGGTTGGATGTGTATGGGCGGTATGTGTGCCAGGGGGTGGCGAGCCGGGCGAGGGCGATGCTCAAGGAGGGGCAGGCCCAGGCCCAGGGGAGGAGGGATGGGATATTTTATGCGGGGGCGTTGACGAAGCTGTTTGAGCATATTGCCGAGATTGTGGATGGGCATGGGAGCGTGGTGGAGAGGCATTATGGGCTGGGGAAGATGGTGAAGGTGATTGAGCGGTTGCAGATGGAGGCGGATGTGCAGGGAGGGATCATCCTGGACTCGTGGAGTGATGAGAGGGCGGTGGATAGGCGGCTGACGGATGTGAAGAGTTATCCATTTTCTTTCCTGGTGCAGAGCTTCCTGGGACAGCAAAGGGGCTTTGGAGGGACACCGAGGATGAATTCGCCGGCGCTTGGCGGAGGGACGAACGAAGCGAGAAATAGCGAGGATGAGGGTGTTGATATGAAGGAGGTGGATGCTCTTCTCCGAGAGATTGCTGTTATGCTGGAGAAGTGGTCTGTTTATGCCCGTTTCTTGGCTCGGAAGTGCAAGGTAGGTTTTATATGCGTAGATGGTGGCATTGGCGCTGATGAGGATTCCAGGAACCGGATGCCCCTGAGGATGCGCCTCTCACAGTACCAGACGTACTAGTCAAGTCTAACCTGAGCAGGAAAGTGTCTGCAAAGCTCATGGCGCCCTACAAAGAGCTGTCGACGTTCTTCTTCAGGAGGTCGGTGGAGAAGGCTTTCCAGATGGACGAGTTCCCTAACGGGTTGACGCTCAATATGAGCAAAGCCATCGAGAGCAACCCGCCTTACATTATCTCAGCAGTCGATGTCGTCATGTACATCGTCAACGCTGTCATTCTCCGATCGATATCAACAGCCCAGCGAGGGGTGATTGACGCAGTCCTCCCGACCATTTCTAGTCTCCTTGGTTCCGACTTTGTCGGTATGATACAGAGGAAAATGGGAGACGAACTAAATCCTAATAAGCCATATGGTCCGGACAGGCTTCCACCCGAGAACAAAATCGTTGCGTTCATAGTGCTGATCAACAGCCTGGATATTTCGAACGAGTATCTCTCCCGCATCATCTCGGGAGTTCTGGGGTCAACAGACCAGGATGGTGTCACCCACATGCCGACCGATGTTTCGTCAATACCTGATTCATCGCCGCTCAAAGAAGCGTTCCCCTTCAAAAATGACCTTCGCGCTGTCGCGACAAGGTTATCAGGCCTCAACACATCTTTCACCACAAAAACCACCGAGCTCCTCAACCAACAGATTCAGGAGCTTTTCAAACAAGTGTTCAAACCACGCCTCCGGTCTGTACATACCGATCCATTCCGCGACGCCAACTATGGCCTCACGGAGGAGGAGCTGGCCGAATGGGCGGCAGAGAACGACGAGACCGAAGAAGACGTGGTCGAAAAGGTCGTCCGCATCTTCGAAA
Organism: Podospora aff. communis PSN243; assembly: GCA_033296975.1. Classification (NCBI taxonomy): domain Eukaryota; kingdom Fungi; phylum Ascomycota; class Sordariomycetes; order Sordariales; family Podosporaceae; genus Podospora; species Podospora aff. communis PSN243. Next base: position 193,382 of record MU865938.1, on the reverse strand, counting down.
GCAGATGGGAAGCGCTGATAAAACCCATTGGCCGACTCATGACACCACGCACCTTCACCACTGTGCACGATCTCACGGCCAGATACCTTGCGCGAGTGCTGGAGAAGCGCGTGTGGGGGTATGCTGGAGGGAAGTGCAGTCCCTACGGAGCGATTCGCATGGAGAGGGACTTTGGCGCTATTGTCGGTGTTGTGAGCCGAGGGAACTACGCCGTGCGGGAAGTCTTTGGGAAGACTACGCAAATTCTCATGGTGGCTAATATGGATGATGAGGAGTGGGATGAGATGGTAGTCGGAGGGGACGAGGATGGTGGTATGCTGTGGGTGTTGAGTGAGGAGGAGAGGAAGAAGGCGAGGACGATAGTTAAGACTTGATGGCGTCTCATCCTAGACCCTTGGTATGAAGTTTACACTGGGTGGTTGCTAACTACATGGGAAGGCGGGCTGGTCGGGACAGACAAAAGTTTGCAGCATTTCAATCTGGGCGGGCGTGTTGGAACTGGTTGATAGATGACGAGAAGGGTAAGGAAATTAAGCCTACTCGGTCTCTCCTGCAGGAATATCTTGACCATCATCCTCGCAGTACTCCACCACCAACCGAGAAACCAGATGAGCTATGCTTGGCTGTGCCGCTCATCGAGAACGAGCTGTGCTGGCGAACTTACCGCTCATTCACCACCTACCCCTCAGGCCTTTTGCCATTCAAATGTCATCTCTAATCATCGAATGAAGAACGTGTAAATTCTCGCTCTCTCTTTTTCGCACAACTGAGTCGCTTTGACGTTGCAGTAAAAGCTTATTCCTCCCACGCAGTCATCTCCCAAGACTGTTCCTGCCATGAACCCCTGGAACCCAACCCCGCGCTAGGCCCTCAACCTCTCACATCAGCGCTCAAACACCACAACCTCACTCACCATACCTCTCCCTTCCAGCTTTCACCATCACCTCCGAGTTCAATCCTGATTCGTATCCCTACTGTCCACTTCCAGTCATGAACACCACAGACAACCCCGACGATCCCTTCTTCCGCTGTTGGGCCCGCAACCAATGCGGCTGGTGTCTCGATGAGAAGGGCTGTTCATGGTGTCCATTTGTATGATAGCGGTTCACCCAGCTTACCTTCCTGCCTTGTCACTGACGGAAACAAGACTCAATCCTGCGTACCGAATCCCTACACCTTGCAATTCCTCGCGCCTGCGTGGGACGAGCAGATCTGTCCCGATAGCAAGAATGAGAGGTGGGAGATACGGACGCGGTCGTTGGGGTGTTGGGCGTCGACGGTCACGATCTTGAGTGTTATGGGTACGGTTCTGACAACGCTGGCTGCGGTGTTGTTGGTTTGGTTGGGCGTTTTGGGGGTGCGGTGGGTACGGAGGTATCACGCGAAGCAAGAGGCGGGATGGTGGAAGGTCTGGAAACGGATGCCTGGGAGGGACAGAATTCGGTGGAGGATTTTGCAATGGGAGTCGAGGGAGAGTGATGCATGGGATCAAGAGCCTCTGTTAGGGACCTGATGATTCATATGGTTACACGGGTATTGTAGGTTCTATTTCTAGTGGCAAGCATTGGTGATGCAAACAAAAGTGGCATGTTGCTAGTCACCCCGAGCTCACGGGCGGAATGATAGCGACCTCGTCCCCTTCCTGAATGACAACGGGTTCCACATCGCTTGCTTCGCCTTCCTCGCCTTCGGGCATATCAACATATGTCAAGTTGATTGTTACGAGGCTGTTGTCCAGCACGCTCTCCTTGATGCCTTTGTACCGCTCCTCTAGCGTCGCGAATAGCTTGCTGAGGGGTAGCGGGGCTGGCAGAGCTTCCACATTCTTCGATGTGAAAGAGCCGGCGCTGGCAAAGTAGAGGATGTTGAAATGCCCCTTGGGCGGCTTGGGGTTTGACATTGCGAGTTTTTTTTTAAACAAGAGCTTTGCGATCGTGTTAGCAACTGCGCCATCGCCAACAGCGAGAAGACAGGAAGCAGGTGGAAGTGTGGTAGTCAGAGATCTTGGTGATTGTAAAAGCATCATACTGAGAATCAAATTACAGTGCGTGTGTTTTCATCATCCACAGATAGAGTGTAGGTGCTGGAAGGGGGAGGTTCACTTACTGTAGGGTTGTCCTGTGGTTGTCAGGTTCAGCATCGGCGGATCCCGAGGAGAAAAAAAGCCCCAATGTTGAGTGCGGACAATCTGCGGATTAGTGTTCGTCACGTGGGCGAGATGAGTCCATTATTCAAGGAATAGACACTCGTCTTCGCATTGGATGCCATGAAAATCAGAGCGGGAGCCTGCGCAGGCAGCGTGTGACCCGTTGGAGGTTTTTCGATTGTGAATTGAAACGGAGGAAGAGCATGATGCTCGAGCCTGGGAAAGTTTTTATAGCGGGCGTCCGGACCGAGAGTGGGGTCGAGGACCCTGATGGACTCTCCAGGTCAGCTTACGTGGGGCCAAACTTCAGACGAACCGTTGCAGGGTGAACTGTTGACCGTGGACATAGCAACCTGCTTCCTTTGCAATTGAGCCCGCTTTTCATGACATAAAACATCATAGATGGCGGCTTGTGTGTCTGCCCAGGGAACAGCACTCGTGGGCCGGTCAATAAATTAGCGGGGGAAATCTAAGGTACCTGTGCCTTTCCTCTCATGAACCAGTCTCGACAAATATCCGAAGAAAGAAGTAGAGCCCTTGGTAACTTCATTGGGTATCGCTATGATGAGACGGCTTCAAGAAAGCTTGGACATCTTTCCCTCGATGTCCCTCACCCATTTTGACATCACCTCCATGTTCTTCTCCATTGTGGTGTCTCCGTCCCTCATGGCCGCCTCCACCTTTTCTAGACCTTCTCTCCATTGCTGAATGTCGCTGGCCATCTCCGACTGCTTTTGCTCCAAACGAGTCACTGTCTCGGCGGCGGTCGCGGCATCAGCGTGGATCATCCGCAAGGACCGCAGACGGTCGAGGAGAGGCGGCAGCAATGGTGTCAAGCTCTCGATTGTTGGTATCATACCGTATAGAGCGTTGATCTTGGCTGTTTGCTCCGAGTCGTCGGAAGGTCCTTCCTCTGATGCAGCCCCGGCCTGAACGAGCGCTTCATGCGCGACTTTGGCATTCCGACGGTTCTTCTCCAACGTCTCCGCTTCTTGCGATAATATCCGCACTCTGCGGCTGATGCTGTCCAGAGAGGCAGTCGAGGCTTCCGACAAAGTTGAGACCTGTTTATGGAGTGTTTCCAAGATGGGAAGGATCGCACGAGGCAAACCGTTTGAGTCAAGTTCAGGCATGGCCGCGGATCCAACCCCCAAAGACCTCTCGAGAACCACCAATCGGTGGTCAAAGTCCGCCGCCTTAGCCAGAGCGTGCGTTTGCTCGTACGAGGGCGCGTAGGTAACCGTATAGCTTGCAAAGTCTTCAGTTGTATCCACCGGTTGAGCGTCTCTCCCCGCGGCGCTGGCTGGTAAGGGGATGGTTCTTGGAGCCAGAGAATCATCGAGCCGTGATACTTCGTCCAGGGTCTTACTCAGAGACTCTATCTCCTGTTTCTGCACTGCATTCTCCCCATCGGTCTTTGTCGAGGATGCTTTTTGCTTTCCGTATTCCTCCTTGGCTTCTTCAATCTCGCGCTTGAGACGCGCGATCTTTCGTGCCAGGTTTCCTGCGTCGTCATCGTCGCTGAGGTCCCCTATCTCCTCGGTCCCATCCTCTAGTATGCGGTGCCGTCGACTTGATGCCTTGTACGACTTCCGTTTGCCGTCGAGTCGGTCTGAAAAGTCCACATCACTTGCATCTACGGCGGCGGGCATAAATCGAGCTCGGGCACGGTCTATCTGGATGTGCGACCGCGAGATGGCTGCATCGTTGTCGTCGTCGTCGTCGTCTGAGCCATTTTCAGAGGGCGAACGGACTGTTGTGGGCTGTTGAGAACGTCAGCCCAGCCGAATCACCAGCGCAAGCAGACTCACCGGCACAGTCGAATTGTCGTCGGTCAGTTCTGGAGTCTCGTAGATGTCGGGTGCGGAGTCCTGGCCACGAAAGTTAGAGTCGGGAGCTTCCGCAGTGAGAGCGGTAAGTCTATTCCCACCAGATCTGGCAGCGCTGCATATTTCCTATTGGAAGCCATTGACTTTGCTGCAGTACGATTCCTCGTTTGCGCTTTGTATAGGAGGAGCTTGGAGGGCGTCTGATGGTCTGGAAACCACCTGGGAAGCTCTTTTGCTTGCCCTGAGGTGATAGCTCAGGCAGTCCAACCCCTGGCCTTAGGTGCGACGCTACAGGGGTGCAGGGGGCTGCTCAGCCCGTGGAGCGCGTGCCCCACCAACGCGTCTCCCAGCTCCGAACGGCAAACCGCGCGTTTCCCAGATCCTCGATGACCGACACTGGAGTCCACGAAGACCCATTTTCAGCCTAACAGCACATGTGTGGCATATGTCTAGTATACCTCCTTCCTCTCTATTCTATATATTCCAATCAGACTCGCGTCATATTCTGAGTCACGACATTTCAGCACCCCTGTTGCGCAACCGAAGACCGGTGGTTCTGTCATTTTGTCGCAGTTTGAGCTGTGGACACACATCGTTTCGGAGATGTGACAACCGCAACTGGGAGAGTAAAGCGGAACAATTCACTGCGACGGCCTTCGAGCCAACATGTATCGACCGGCTGCCCGCAGGTCGGGACTTAGCAGGAATGAACATGTTGATTCGCTACTCTCAACATTCCGCAAGAAGGAAGACAAAGAAAGCGATGTCGAGGATCCTGCACCTAGGAAAGAAGAGCCTGCAGTCGATGCGCCGCCATTAGACGACTCCGATAGTAGCGATGGCGTTCCGACCAGAGGGGCGATTCAGCGAAGCCAGTTTCACCCACCCCCTAAATTTCTTGGGGCTTCGGGTGCCCGCAGGGCGAACAAAGACGATCAACAAACAGCAGGAGCCAGCTCCCTAGCAAATCTCACACCGGCTACGAAGAAACCTGGACGTCCGTTAAGGGGGAATAGCGGCACCGATGCAGAGAAGGGAACAGGGAAGGCATCAGAAAGGAAGTCGGAGGAGGCATCCGGAGAGGAAGAACCGGTTCAAAGTGTCAAGGTAAAGGGGGAGGTGCTAGGAGAACACTTGGACGACAACATCGACAAACTCGTCAGGAAACAGGCTGCGCCAACCATCGCACGTAAGAGGAACACGTTCGGCGGATCATCAAGTGCCTCATTACGTGGAAAATTCCCTAAAAATAAGGCAAGCCCTAAGCGGTTGATGGCACCTAAAGACCTTTCGCCACAAAAGGAAGAGACTTCATCCAAAAGAGTTTTAAAGCTGCCCGGCGCGACGCCCGAAACGAAAACGGCCCGTTCTGCCAAGAAACAGTTGAGTATACCTTGTCCGCTATCCGAAAGAAACACCCAGACTCCCCAAGGGCCAAAGAGGAAGATCCAAGATCCTGTGGAGGGGTCGAAAAACTCCCGCCCTAAAAAGGCGAAAGCTGAGCCGGAGTCGCGGCCGGAACCGAAATCTCTGAAGATTCCGGAACTATTTTCATCGTCGTTCGAGTTTGCGGAAGACAGCGCTCCTCTGAACGGTGATGATGGCTCCCCTCCAGATTCTACCAAACGCTCTATCTCCCCGCTATCCGAGGCCACAACACCAACGTCGAGCCGGCCTGTGTGCCCCATGTGCTATGAGGTGGTAGACAGTGCACTCCTTGCCCAGTTCAAGGTAAATCGGCCCTACATGACACTCCAGGAAGAGCAACAGTTCTGTCTCCTACACAAAAAGACCTCAGCAAAGGAGGCGTGGTTGGACAAAGGCTATCCTGATATCAGCTGGAGCAGGCTGGAGTCAAGAATCAATGAGCAGCACCGATTTTTGAGGACTATCTTGGAAGGCGGCAAGTCTCATTTTGGCGACATATTCAGCGAGAAGGTGAAGACGGGGCAGAACAAGACGCTTCTCAAGTCGGAAGAGAGCCTGACTCCTGGGTATTACGGCGGCCGTGGTCTCAGGGCCATGTCAGAGAACCTTGTCAACAACTTCTCTTCGCTGTTGCGACGGAGAGCCGTCGAGGACAGGCTGGTTTCGGCAAGAGGTCACACGGCTTACGTGCAGTCGGTGCTCGTCCCCGAGCTGACGGTTCGGCTCATCATGGAGGATATGGATGTCGATGCAGAAGAGGCCAGGTTGATCATGGCCGAAAGCAAATGGGTGGGCGAGCTCCTGAACGAGGAGGTGGCTGATATTGTCCTGAGTGAGGAGGAGGAAGACTCAGGCTCTGAGTTATCTACATGTCCGGATACTGATGGTCCTTGACATTTGTCCCGCGTTGTTATGGAGAGCCACAAGCCGTTCCCACTGCGCTGGTAACGCGCCACAACCATCTATTTGGGTGTCCGCTGGGTTGAAAGGGAGCTTACTGTAAGCATGTCTGAGAATCGGCTAGATTTCATCGGTCTGGCATCGGGGAACAAGTGGTAGCATAGATGGCAGCATGGCAACCCTTCCCGGGCGGTGATCATTTTCATCCGATATCCGACGGATTGCGTCACATCCTAGAACTTCCATTCGGGGCATGAGCGGTTTCAGGTGAAATCTCAACATCGCGACCTTATTGTGAACAGAGATCACACGTGCCGGAGAATATCACCCATCTTCCTAGCAACGGACACGTTGGGGCCAGTCTTCCGGTGATAAATAGACATGGTAATCTGCCGGCTAACACGTCGTGGCATCGAAACGGGTTCCCTTCCACTCCAGCAAATCGGATAACTTGACGACGTTCTTCCTTACCCCTGAAACCTGTACTGCCAGCCCTAACCCTTACCAAAACTCCATCGAATTTCAAGATGCACACTCACACCGACCCCACTTGGTGTCGGTGACCACGGTGCGGTGATCAAACGCAAACACGTGCTTGTGCCTCTTTCTTTGACTCGGTTCTGCCGCTCAGGTGATTATCTGATGTTCAACGCCATCTGCAAGGACTTGCAGCGCAACGTGGCGAGCCCAAGAGTGAGGTACCATTCAACAAGACGATTGAAACGAAGATGGGGGACGCGGCCCCCAACGACGGGAGGTCATGTCCCTGTCCAACATGGTTCTATGGGTCGTGATGAACAGGGTTGGGGGCGGCCCGCTTTGGAGGGACGTCTTTGGGGTATGGCATCGGGTCAAGGGATGGTTTGCGTATTCACCGTTGGGGTTGAGATGTCATTGTCCACTTTGAACTTTGGAAAATCCGATGGCTTGAGTGGTGAGCAATGAGCAATTGACCCTCACCACCTTTGTCGGCAAGCGCAAGTCAAAATCTGCGCACGGCTCACATTCTGGCACTCCGGCGTCAGATCGCCCAGGTTAAGCCTTGGGTCCTGAGGCTGAAAGGGATGCGAGCTGCAGCTCATCAGGTTTGCCGCTGAGGGGGAATGTGAGGGGATACCATCTGGTGCGTGCTCTGCTTCAAAGCTCGCATTTAAAAACACTTCGACCTGCATGTGCTTTGTCTGTGGATGCCCAGTAGCTGCCCTGCGCTGCCCTGCGATGCACTGCACTATACTGGGACACGCAGCTGCGCAGCGGAGGGGCGGCCGTTCCGAGAATGGAGGGACTGCATCGAAAAGTTGCCGCCTTTGTGCTCGGGGGAGAGCCGTCCGCAGTGTTGGATGCGGGACGGGGTATTTTGAATGGGTGCGGTGTCTGCATTGGGGGACAGCTTGCGCTACCTAGTTCCCCAGAGTTTGATGCCGGATAGTGTAGATGTATGTGAGTGATAGCGTCTCCCAGATAAGGAGTTCGCTGAAATGGAGATGTCCACACCACTTGGTCGTAGGCGTCGGCTCCACCTTGCGGGTTCGAACTCTGGCGATCCCAGAGTCTTGACACCCACGACTCTGGAACATGTGGTGATCCCGGCTCTTTCAGGGTGCTCCCCACCGCGGGCGGAACCAGAGCCCATTACCTGTTGGCTACGTACCACACTTCAGGTGCACGGGCCTGAAGAGTCCTCCCCGCTGTGGGAGGCAGGAGAGCCTATGGTGTCTCCAGCCACCCACGGGGTTTTCACGGAGCTTCAGTCTTGGGGAAATAACTATCGGCCGAGGTGTCGAGAGCCGTGGAGCCGTGATGGGATGGTGATCGGACCGGCCAAAAAGGGGAGAACGCCCGAAGGCAAAATAAGGTGGACATGAAGAAGCCAATATTGACATGCAACCATTGAAACATGCCACTGGACCGGGCGAGTTGGCGCCAGCACTTTAGTTGCAGCGTCGATACCGATGTTGGGCGGCGACGGGGCGGTATACACGGGGGAAATGGTCGGCCGTTATAGGATGCGAAGATGCCATCTCCTCGTGGCGGATGGACAGATACGACGGGCTGGAAATGGAGACCGAAGAGAGCTGTACCTTGTACCTACATAGAAAACCCTCCGCGCGAGTTGAGCGGGTGGCAGCCGTGCGCCAGCCCTTGAACCAAGGTGGGCCGTCTCTCTCCGCAGTCCCGGCCAGGTCCCGCCCAGCCAACGTCCGTCCCGCCTTGATGCTGGTTGTCTCAACCCACACACTTTTCGCCTTAGTCCATCATCGACGGTCCTCCGTAGGTCATTATTACCGCCATCACCATCACCGAAATCTCTAGGCGATTCGTGCCGGACACCGCGCACACTAGACACAGTCGACGGCGGGAAACGAAAGGACCGTACGCCAAGAAACACGCTCCAAGACACAGGGCCAGCGCCCGCAGCGACCCGACCCAGCGAACCGCCCCGAGTCATTGAAATGACCTGAACACACAACTTTTGTCCCCCCCTGATGTGGAATGGTTGTGGCCCAATAGCTAGTAGTCGGCTCTTCTGATCGGCTCTGCTCCTGCTGGTGACAATGGGCAGGAATGATGGCACCCGCTTCAGCTCCATGACGAGCTCCAGCACCGACAGCGCGCGCTCCAGCGTCACCGTGAAGCCGCTGCCGTCGACACCTTCTAGCGCGTCCGCCGCATCCCCCAATGCTTCGCGCAGCGTCTCCCACGGGTCGCGGAGGGCCGCACCCTCACGACTCAAGACCGACGACAACAGCCAACTGATGAGGTGAGTTTGTCCTGGTGTTTCTGCTGCTGCTGCCGCCGTTGCGAGGTGGAGAGTGTTGTTGCTGCTGGTAGTGCTGCTGCTTCTGCTCCTCTCTCGCGATGCACCGTGCCGCCGCACCTATCCGAGACCAGCCCCATTCCCAAACACGAACTGACGGGTACTTGCGCCTGCTCTCTGCCAGGTCGTTCAAGGATTCCGAGTCCCAGATCTCTCCCACCTCGGCGCCAGGCTCACGCCTCGCCCTGTCGCCCTCCTCCACCGCATCCACCACCTCCCAGCACCGTATGAGCGACCACCGAATGAGCGATCTGGCCGGCTACCGCCGTGACTTGGCCATCCTGGACTCCTCGGGCGGACGATCGCGGGACAATCACCAGACCAATCCCGCCTCGGGCTCTCTTGGCCACCAGATTGCGCCGTGGATGTCGTCGACGGGCGGGAGCGCCGCCGGCTCCAGCACCTTTTACAATGATTCGACCGATAACCTATCCATCACCTCCCAGCTATCGCCGGGCATACGCGGCCTCACCGCGCACCCGTCTCAAACCACGACCGGAAGCAACGATTCGCCCGATGCGGCGTACTTCACCGATGAGCGGCGGCCCTCAATTGCGAGCATCACGACCACGGCGAGCAGCCAGGGGTCACGGGCGAGTGGGGCAAGAGGCGGTCTGAGGAAGCTTCAGGGCTTTTTCGGGGAGGAGTTTCCAGGTCGGGACTCTTCCGAGACGAACCTGATCCAACAGAGTGGAGCGAGGGAACATCGCCAGCACTCGCACAGCACCCGACCGCACCGCGATCGTAACTACTCCAATGCTACCGACCATGGTCGAGACGCCTCCCCCTCCTCCCGACCACGAACTCCCGTCCCGGCCCCTGAAGTAGTGCCGTTTTTGTACCAGGAAGCCGATGTACGTCTGTCCGATCTCATGCGCGTCATAGACCTGTCGCCTGTCGACTTTTGGTTACGGAGCATTGCAAAGCATATCTGTCACCAAAGCGGCAGTCGCGCCTTTCACCCCCTTTCACCGTCTTTATGCAGGTGCAGTCTGGCTGACACTTTCCCACCAGGACATTGCCCGCTTTGGAGAAGCTCCAGTGCGAGACACACTGAGCGGACCGGATCGCGAACGATACGTAAACGAAAGCTCGCTGCAGAACCCCCCAAAAACCTCCTCAAGCGGGCGGTCCGGTCACTCGATCGTCCACTTGCCCGGCCACCATCACAGGCACCAGAAGAGCAACGAAGACCCGAGAGCACTGAGGCCGTCGATCAGCAGAGAGGACTCAACTTCGAGCTATCCCAAGGACCGAAACAACTCAACGGCCATGGCTAGGTCTCGCGCCCAAAGCCCCGCGCCTAGTGGCAGCGGGAGCTACTGGGGCAGCAGCAAGCTCAGCACACCCGACGAAAAGGCGGCTTCTGCTTCGCAGAAGAAGACTGGTATTCTGGGACGCTTTCGCGGAAAGGGACACAAGGAGAAGGAGGACAGCGATTCCCTTAGGAAACTTACTGGGTCTTCGCACTCGCTTCAGCACCGACCATCCAAGGCCGATATCTACTCCGAAAAGCTTGCGCCGCCCGCAGAGTATGGCTTAGATCCTCGAGACAACCGGAATGCATACGGGTTACGCTCTGATGCTGGACGCCCGGCGCCGTTTAACAATAGGTTTATTTTCGCCAAGAAGGGCCGCTCGAACCGAACGCACGATGACATTGACGAGCATATCGGCCCAACGGATCGGCAGGACGGTGGTATCATGTATCATCTAGATACCAACCTCAGCGACATGGAGGGAATCCTGAGCCGACCCCTACCCCTGACACCCATGGACACAGATTTCAAGACCCGGGTGGAGCCTGTCAAAGTGCCCCCCAAGACTTTGGGTGGTCCCGGTCCCCTTGGAATCAACGGCGAGTGGAATGCCCCCGACAGTTGGGCGGTTCGCCGGAACGATGACGGCTCCTCGATGCATGTCACCGAGACTGATGATATAGGAAGTCCGCCTAGACCGGAGGAGAAAGCGGTAAATTACTGCATACGGGTCTTCCGCAACGATGGAACGTTTGCTACGCTCAACATGGGGCTGAACTCCACGGTGGTGGACGTCATTTCACAAATTATCAAAAAGTCATACGTGACCGATGGCTTGGACAACTACTATGTTGTCCTCAAAAAGCACGATTTGGTGCGTGTGCTGGGCGCCATGGAGCGCCCTCTCCTGATGCAAAAGCGGTTGCTGGAGCAAGTCGGGTACGAAGATCGAGATAGGATCGAGGAAATTGGCCGCGAGGACAACAGCTACTTGTGCCGATTCCTCTTCCTCTCGGCGAGAGAAAGCGACTTTCACAATCTAGCAAACGACGTCTTGCGGCCTGCACAAGGAAAACTTAGTCACGTTGACCTGTCTGGCCGCAACCTCATCACCATTCCTGTCCCATTGTATTCAAAGGCGGCCGACATCATTTCACTTAACTTGTCGAGAAACTTGTCCTTGGATCTGCCTGGAGACTTTGTCCAAGCCTGCACCAATTTGCGAGATATCAAGTACTGCAACAACGAAGCCCGGAAGCTACCAGCAAGTCTAAGCAGAGCAACAAAGCTCACCTTCCTGGACGCATCGAACAATCGACTGGAGCACCTGGACAATGCCGATCTCAGCAAGATTGGCGGCATGCTGAAACTCAACTTTGCCAACAATAGACTCAGCCGGCTCCCACAGTACCTAGGCTCGTTCAAGCAACTCAGGACGCTCAATCTCTCGTCCAATCTCCTCGACACATTTCCCGAGTTCCTCTGCGACCTTCAAGGCCTCCTGGATCTTGACCTGAGCTTCAACTTGATTTCTAGCATCCCCAAGTGTATCGGCAACCTGCGGGTCCTGGAGCGATTCATCATCACCAATAACCGCCTCGCCGGCCCACTGCCGCGGGACTTTGCTAAGCTGACCAGTCTCCGCGAGCTAGACATCAAGTACAACAATATCACGGGAATCGATGTTCTCTCAGAGCTTCCCAAACTGGAGATTTTCTCAGCGGAGCACAATCAAATATCTCAGTTCTCTGGGTCATTTGAGAGAATTAGGAGTCTCAAGCTGAACTCGAACCCGGTCTCCAAGTTTGAACTCAAGGCTCCTGTACCGACTTTGAAGGTGCTCAACCTCAGCGGGTGCCAGCTTGCCAGCATCGACGAGTCTTTCAATAACATGCTGAGCCTGGAGCGACTGGTCCTCGACAAGAACTATTTCGTATCGCTACCTAACACGATTGGCAATCTCAAGAGGCTCGAGCATTTCAGCATTGCTCACAACACCGTCAGCGAGCTGCCTCCGGAGATTGGATGTCTAACGGAGCTTCGCGTGCTCGATGTCCGAGGGAACAATATTCGAAAGCTACCGATGGAACTCTGGTGGGCCAACAGGCTCGAGACGCTCAACGCTTCCTCGAACGTCCTCGACAACTTTCCCAAACCTGCATCGCGACCGCCACAGCCACCTGCAGAGCCAAGTAGCTCAACCAGCACTCTGAATGGCACGAACGGGTATTCGGAGTCTCTGTCGCAAACGCCAAGCGCCGAGGAGCTCAGCGTCGACGCATCTAGGCGCCCTAGCCAGGCTTCTAGCACACTTCTCAGCGTTGGGCCCTCACCAGTTCCAGGCGGACCCGATAGGAAGAGTTCCTTGGTCTCGGTATACGGCAAGGGGGGCCGCAAGACCTCGGTCATCTCTCGGAGCACAACAGCAAGCAGCGCAACGGGCATGTCGTCCTCGAATCTTACCTTCAGAAAGGACTCCGGCCTGTCACAAAGGTTGACAAACACTTTCGCTGGCTCCCTTCGCAACTTGTATCTTGCCGACAACCGGCTCGACGACGATATATTCGATCAGATCACCCTACTCTCTGAGCTCCGAGTCTTGAACCTCTCCTACAACGACCTGAATGACATGCCCCAGCGCTCGATCAAGAGCTGGCCTCAGCTCGTGGAGCTCTACCTGTCGGGTAACGAACTTACCACGCTGCCTGCGGACGACCTGGAGGAGTACAGCCTTTTGCAGACGCTCCACATCAACAGCAACAAATTCACCAACTTGCCGGCAGACATATCGCGAGCCAAGAAGCTTGCCGTTCTGGATTGCGGGAGCAACTCGCTAAAATACAATATCGCCAATGTTCCATACGACTGGAACTGGAATCTGAATCCCAATCTCAGGTTCCTCAATCTCTCAGGGAACAGACGGCTAGAGATCAAGCAGACCTATCCCACCACGGCCGGGCAGGGCCGGGAGCAACTCACAGACTTCAGCCGCCTCACAAATCTCCGGGTGCTTGGTTTGATGGATGTGACTTTGATTCAGCCTAGCATACCTGACCAGAGCGAGGATCGGCGTGTCAGGACATCGGGTTCTCTGGCTGGTTATCTGCCGTACGGCATGGCTGATACGCTGGGCAAGAATGAGCATCTTTCAACCATTGACCTGGTGGTTCCGCGCTTCAACTCGTCCGACACGGAGACTTTGCTCGGGCTGTTCGATGGCCAAGCCCTCAGCAGCGGTGGCTCAAAAATAGCCAAGTATCTCCATGAGAACTTTGGTCATATCTTCGCTGATGAGCTCAAGTCGTTGAAAATCAAGCTGAACGAGACCCCCGAAGATGCTCTACGGCGCGCTTTCCTGGCCCTCAACAAAGATCTCGTCACTGTCGCAATCCAGCACACTGAGGAGAGGCCCGTCATGTCACACCGTGGCTCAACAGCCCCCCCTGTGGTGCTAAGCAAGGAGGATCTTAACTCTGGCGGCGTCGCTACAGTAGCCTACTTGCAGGGCCAGGAGTTGTACGTTGCCAATGTGGGAGACATTCAAGCGATGATGTTGTCCTCGGATGGTAGCCACAGGATATTGACCAAAAAGCACGACCCGGCCGACTCTCACGAACGTCGTCGTATCCGCGATGCTGGCGGCTGGGTCTCTCGTAACGGGCGACTCAACGATCTTCTCGAAGTGTCGAGGGCGTTTGGATACCTCGACATGATGCCTGCCGTGCAGGCCGCGCCCCATGTTACTCACGTCACTGTCCGCGAGCAGGATGACACTGTGCTGATTGCCACCCGCGAGTTGTGGGAGTACCTCTCTCCAGGTCTGATTGCCGATATCACGCGCTCCTCCCGCCACGACCTCATGCGTGCAGCGCAAAAGCTGCGAGACATCGCGATGGCTTACGGCTCAACAAACAAGATTATGGTGATGATGATTAGCGTGGCCAATTTGAAGCAGAGGAATGAGCGCTCCCGGATGCATAGGGGGCAGAGCATGTCGTTCTTCTCGCTGCCCGGCGATGAGCTGAACGCACAAGCCATGCGCAAGGCCAGAAAGGCCAAGGGTGATGCTCCTCTGGATTCTGTCCTGAGTCGTCTCGAGGCCGAGGTACCGGCTCCGACGGGTCTCATTTCTATTGTCTTCACGGACATCAAAAACTCGACACAACTCTGGGAGACATACCCTGAGGCGATGCGATCGGCCATCAAATTGCACAACGAGGTAATGCGCCGACAGCTCAGGAGAATCGGTGGTTTCGAGGTCAAGACAGAAGGAGATGCATTCATGGTCTCCTTCCCTACCGCCACGTCCGCTCTGCTGTGGTGCTTTGCCGTGCAGAACTCGCTGTTGACTGTCAACTGGCCGACTGAGATGCTGAACTCGGTCAGCTGCCAGGCTGTGTTCGATCGGGACAACAAGCTGATCTTCAAGGGCTTGTCAGTGCGCATGGGCATCCACTGGGGCGAACCCTTGGCCGAGCCTGATCCGGTGACACGCCGTATGGATTACTACGGACCAATGGTCAACAAGGCCAGTCGTATTTCGGCTGTTGCCGATGGCGGCCAGATTGCCGTGTCCTCCGACTTCATCTCCGAGATCCAACGGTGCCTCGAAACGTACCAGGAGTCCTCCAGCGCTGGTGATGACGGGCTGGATGATGACAACTTCGCCAAGGCCATCCGCTCGGAGCTCAGGTCACTGTCCAGCCAGGGCTTTGAAGTCAAGGACATGGGCGAGAAGAAACTCAAGGGCCTCGAAAACCCCGAGTTTGTATACTCTCTCTACCCCCATGCACTGGCGGGCCGAATCGAACAGCATACGGCTCATGAGAGGTCACAGGCGTCGACGGCGTTTGCGCAGCAAGACAAGCCGGCCGTGTTGAGCCCGGGCAGCGAGCTCTCCATCAACCCGGAAGATATCTGGGGGCTCTGGCGCGTTGCGCTGAGGCTGGAGATGATTTGCAGCACGCTGGAAGAGTACGGTGGACGGGGGCTACAGCCGCCGGAGACCGAGCTCCTGGATCGGATGAAGCAGAGGGGTGGGGAGGTGACGGAGAGGTTCTTGGTCAACTTCATGGAGCATCAAGTCAGCCGGATTGAGGTATGCGGTTTCTCTTACCATGTGAAAAGGGAGCAAGAAAGCTAACAGGTGACAGACGTGCATCTCTACCCTGGCGATGCGACACCTTGCTATCGGCGGTGGGCCAATCTCGCACTTGAGCGACTTGCGGGCGCCCATGACAGATATCCTCAAGTCCTTTACGGCGCAACTCGCTGAGCTCCAGCAGTACCGGGCGAAATATGGCCCTCTGGGCGCTAAAACCAACGGCCAGGTCCAAGATCTTGGCGATACGAGCAGTGACGGCAGTGAGACGGAACAGGAGTGAGTGCTCTGGGTGCTGCAACTTACATACGCAACAACACACACCATTTCATGACGAGTGGACGGACGGTTACATCATTTTATTGGGCCGAGTTGTTGGTTGATGGAATCACTTAAACTTCATGGATACCCCTTGAGCGATCGCTTACCTGACACGGCACGGCGACTTTTCTCTCTTTCACACTCGCCTGGGTTCTGGCGTGGTATTGCAGTTTGCTTTTATTTTTTATTTCCGGTTCGGAACGACAGGAGGTTTTCTAGGCAGGTCCGAAGGCAGTCTTTCTTCGTTGGCGGCTTCGGAAGAGTACCGGCAGTTGCTGAGAGTCACATCATTGTTTCGGGGCATGGCATGGATTGGCATGGATTGGCATGACATACGTGTACGTACCTCGCCTGCATCTCGGCGAAGCAAGCAGGTTCTTTTTTGATCTATATATGAGGGGATGAAAGAGGCTTGGCGTTGGTCAGGATTGGAAAGGGGGGTTATGATACTTGGGTTGAGAATTGGGATTAGCTTCGCCTTTGGTTTTACGGAAGGAAGGGAGCAAACGAGCAAACGAGTGCTGCCGATGCAGACACAAGTTGGTTCTGGTTTGGCTTTGGTTTGGACGGTGGCCTTGCCCTACTGATCGGGAAAGGATGGACTTGGAGTTTGCTCGCGATGGGCTGTAAAGGAGTGGTGGAGGTGAATTGTAGTAGTACGAGATGGCAGTATCCATGGTATTCAGTGGTTATGATGTGTCCTTAGAGTGTTTTCATCGGTGATCTGTGATGCGGTGACTTAGATCGGGGATTGGGGCTGATGGTTAGTTAGGAAGGGGCTGTGATGGCGTTGGTGAGGGTTTGTTGAGGGAGGGCCGGGGGTGTGTGTTAGAAGGGGACTAGGATGGGGTTGCGATATGCTTGGAGTAGGGTTGAAAATCAGTTGGAAAGCGATTGGGGATATTTTGAGACTGGTTACAAGCTGGTGAGACGAGGTTTGTGAGAGGGTTACATGCGAGGTTTCAAAAGGGTTATAAGAGGTTCACAAGATGTACGCCAAAGGTTTACGAAACATTTACAAAATGGTTGCAAGATGTTCGCAAGCAGTTTGCGAACAGTTTCGACCCCGGTTAGTAGCCGTTTAGTGCGGAGTTAGAGAAGCGTTCAGAGAGGGCCTGTGGTAGTCCAGAGAGGTATGGGAGTTGGTCGAATACCTATGATGTCCCTTTCACTCGGAGCCATAGATCTTCAGAAGAAGTGGTCGTGAAGGCACCAGGAAAGACTTCCTGGCTGTGGTGCTCAAATGGGTCAGACTGTTAGGGACCAACATATTGTGTGTAGGGGGGGGGGGGGGGGGGGAGCATGTGGGAGAGTTTATCACAAGAGCTGAGTTAAATAGGTCGTGCCCATCGTGAATTGTTGTGTGCTCGTAACAGGTGAAAAGTCAGCACTGCAATTTTGGTCCCGCCGGAGGCATTGAGTATGCACAGGGTTAGGGTCACCCAAGCTTTACGCCACATCTCGCCCCTCATGGCGCAGCAGCAAGACACTTTGTCCTCGAAACGCAGCTTACACGTGGAAACTTACGAGTCTTGCCTTGCGCAAACTGGCAAGTACGATAATTCCCACAAAACTCCGACGATGAACGAGCAGAATCGATTTTTACCTGCGTACTACACATAACCGCGAAAGACACTCTGGCGCGCGAGGGCCTACGACGACGATCGCCCCTGTGACGGGAAGCTGCGAAGCTGCGACTTTGCGACGCCAACGGGCGACGACATACGACGACGAAAAGGTTTGCTCTTGAGAGCGAGATAATCGACCGCCAAGATGTTTTTCCTGTGGAATTTTCTCTACGGTGCGTAGCACGCTGGCTCCCTGGGCTCTGCCAGCTTGGGATAGTCGATATCGGGATGGAGGCTGACGGGGATCGCAGCAACGATCCTGCTTCTCAACGCAGTGGCAATCTTATCAGAGGATAGGTTTCTTGCTAGGGGTACGTTTCTCTTGGTCAGGCCTATCGAGGGGGATGCGCGAAAAGTCATGGACAGAGATGGCCGAGTAGCCGGCTCTGCCTCCCTCGGGGGTGAAGAGCGCACAACGCCATGGGGAAGGAGTGTTTTCCATGACGAATATACGCTAACTGGAACAGTTGGTCTGGCATCGGGAAACAATGACGCCTTTGGGCAGGGAGCCGACCAGAGCGTCAAGACCAAGATCATCAGCCTGATCGCCAGCGTACGCCTGGTCATGAAGGGTATGTTTTCTCTTCAGTGCTTCTGTTAATGAGGCGAACTAACAAGGTTTCCAGTACCATTGATTGTTTTAAATATTGCCTTCATACTCTATGAGCTGCTCCTGGGATGAAGGACGTTACCGGTTGGGGATCGTTGTCCTCGTACCGTAAGGACGCTCCGTCGGCGCATCGAAAGCGAATACGGCGATGTGAGACCCGCGCGCTTTGATATTGAATGCCAGGTGCGGCGGAGGCTACATTTGGGAATGCCGACATGAGGACTAGGGATATGGTGGATGACGGCGGAACGGGAGAACGTTCTGGTGCCACGGAGCGTTGGAGCACGTCCTACCTCATCGACAGAGCACACTGCTCCTGGCGGTGATATAATACCTACATATCCAAATAACGGCGGCGTCTGCCACTCCCACACTACTGGTGTCTGTGTGGGCTTCGCAAGGAGGGCCTCCTGAGTCAAAAGTTGTGTCAGGGAACTCAGCGACACACCCACACTGCCAGCTTCGACGACTTGTGACATCTGCCTGCATGATCTCGACCAAAGTCTCTAGCCATCTTAACCGTGTCTCCCAATTCAACAGAATCTCCTTTCACCTCCACGTTCCGCCCTCAAGGTTCCCCAGTGGAGTCACAAGTGGACTAAATCCCAAGCTCCCCATTGGCTAACTCTAATTCGCAGTGGGGCGCGTCTCGGCCCTCAAGAAATCCATCAACTTGCCCCCGGACCATCCGATATCACACCTCGACCATCGCAACCGCGACCCCGTCGCAAACCCAACCACAAATCTATCACCCACATCCCCTCGACACGCGCGCCGCCGCGACCATCCCTCAAGATGCATCCCCTCCTCCACACAAAGGACAACATGGGTACGCCCCCTCCCCGCCCGTCTCTTCCCTCCCGTCGCACGGCATACCCCCGTTAACCACCTCCACCCCAACCAGCCTGCGAAGAAGTCATGAACGCCCTTGAAGAATGCCACGCCCGCGGATTTATGTGGAAGGCCATGGGCATGTGCAACGATGCCAAGGCGAACCTGGTGCAGTGCCTCAAGGCGGAGAGGTGGAAGAGCCAGAGCACGAATCGGGGGAACGTGGCGGATAAGAAGGAGAGGATACGACAGAAGTGGAAGGAGATTGATGAGAATTCGTAAAGAGGCGGAATACGGAGGGAGGCAGGGGGGGGGAGGGGGGGAAGAGGTGGGGGGTTTGCGGATAGGTGTGTAAGAGTAGGAGGGGGAGCGTGAGCGTCGCGGCGATATATCACGAGGGACACGAAATGTACATCACTACTTTCAAGCCGGCGTTTTCTTCTTTTTTCTGGTTTGCTGTTCTGTTTGTCCCCGGGGTGTCTACAAAGTCCAGCGCCGCGATCTACAACTGAGCGCGGAAGGCGCTTCCAAACGTGTACAACCCATACGTCGCAAGCAGCGACAGCGCCGTAGGAATCGGCTTGCGACCGCGAATGGCGCGCGGAATCGAAGAACCTGCCAGCACGGCGGACGCAAGGAGCGCGAGCTCGACGCCGTAGGAGCCGGCGTTCTGGATCTGCAAGCCGCCGAGACCGTCTGCGTGCCGATTGGCGTTAGCAATTGCTGTTGTTCTCTGAACAAAAGTGGCGGAGAAACCCACAGAGAGTGCCGACGGAAACGCCAGCAATGATGGAAGGCTTGCTTCCCGTGCGAGCGAAGCCGATGATTCCGCCCGACGCCGTCAACGCGCCGAGGATGAACGCGGGGAGCTCGAGACCCTAGGTGCGCCATGTGAGCTTCCGCTCTCTGCGCCCTCGCGACGGGATGGGGCTACGCACCATTTTAGTATGTAGTTGGCGTGAGAGACGATGTTGTCTTGTTGTTGTTGTTGTTGTTGTCTGTCGGGAGTTCTGTCCTTTACGAATTGGCCTGCTTGCTGGAGCTCTCGGACCTTGAATGGTGGAGGGGCGGCCAGAGGTCGGGGTCAGCTTGCGTGACGGACCGAGCTCAGCTGGCTGGGTGGGCGCTCAGGGGGCGGGATAGCTAGGGGTGGTCCGTTGGCCAATGGGAGGAAGGCGTTTTGGCGGTACCTTTGAAGAGCGCGAGGAGGGGGTGACGTCAGGGGTAGATGCTAACACTTGCACGGCTCGGTTTGGAGGATTGGCAATGCGCTGCGACGATGCGGGCTGAAAGGGTTACTGTGTCCGTTTCCGAATAGGGCTCATGAGCAGTTGAGAAGGTGGGTGTTGTGCTACTTGTTGTTTGAGACAGTGAGTTTTGTTGAGAACAGCTGTCGACTTGCGAGGTTTGCAATTTACATCTGGACGTGGAAGCGATGGAAAGACAGCTGTTCCTTTTCTCGAAATTTCAGGTACAGGGGCTTTATAGAAATCTGCAATTCTATTCCTACCTTATAGATTGTAGCCCGGACCCCATTTGTCGCGCTTTGTGAGCCTGTTTTCTTGTATGTCCCCTGACGGTCGAGTTTCTGTATCGGCAGGCAGCTCCCGAGACTTGAGCAAAGAACTGCAGCACGTCGGCTAGGTAGAACCCATACCTCTTGCTTCAGGTGAAGATAAAATCACTTCATCTTTCATATTTGCATAGAAGATAGGTACGGTCCCTTTGCATCTTGCACATAATTGCTCCCCGTGCACTACGCCTCGGCGTGATTCAAGATCAATGTTTCTTTTCTTTCCTCACGTCAAACAGGCAACTTGGCCGAGCTGGTTAAGGCGTTAGACTCAAGAATATCACCTTGCCCTTCAAAAGGGGTTCATTCTAATCACGAAAGTGGCGTGAGTTCGAATCTCACAGTTGTCAATCGATATTTTTGCTTACTGCTAGTTTTGCGGTGCGAAGTTTTGGTGGGGGATGATAGCGTCTAGGAGCGGCCGGAGAGCTAGATGTTGGGAGAGAAGAACTGAAAGGGGGAAAACCCATCTGTTGACATTTTGCGGCTTAGGTATAGTAGTGAAAACCAACGAGTTTTTTCTCTTGAACCGACACATCGTGTTCCGGCCACAAAGCGACACAACTGGGCTTCAGATGCTCCTTGTCAGACAGTTTCTGGGGAATGGTAGCAGATCAACTACGCAATGCCGTCTCGAATCGCATGGATAGAACCCGGGGAAAGACCCCCCAGCCTAGAATCTAAAGGTGAAGGTGAAGAACTTGCTGCTCCGATTCCCGCTTGCATTACACACCGCGCAAAGCCTTGCAAGGATGAGTGCTACTGTTGACTGCCGCCTCAAAAAGGCGTAGTCCAGGGATATCCTGAGATAGGAGATGGATACATACCGTAAAGTACGGCACTCAGTGGCACTGGGCCTGGAGAGATACCACGTCTTGTTTAACTTCAGCCACACATTGCCCGGAGACCCATCGGCTCGGGATTTGCCGTGTACTCTCCGCAATGCCCACTTCGATCTCCGCGACGGCACATGCCGCACCTTTTGGCTTTCAGCTTGAGATGAAGAGGGTCAAAGGTGTTGGTGGCGCACCGGGATAGGCTCGTAAATCGGTCAAAGGTGCGGCCCGAGATGAAACGAATAACGGGTCAGGCAAACCGGTTTGAAGCCGGCCACTAAATAGGTGTTATTTCGCCTCAATCTGCCTTGGGTTTCTATGCCCCAAAGCGTACTGCGTAGGGATAGCGCGGAGGGGCCGCCACCGTGACGCTGGGCCGCACATCCGCGTCTATGGCGATAACCGAAACTGAGCCTCGACAACTCAGCCGGTAACTCAGGGGTTCAAGAGGCAGGCGACACATGATATTGTCTGGTTGCCGAGTACCTCGCGAACCTTTTGTATTTTGGACAGGAGAAGACTCACTCTAACCCATTGCCTCGGCGAGAAGAGGAGACAAGGCGTAGCAGAGAATGAAGAGAATGACTGAGGCAACCTGTTGCCACGAACAGATGGCTCGAGCACTACACTGTGGTAGATTCCGAGAGCGTGCCGGCATCTCCGGGTGCGAGTTTTCGAGAAGACTCCCACCAGACAAGGATTGCCGCCCCTGGCCTTGAACGACATTTGAGACGTAGTGAGTTTACACAGTACGTTGGCGGACCTCTTCGTGCCATCGGTCAGCAGTACTGACTTCGCTAAGTCTAAAATCAGACGAAATAAACAACGGGATCTACTAGCTTTGGCGGAAGGTCTGCTTGTGTGGAGACAAATGGAGAATTGGAGGCTGAGCTGAGGATGAAATCTCGAAGGCCATTGACCCGCGATCCCTACTGAACTAGTAGCGCGGACCTGATTTTGCCTTCATGCGACCACGCGAAATTTGAGAGCGACCGGGCCGGCATTGAGGAGCCGTTGAGCGCGGTGGCTGGGCGGCGTAGCGTTTGTTTGGTGCCACCTTGGCTCTTTCGGATGCCAATTCCTAGATCGGGGGACAAGTCCATGTGAGATCCTTCAGGTCCGGACATGCACGCACGATGCTGCTGCATCGACGTTGGTGGACTGCAGCCCCGGATCGTTGGACAGCCTCCTTCCGCGTCCAGAGGGATGGGCCCGTCCCTTTGTTTGTGAGGCGCAATCAGGTACACAGGAACCAGAGCGTCGAAGTCGTTGAAGTTGCGCGTGGAAGCCATACGTTGCAGAGACACACGCCGCTCGTGTCGAGAACCTGAGGGGCGTCAACGGCAATGAGTAATGCGGAGAGGGATATTGTCAACTTTTGCAATTTGTATTGTTCCGGCGTGGAGGACACCAGAAGTCGTAAGGTAGGTCAGGTGGAAAAGCTTGTTCGTTCTTGCCGCTCCCGTTAGAGCGCGGAGCGAGCACTAACAACTGTTGACGAGTTCGTCTGCACTTGCTGTTAGTGAAGCGGATGCCAAGTCAGCCCAAGATCCTGAGCCAAATCTTTTGCCTTTCTTCCAGCGAAAGCGACCGGGACAGCTCGTCGGCACATCAACTGGTCAACTTATCCTCCTCGAACCCTAGAGGCACTCTACTTGTCATCTGTCACCGGTGAAACACTCGGTCTGTTGGCAACGCCTCAAACGCATGAACAGCGTACGAAGGATTGTTCGATCAACCGCCTGGAAAACCCCACACTAGCACCACAATTCACTTTCTTGCTTCATCCTTCTGGCCGCTGCGATGAAGCACTGCTACTCACAAGCGGACAAGGGTTGAGCAACATCAGACGACGGCGCCGGCGCGGTAGTGCAAGTTGACGGCCCCGGGCAATTGCCATTTAACGACGGTGACAGTCGGTCAAGGACGGAGAAAACGCCTTGCCTTCTCCCGGTCCGCCATCGCGAGCACTCAAGGCGAACATGACACTCCATTGGCACGGCGTGACGCCAAGGGAGACACTCAGCGCGGGGGGGCTGTGGCAGTGCGCCTCACGACCAGAATGCCTTGTGTGACACCAACGGGTGAGGTGCTGCCCAGCAGGCTAGATTGAGCCGCAGGTGTGCCACCCTGTGAGCCGACTCTGCCAGCCTGCCAAGGTCGCTGCCGAAGTGGACACCATACAACTTTCTCGAATCTGCCCTATGCTGAGCGCGGGGAGTTTGAAAGCCGCACCGCCCCATCTCGAGCAACTGAACGCCCGCACTTACCAATCACACGGGACGAAACTTACAGCTTCTGCGGGAAATGCCACATCTGTTTCCTCTACCCTGGGGCTCTGAGGCTGGTGCCCTTGGATGGCGCAGATGGGTGCGATGGCCGTCTTGGGCCAGTTGTCAAGAGCTCGACATCAGCCTGTTAGGGCGCGGCGCAGCATCATGCCCACCGGTTATCAACCGTCTCTGGGCCCTTAGCAAAAAACACCATCGCGGGGGGTTCGGGGCACGTCGTCAGTGGGCGTCTGCCGCCTTGTACACAGTAGGGGCGGTTCGCCTGGCGCTTTCGACAGTGCACGTACCGGATGGTGTGTATCATTTACATAGATGCGTAGGGATGCGTAGGGATGGGCGCAGAAAAGCGACAGAGAAAGCTTTCTGTCGCGGCTGCTCCCTTTGTTGCTCAATCAGACGTTCATCCAAAGGGCGGGGGCCCCACCACTCACCGCAGCAGGCCGTACCGACTCCCCTATCCCCGATTCGACCGACAGCGGTGGTCTGCCTGCCTCGCCTACGGTTCTGAATGGGGTAAAAGGTACAAGCAAGCGTTTGCCGGCGAGACGAAACTTTGTGGTTCCTTTCGAAGAATTCCACACTTCTACTACCTTACCCCTGACGCGCCGGTCCATATTTCGGGGCTTCTGGACTTCACGCTGGCACTACCCACGGGCGTTGGCTTTTAAGCGCTGCCGCTCTGGTCCAGGGCACCCTGAGGCTCGGAACCACAGCCGTGCCTGCGCCTCGACCCCAATTTCCCGCTCCGTGACCCAAGACCCCAACCGGTGCAGCCTCAGCTTCCTCAGGCTCGAGACAAACCTTACATCTTCATCATCGAGATCCGCTCTGCCGTCCTGGATCGCGCTCCTTCTGCGACCTCTCTACCGGCGGGCAGAAGCGTCTCGCAGCAACCCGTGCCGTTGTTGGCCTGCCGTCTGCCGTCATCGCGTGCGCGCGACCCAAGGAGCAACGCGAGGGACACCCACCCCGCCGCACAGCTGCACCGTCCCCATTTACACTACCAGCAGGCCATGACTGCCTGCCCACTCACACCTTGAGAGTTGGTTCTGCTTCCTTGCATCCACCTTGGGCAACACGCGCCAGAAGGTATAAGATATATACGCCCGCGCAGAGCCACTTTGGCCTCTCGCAACTATGTCTTCCGCTTACACCCTGTACCCGTCGTCCGTCGCCGACACCCCTCAGCAGCGGCGGGACCGAATGAACGAACCCCGCAGCCTGCCCTCCAACGACAACCAGCACCACATCTCGCCGTCCACGCCCATCGCCAACAATCACCTGTCGGCCTTCTCACCCCAGCAGCATCTCCTTCGAAGCAGCTCCTCGTCGCCGGCCTTGAACACACATACCCCCGCCGAGTCATCCACCCTCAGCGTCCACTACCAGTCCAGTGAGTTTAGCGCCGACGGCGAGGATCCGTTCTTCGGCGTCAACTTTGGTGCCATCGAGGGCGGATCTCCGCTGTTCATGGAAGACGAGTTTATGCAGCTGGCCCGGAATGAGACACTGAACCCTACAATCGCGAACCAAAGCTTGACTGACGCTACACGCCATGCGCCTGAGCAACCCGGATATCTTCCCATGAGCCCAGACAAGACGCCGTCACTCCACACGCCGTCGCCTAACAGCGACAGGAAAGCAGACCGTCCAACGTTCCCCGCTCTGCGACAGACCCGAGGCTTCGTTCAGCCACTCGCTAGCATCTCTACCCAGGCTGCCGGCCCACTGGGAGGTAACCAGTCCGGATTTCAGTTCACACCAGAAAACAGTGGCAGTGACGACGGCGTCATACCCACAGTTTCCCGGGTGAGCACAATGCCTGTTCAGAGCCCCCGGCTCACAGTATCAGTATGGGGTCGGGATGGCGCCAGCGTCCCATACCCGCTGGATACGGACCAGCATCACAGTACATTTGGCGACCTCTCTGAAGACGAAACTAGCGTTCATCCCCCGGATCCTATCTCCGCCTCACTTTCCACAGCTCGTGATGGAGAGGGTCGCTGGGTGCCGGACGCGACCACAGGTCAGGGCGGTGTGAGCCCAGAGCATCGTTCCACCGAAGAAGTGCCAACCATCAACCAGCTTGCCTCCCGACGGAGGGTGGATGAGCGGAATCAAGAAGTCGGCGAGTGGGTAGCAAGATCAGCGTCGCCCTCCAGGGACGTTCCTTTCTCATTCCCTACCGACCAGGAAAGCCCAGCTCCCAGGCCTCAGGATATCGACGAGGACGCCCTTCCGAAAGCCGAGATCGGGATCGAGGAGACTGAAAATGCTATGAAGCCCGACCAAATATACGTGAATCCGAAAGGAGGCGAGTTGACTGAGCAGGACGTGGAAATCATACTAAAGAACCGCATGTTCAGAGTTCCAGCCGCTATCCATGGGATTCGGAAAGGCACCCGACATCAGCCGGAGTCTTCACAGGCCGCAATTCAAAGATGGAACGAGCAGAGAGCAGAAACTGAGTCGTTCGTCTCGAATGCAGGAACCTGGGGAACTCGGCGTCGCAGTCTGCCAAGCATTTCGGACTTTGACGGGATCACCAGCGGCAACCTCTTCAAGAAGCTCTCGATAAGCCGTGATCCCCGTCGGCCGAGCTTGCTGGGTGGGCTCCGCAACATCGTGAAGATTCCGACTGGCAACACCATCAAACGGACCCGGACCGAGAACGATGATGCCGGGTCCATCAACACAGATTCCTCAGCGGACCGCAACTCAAACCTTCCCAAGCAGGCCAACCTGAAGCGCGCGATGAGCTGGGGCATCAAGCGCGAGGTTCCGACTATCACAACGGCCGTCATCGCCATGGGTGCCGGGGCGTCGGCCGTCGGTGCTGCCCATCACGCTCGTAACCCTTCCATGAGCGGCGCAACACCCACTGTCACCTCGCCCAAGAGCCCGGGCGGTCTCACTGTGCGGAAGCCTCTCCGGATCCGCAGTATTTCTGATCTCACGACCAAAAAGGAAACGGCCGGTCTCGCTGAGATGCTCAGAAAAAGCGGCGGGCCTCCAGTGTCCAACATCGGCAAATCCACTGCAATTGCTGGCGACGCGGACGATGAGGATGATGATGATGACGAAATGTACGAAGACGCGGAAATGCGCTCCCAAGCCAATAAGATCATCGACGACATCACTCCCAACTTCAGCGGATTCCAGCAGCACATTCTGAAGCTGAATCCTTCTCTCGCCTCAACGAACAATTACTTGGTTGACCGTATCGCGCACCAGCAAATCATTCGCTACAAGAGCCTTCTCAATGCCAGGGTCAAGCATCTCCAGAGCACGGCCAACAACAGCTGCGCTTGCGGAACGCTATGCATTGCCCTCGGTGGCAGCGCGAACGTCCTTGACTCTCGAGGTGATCCTCGCGGTATGGACCCGTTGTCTACCAGATATGACGGTTCAGATGGAGATATCACCCCGCTTGAAGGGCCGGGTGTTATCAGCCAGGAGAGCTTTCCGCAGGATATTCCCATGCCACCAGCAAACATCCTACCGGCCGAGTTCGAGTGCCAGTTGTGCTTCCAGGCAAAGAAGTTCCAGAAACCTTCGGACTGGACAAAGCACGTTCACGAAGACGTTCAACCGTTTACGTGCACGTGGGATCGCTGCCGAGATCCCAAAATTTTCAAGAGGAAGGCAGATTGGGTTCGCCATGAGAACGAAGGCCATCGCCACCTAGAGTGGTGGGACTGCGATGTCGAGGACTGCCGTCACGTGTGCTACAGACGAGACAACTTCCTCCAGCATCTTGTTCGAGAGCACAAGTATCCGGAACCGAAGGTCAAGACCAAAGCGGCCATCAAGCGTGCTGGTGGCCTGGATCCTACCTGGCAAAAAGTTGAACAATGCCACAAGGAGACGCACGATTTGCCGCAGAACGAACCATGCCGTTTCTGTGGAAAGACATTCCCGACGTGGAAGAAGCTGACAGTGCATCTGGCGAAGCACATGGAGCAGATCAGCCTCCCAATTTTGAAGCTGGTTGCGAGGAAGGAACTTGAGGCCGACACCATCATCAGCCCAGTCCAGGATCCTCCTCCTCGACCGCCATACCTTAATCCTGCACCGACCAAACCGTCGGACAGCTTCGGCAACTCGCCTTTGACGGGTTCTATGGGATTCCCCATGCAGCATCCACAATCCCAGCCTCACATGTCGCATCCGCAACCTCAACCTGTAGGAGCACAAGGTTGGGGATACGGTGTCGGCCCTGCAGATTCTTATCAGCCAATATTCGGCGGCTTCAACGGCAACGGTCTCAATGGTCTCGATAACGGCCTCGGTCATGCCTCCAATGCGCACCCGCTCAACATCCAACCAGTGCCAAACACCTATCCGGTCAGCCATGGCGGACAATTCGACAGCATCGACGTGATCGCGACATCTCAGCCCTATGGCATGCAAGGAACAGCCAACTACTTGGGAACTTCGGCACCCGTCGACTTTTCGGCTCTCTCCGCAACTAATGCCTTGGGTTTGCAGGCGCCGAATGGTGTCATGTACAGCCCTATGCTGGATCCCAACAGTGCTGGCACCGACCACCAACAACAGCACTTTACACCACGGGGGTCCGTGTCGCCGTACGGACACTCACCGCACCAGGGGACCGGAGGTTTTTACGCCCAATGAGGCGCGGACAAGAGTTGATAAAGGTGTGGTGTTGAGCCTATGTTGATTTGTTTGATACCCCGTGGTTTTGGTTACCTCGCAAGATTTTGAGAACCATTCATCTTTATCTTCTTTTCCCGGTTACAGATCCCGGGCATTCATTTACTCTCTGCAAAACGTATTTCGAGATATTCATTGTGTTTGGCTACCTGGCTCTTTTTTATCATCTTTCGCAATATGGAACGGGGGCGGAGGGGCGTTTTCACCTCCCATTTACTAGCAACCGAAACGAAGAAATGATTTGGATATACGTATGTACCTCATGGTTCAGTTGCCTGCCTTTGCGGAATAGGCTCAGTTTCGTCGGCGCAAAGGGGTTGTGCTGGACCGGGATACTCGCCCACTTTTTCTTGGTGTTTTTGTCGGAGTTGTGGTACGGGTAATGAACCAAGTCGCGGTCATAGACACGGAATGAACCTCTTTCAATGTTTCCCGGTGTTTCGATGGTACCTGCCTACCTGCCTGCCTCCGAATCGCGGAGTGACGTGTTCTCGTGATACGATATCGGGGCTGACGCGGTGGAGTGCGCGGTGGTGTTCGGTTGCGTCGTGGCTGTGTACCGGTCCGCCGTGGGCATGCGTTGTAGATCCGGGCTGCCGGGCCGGTTGGCCATCTTGTTGGGTCGACACACTGCGCTACAGGCTTTCTCACACATTTCCTGAGTGCACCTTGTGTAGGGATTGTAGTGATGAGATTGGGATGTGTTGGGAGCTCGCCTTTCAATTGGGGTGTGCCGGGGAGGCCAATGGCTACCAATCGTTTCGGCCCAAGATCAGTTTCGTGCGTCGCTTGCTGCAGGCACTTTTAGGAGTATCATTAAAAGCAAGATCGAGTGGCACAGCTAAAATGGCAGATGCAATTGGATCGTCGGTAGCCCGTCGCGACATCGTTGACAACCGTTGGCGTATTTGAGCTGAGCTCGGTGGAGCTCACCTGAGCGTGCGCCTTCACCTCCCTACCTGAACGTGTCTCGAGTTCAAGAAAAAGAAAGCAATTGTGTGCATTCGATGAATTGGACACCATGGAAGAGAATCGCCCTGCTTTCACAGGCGGCCGTCAGTCTTGTCCAAGGTGATACTGCGTTGAAGTGTTGTTCTGTCGACGACGGCAATCGAACTTCGGCATTTAGATAGCTACCGCCTTAATTACGGTAAAGTCGACACTACCGATCCGCATGGTTACGAGTTTAGAGCCTTATTTTCAAGGGGTATACCGGAACCAGGATGGGGCATCTGAACAATCGGTAGCGGTAGGGTTCTGCATGATGTTGTGTCATGCCGGCGATGGGCCCGTGGAGATCATGATCCTGAGCCGTGGTGATGATTTACCGACGTTGGGGGTCAGGTGGGTGGTGGATGTGGAAGTTTGTTGATGGGGGAGTTGTGTTGAGACTGGGTGGAGGGGGGATCGTTGGTGAATGGTGATTGTTACACAGTGGGTTGGGCATTCGGCGTTGTCGTGAACTCACGATGACGAGAGCGATTCAATGGTGTTCGACTTGGTTTCGAGAAAGACAAGCGGGCGGCGCCGGGAGCGCGGCGCTCTCGGCGGTCCATGCTGGTGAGTAGATCTGCTTCGCATGATTCTGATACTCGTCGCTCCGCGCATCGTGGGTGAGGGGGGGGGAGGGGGGTTGCCAGGTCGTGGGGTTGGCGGACGCAAGTACGCAGGAGTTCGCCTCTTCCCAAACAGGAGAGGGCAGCGAGAACCGTGGTGGGAAAACTTTTGGGCAGTTGGACAGCTCTTTGCGTCTGTCAGATTCCCACCGCATGCACTGGTCAGGGACTTGCGTATGTTTTGTTTGGAGGTTTGGCATCTGCACATAAGCAGAGGGCTGGGGAGGATTGCAGGTGCAGTTGCAGTTGCTGTAAGGGTCTGTTGGCGATGGTGAGCTGCACAAACTTTTGACGAACCGGCCGCGATCATGGCCCTCGTATTTTTAGAAGGAACAACTCGGCCAGAATATCGATTGATGAGCGACTTGTTGACTGAGAACGGGATTACGAAGTTCGTCGCCTTTGCGAGTTTCATGTGGCGATCTCCCTCCCAGTGGCGTGTCGCTCGCTCCCTGAGAAGCCCCACATGCCGTTTCAGCTGCAAGCCCTGGTCGGGCATTCCCTTGGCTGAGGGACGAGGGGCAACGCGGTTCCGCCCCACCGTCCAGCCAATCATGGGCCTTTCTCCAGCTTCGCTGCAAGACCCTGCAAGACCAAGGGAGGGAGAGACAGCCAGGGGATGAACCCCTCGGCCACGCAGCCACGCGCTGGCATGGAAAGCTTCGTGGACCTCTCGATCCGTTTCGGATACCCGCTCGGGGGTTGGGGGGGAAGGGTGTCGGCGGCTTTTCGAGGCCCTGCTTCTCTTTTTACCTTTTCCGTTTCCTTTCTTTCCCTTCCCTACCTTGTCTTCGAGGCCATTCCCAGTGTTGAGGTCCTCACGCTTCACCCAGAGTGTTTCTCTTCCTCTGAGAGGCAACTTGTTGCCCTCCTTCTCTTCCGTTCGTTCCAGGTTGATCCTCGGCCGGTTTCTTTACTCGGACGTTGATTGTTCTGTTTGTTTTCTTTTCAATTTTCCTGCCATTTTTTACGCACTCACTCGGCTTGCCGATCATTCACTATCTGTCCATCCCGACCGGCTTCGAAGACATCTACTTGAACATTGACATCACCCATCGTGACCAAGACTTCCGAATACCTTACCTAGATCGACATACAGAGACACCATTATACCCTATGAGGTAGCGACAGTAAACAGGAGAGAAACGGTGGACCGAATTATTACACGACAACTATCTACGACAACGAAAGAAAGGAAGGGGTGGATATCAGGATGACCAAGGGGGGCTTCAAGTCCCGGCTTCTCAGCGCGGCGGTGGCGGGTTCGGTGCTGGTAAACGGAGTGGCGGCCGCGGATATCCTTCAAACGACGGGCTTCAGCAGTTGCAACAACAGGACGGCCTCGGTCTCGGTGCAAAAGGTCAACATCAGCTACAACAATGACAACAAGACGGTCGCGTTCGACGTCGCCGGATCGAGCACCCAGGTCCAAAATGTCACGGCCATCCTCAACGTCACGGCGTATGGCCAGCAAATTTACTCGAACGCTTTCGATCCCTGCTCGCCGGGAACTTTTGTGAAGCAGCTTTGCCCTGTTCCTGTGGGCACCTTCTCCGCCAAGGGCAGCCAGGCGATTCCTCCTCAGTTCGCCGACCTGGTACCGGCCATTGCATTCCAGATTCCGGATATTGCGGCCATGGCAACATTGCAGCTCCAATCCAAGGACACGGGCGCTCGGGTGGCGTGTATCCAGTCGACGGTATCCAACGGAAAGACGGCCAGCGTTCCGGCTGTCTCGTACGTTGCGGCAGGTGTTGCGGGAGCGGCTTTGGTTATGGGCGGCGTATCGGCTGTGGGAGCGGCCTTCTCTGGAGCAGGCGCCGCTGTGGGAGGAAGCACGGCCACCGGCGGTATGGGCACGGTCAGCCCCAGCTTCACGGAGGTTTTCGGGTGGTTCCAGGGCATGGCCATGAATGGCATGCTGAGCGTCAACTATCCCCATGTTTACCGGTCCTTCTCTAAGAACTTCGGCTTCTCTACTGGCCTGGTTCCTTGGGATCAGATGCAGAGGTCTATCGACAGCTTCCGCGCGTCCACCGGTGGCAACCTGACCGAGATGAACACGGATTTCCTCCGGAACGCGACCCTGGTGTACCCTGACGGATCGACTACGAACCTTGCAGCGAGCAACAAGGCGAAGAGAGCCATCGACGCCTTCCTCGTTCTCGCTCGGCGGCAGATCGAGACCAGCGTGAGCAACGAGGCGCCTGCGGACGGCGCAGCCCCAGGGATGGACAACGAGAGCATCCGCCAAGCGGTTTCAGGCATTCAGGGATACGTCCAGGAGTTGTCTATTCCCTCGGCGAACACGTTCATGACGGTTCTCTTGGTGGTCGCCATCGTCATCGCCGCCATTGCTGTATCGATTCTGCTTGTCAAGCTCATCCTCGAGTTCTGGGCCTTGTTCGGCAGCTTCCCAAAGGCACTCGCTGGCTTCCGAAAACATTACTGGGGCTCTATCGGCCGCGCCATCACCTCGCTCATCATGCTGCTCTATGGCGTGTGGGTGTTGTACTGCGTTTTCCAGTTCACACAGGGAGATTCCTATGTCGCTAAGACCCTGGCCGGTGTCACGCTCGTCTTGTTCACCGGCATTTTGGTTTTCTTCTCGTGGAAGATCTGGAGCACGGCGCGCAAGCTCAGGAACGTGGAGGGCGACATCACCGGCCTCTACGAGGACAAGAGCATCTGGGTCAAGTATAGTCTGTTCTACGAGTCGTATCGCAAGGATTACTGGTGGATTTTTGTCCCAACCATCGTCTACATGTTCGCCAAGGGCACTGCCTTGGCTGTTGCCGATGGACACGGCATGACCCAGACCATCGCCCAGCTGATCATCGAGGCTGTCATGCTTGGGCTGCTCCTGTGGAGCCGACCGTATGAGCGCAAATCGAGCAACGTCATCAACGTTGCCATTCAAGTCGTCCGTGTGCTCTCGGTTGCATGCATCCTGGTCTTCGTGGAGGAGTTTGGGATCGCGCAGACAACCCAGACAGTCACGGGCGTGGTTCTCATCGCTATCCAGTCGGCCTTGACGGGTATCCTGGCCATCTTGATTGCCTGGAACGCCATCAGCGCATGCTGCAAGAAGAACCCGCACCGCCAGCGCAGAAAGGAGATGGGTAGGTCATCCTCAGATGAGAGTCGTGAGAAAAGGAGCTAACCAGTGCAACAGAGAAAATGCAGCAGCGTGACACCCTGACCCCCTTGGACGCTCGCAACTCACTTCTCCTCGACCGCTCTAAGGAGTCCCCTCCCCCGCTCCCCGACTCCTTCTCCATCAACAAGACAGGCAGCATCGAGGCTAAGGCTGTTCCCTCATCTCGCGACTCCTCTCCCGACCGACTCTACTCGGCCGGCAGCGACATGGAGAAGGGTGGTCTCTACGCACCTCCCGCGAGCAGCTTGCCAAACTACCGGCCCATCACGCCCTCCACCCCGATGGATCGCGGCCTTTCCCGCAGTTCAAGCCGGGAGAACCTCATGGCGAACGCCGCGCCGCCACCGAGACTCTCGGATAACAGACAGCCCACTCTCCCGAATCTAGGCGGAGGTGGCTTTGGTGGTTACGGTGGTTACGGTGGTTACGGCTTGCGACCACCGATGCCCGGCAGCTTCAACCAGGGAGGATACGGAGGCAATGGCGGGTACGG
This sequence comes from Podospora aff. communis PSN243, assembly GCA_033296975.1. Classification (NCBI taxonomy): domain Eukaryota; kingdom Fungi; phylum Ascomycota; class Sordariomycetes; order Sordariales; family Podosporaceae; genus Podospora; species Podospora aff. communis PSN243. The sequence goes on along the minus strand of MU865938.1, from coordinate 159,865 downwards.
CCAGTATGGCCGGCCGCCGCCGTCCAGGGGAGGCTACTAGAGAAAAGAGAGAGGAAGAGACCTGTATTTCTATTCATCGATGTTGCTGTGCATTTCGCTCCGTTTACTGCATATACGCTACACCACGACTCGCGACACGAACGCGGTTTCTTATTATTTATATCCCTGTGTATGATGAGGAGAAAGAAGAAGCCACCAGTTGGCCAAAGAGATGAAGAGATGAAAAGTGTAACAATAGTACGAAGACGGACCGCTTGGATGAGAGGGATCGTGTACTAAAACAAGAGGGGAGAGATGTACAGGACTATGTTGGAAAGTAATATAGCACCGCAGAGACTAAACTCTACGATTACTTCAGCTCTCAGAAGTGAATATGTAAGGTGAGATTCATGTTGCTTTGTTTTTCTGAGTAATGGTTGCAGTCAACCTGGAAGTAGCTCCGTGACATGGCTCTTACATCAGGACCTACCAAGGAACTTGGGCGGTTTGATTGGACAGCAACTGCTGTGGGTCGGCCAGATAATTCCCCAATTCACTCCCTCCCATGAGCCGACTCGAACGAGAACCCTGACATCCATTCGCCCAGCTCAATCGTTCCAAGTAGATAGAAAGCGCTGGGGAGGAAGGAAAGAAGGAGAATGGTCGTGCTCCTTCCATTCTTCCAGCGCGCACGTTTCCACAGAGCACTCTGAGAAATCGCCACTCACTCACACCACACCCCTCCTGCCCTTTCCGGCTCAAGTGCATCATTTCTCACATTCTCTTCCATAATTCAGACCAAACACCTAGAGACACTGTCCATGAGCGAAAAAACCATGTCTGATCTCCAGCGGAGATGGGCGAAAGCCAAGCTCAACGCCGCCATGCCCGTCTTCAACGAGCTCGACGAGGAAGGCACCGGCGCCGGCGATGAAAGCGACAGCGGAACCACCACCCGCAGCCTGAGCTGCTCGGCCACCTCCGAGACCTTGGACGCGGTACCCTCCTTCCCCGACGATGACTCCTCCTCGGCCTCGTCCTCCTCCGTCTCATCCACCGGAACCGTCATCCCCTCCCCCGCCCGCGCCCTCTTTGCGCGACCCCTCGGGTATTCCCCCATACCACCCCCTTCACACATACATAGGGTAAACTAACGCCCCCCGCCCAGAGTCCCCTCCGCGCGCACTCTCGACCCCATACCCTGGACCACCTACTTCGAGCGCGACCTCCTGCTCCCCTCGTCTTCCCGAACCATATCCCATCACACCTACCTCACCTCGCCCGTCAGCAAAGGCCCCCTCTTCGTCACGCACCATGGCGCCGGCTCGTCAGGCCTCTCCTTCGCCGTCCTCTCCTCCGAGATTCGCAAGCGCCTGCCCACAGCCGGGATCCTCTCCCCCGACTGCCGTGGGCACGGATCGACGGTAGCACCCGAGGACCCGCTGGATTTGAGTCTTGACACGCTCTCGGAGGATCTGTACCAGGTGGTCATGCTCACCAAGGAAGCGATGAAGTGGAAGGAGTTACCGCCTGTGATATTGGTGGGTCACTCGCTAGGCGGTGCGGTGGTTACGGATCTGGCGAAGAAGGGGATGTTGGGGAACGCGCTGCTGGGGTACGCGGTGCTGGATGTGGTGGAGGGGTCGGCGATGGATGCGTTGACGAGCATGCAGACGTACCTGTCGACGCGGCCGGTGAGGTTTACGGGCTTACGGGAGGGGATTGATTGGCATGTGAGGTCGAGGACGTTGAGGAGCAGTGTGGCGGCGAGGACGAGCGTGCCGGCGTTGTTGGTGCATGAGGAAGGGGAGAGGGAGAGGCCGTGGAGGTGGAGGACGGATTTGGCGAGGACGCAGCCGTTTTGGGAAGGGTGGTTTGTGGGACTGTCCAAGAAGTTTTTGGAGGCCAAGGGGGGGAAGATGTTGTTGTTGGCGGGGACGGATCGGTTGGATACCGAGTTGACGATTGGGCAGATGCAGGGTGAGTCTGGTTTTGAGCAAAGGCATGTTGTGTGTGCGATACTGACGTGATGTAGGCAAGTATGCGCTGCAGGTCTTTCCTGAGGCGGGACACTTTATCCATGAGGATCTTCCAGAGAAGACGGCCATTGCGCTGGTGGATTTCTATCGACGGAACGATAGGAGTGCCTTGGTGTTGCCACCAAAGGTATCAGAGCTGTTGGCTCAGGGGAAGAAGGTATGAAAGGGGCGTTTGGATTAATTAAAGGAGGAGAGAGCAAAGATACCACTTTGATTTCTGAGAACACCAGGAAGAACAGCTTAAAAAATTGCTGAGTTTATTACATGATGATGTACAGTCCGCTTGTGTGCCTGCGTTGTCTATCAACGCCCCGGGATATCGTTAAGCCAACTACCTGCTGATGCTGTTTCCCAAAGCAACGCCCATGGTACAGTTCCTTTCCGTCTATATGAGTGGAAGTGGTGAGAAATCGACGGCCCCTGAGCCAAACTGTGGCCCTCAGTTCACAGCAATCGGTTCTTCCGTAGCCGGTTGCGCTCTAGGCGGGCTCTTTGGTGCACCCTCGACGACGCGCTGCTTCTTCGAGGGACTGCTTGGGCTCTGTGGCGACTTTGGCGACCATCCCCCTTGACTCCCCTTCTTCCTCTTCGCCGGACTTTCCAACTTCTTCGCCTTTGGTGGTTTCGGCGGCGGAGGTGGCTTCTTCAAAAGGTTATCGACCTCAATCGCCCTCTTCAACGCCTCCTCTCCCATCTCCAACGACTTGACCACGTCCTCGTACGTCTTGGTCCACGAAACGATCTGATGGGCCCCCTTGACCAAATGCGCCAGCGAGAACTTGGTATTCCCATACTTGTTCTCCACCTCCATCGCATACCGCACAAACTGCTGCGCCATCTCCTTCCACTCCGCCTTCCCCCCATCCGCCGCTGCCCTAAACACACTCGGGTTCTTCTCCGCCGCCGTCGCAATCATCGCCCCATCGACCCCAAACTCCCTCATCAACTCCACGGCCTGGTCCCTCCCCTCCACGTCCCCATTCATCACGCACGCCACCCCCGCCTCCCTGCACACCTCCCCCACCATCCTCAGCTGCCCCCGAATCGCCCTCTCCCGCGGCCGCATCGGCGTCGTCCGGCAATGCACCGTCAATCCCGTAATCCCCGTCGCCACCAACCTCCTCACCAGCGCCTCCGTCTCCTCCGCCGTCTCGAGCAACCGAATCTTGACGCTCACCCCAATCCCAAATTCTGGCACAATCTCCCTCACCAGCGCCTCCAGTATCCTCACCAACTTATCCGGCGTCCTCAGCAACGCCGCGCCCATCCCGCCCGAGGTACTAAACGGCTTCGGACAGCCCGCGTTGACATCAATCCCCGCCACATCCGCGGCGACCATTCGCGCCGCCGCAACCGCACGGTCGGCATCCGAGGTGCCAATCTGAAAGATCAGTTTTCCCGCCTCGCGGTGCGGATCTAGTCTGTAAATCACCGACTCGGTCGCATCCGGCGCTTTCGCATTATTTGAGGGGATGCGACTCCATTCAACCATGCCGGTGCGGGGGTTGACGCGGCGCGTGGAGCCAACGAGGGCGTGGTCTACGGTTTCGGGGCCTATTCGAGTCGACGAATATTAGCGAAAAAGGTAGGGAGAAGAGGAAAGGGAAATACGCACCCCATACGAGATCGGCGCCGTAGTGCAGCGCGAGGAGGCGGCAGGGGAGTTCGCCGGAGCGGACCATGGGAGCGAGAACGACCTTTCCGCGGTAGTCGACGCCGCGCGGGGGGATGGGCACCATCTTGGGCGCAAGCTCAGGAGTCGTCATGATGGCGCGTTGGAGCAGGCGGGAGCACCATCTCATCTGGAGGGGTTGTGTTGTGTTGGGAGAGGGGTAGGAGTTAGGTAAGGTTGCGATTCCACTTTCGAGTCAAATCGGATTATTCCCCATATCAAAAAAAAGTTGAAAGCTGCATGTTGGACCTGAAAGTCCATGCAGGTGCGGGAAGGGTGGGGGACCCTAACCCTGGATTTGACACTCTAAGTCGTGTGGGACAGGGAAGGCCTCTGGGAGGGGTGCCGGTAAAAATGCAGTGACTTTTGGGTGATGGGTCAGGGCTGGTGATAGATTTGGCTTAATACACACCCAGTTCTTGATCTCGACATTTACATCTACAGCGCAACCATCCTGGACTCATGACGAGGACCTCTGGACAACACTCCCCAAACAGCGATGATCCAGCCCCTTTTCCGTAGCCAGAGCAATTGTTCTCCCCTCCAACCAAGCAATCACGTCCCTATATCCCGACTGCTTCTTCACAAGCACCTCCCTGCATGCAACCATCACCAACCTAGACATTCACCAGTCAGCAACTGCTCCTCTACCAACGTGACAGCCCAAACTCACCACGCGAGCTCCGCCTTCTTCACCGAGCACGTGTACCCCGGATATCTCTCCTTCCTCGACTTGCTCGTCAACAACAAGTATGCCACGTCCACCAGCGTATTCAGCGTATCTACACAAGTTAGCACCCCAGCCTCCCCGACGTCAGGGCCAACATACCAGCAAACACCTCCAATCCGGGCCTCTTTTCTTTCGGCAGGCACCTCGCATATGCCCACATCTTCGTAGCTGTCTCCACAAAGGCTGTATATGCATTTCCTAGCACCACTTGCCGCGAGTTATGCTCCGTATCGTAGAACACAAGATGCGACTGGATTTTGAAAGCGTCTGATATGTGTTAAAACCACTGAAATCAGGTGCAGGGAAAGATACATACTGATAACCTTCCTCTTGAAGTTCCATCCCGGCCGTCTCGAAAATTCCACGGTGAGGGCATTGAAAAGCACTGGATCCTTTTCTCCTTGTCTCTGCTTCCGTACCTCTAGCGTCCCGCAGTCAATGGCCAGCCCGCAATATGGGAATGCCGCTGCATCTTCCACCATTGGCACCGGCGTGCCTTGTATCGCCAGCTCGAAGCTGACTAGGCTTTTCCCCGGACTTACGTTGACACCATACGCCGGCACACCGGCATGCATGACCTGAACGAACCTCTCCGCCTTCTTGCGATCTGTGGTGATGAGTAAGAAGTCATCGGTGAGCCTCAAGAGAAGGGAATCTTCCTTGGCGAGAAACTCCAGTTTGTTGGCCTCCAGGTCCGCGTAAAAGTAGCTGCACAGCGTGGTCGACAACACCGAGCCCTGAGGAATCCCCGTCTTCTGGCGATAATATTTCTTGCCAATGCGAACCAAGTTCTGTTTGACATGCTTGGTTGTCAGTTCGAGAAGATCCTGCGTCCTATGAGAGCGCTGAGCAGCGCTGTCTATGAAGACGGTGTTCGCTCTCGCGGCTGTATTGGGTACGGCCTCAAGGCGATTGAGAAATGTCGCCGTTTCATTGGGCACGCGGCCTGTGGTGAGCCAACGCTTGGAAGTCTTGGTGCTGTCGGTCTCGAGGGGAGTAATCTCCACGTGCTTGGACATGAGGTAGCGAGACTGGTTGGGAATTCGTCGAAGAATCTCGAGCACGGCGTCCTGGGGAATGGTGTCGAAAGCGGCCTTGACGTCGACTTTGGAAAAGTAGAGCTGAGGAGGATGCCGTCCAAGCTGGCCCTTAAAGGCCTTGATGCGGTCATATATATCACCGACGGAGAACATCGAGGACCCGAGACGGGAAGGATTCAAAGACTGTTTCTGAGATTAGTAACCGAACCGCGAGACCATCCCAAGTGCGGTATACCTTTTCCACCTTGAGCATTGTGCTCACTGGCTCTAAGAGAGCGTTGATGCTGGGTCCGAGAATCTTGCCGTCATTCTTCAATGGTCGCCGCCGCAGATTCATGATGGGCCGCATGGTGGCTTGCGTTGGGAGAAGCCGTAGCTGTGCGAAGCCTAGATCGCGAGATTCTAGAATACGGCGTGCGTCGTCATGGTCAACGTCCTCGAACATCTTGGCCTTGAGTGACGCCATGGAGGGCTCGGCGATGTGGCGCCAGACATCGTGGCGGAAGAAGAAGAGACGTTGTCGATGCACGCTAGACTCGGTAACATAGAAGTTGCTGCGGATGAGCGGGATGAGAATGGAGTCGAACAGATAGTAGAGGAACTCGTAAAAGATCTCGAAACGCTTCTGCCTGTCGGACTGGGAGCACTTTTGTCCGCCCAGGCCTGGCGGGGTGAGCCACCCTACATCTAGCACCTGTTCATTGAGGTCAGCAGTCTTTTCGTAGTGCTAGCGGGCTGTATGTCATACCTTCATACCCTGCATGACTTCGTGGAGACACATGCTCTCGAAGCGCCGCAGGTGGATAAATCTGTGCACAAATTTCAAGAAACATGTCCTGTTGTGGGCTTGGACCGAGCCTTCGCCCCAAAACTCATTCGGAACAATCTTCGACAGCACAGCCTGACAAAAGGCCGAAACACCAGAAATAGGGATCGCCAGGTCGAAGAGGGAGTCGTACTGTAGTGACGAGACCGGGGCTGATGGAGGCTGAGTGTGCTGCGTGTCATGGCTGGCTGGGTTCTTAGCCCGTTTCGCGGAATGCACTGATGGCTTTCCATATACGCCTGACGGCACGCTCTTTTCTAGCTTAACCTGCTCCAGAACCTGGTCATGATTAGCGTTGGCTTTTCGCCGATGGGAAGTGTTATATACCGGACAGTAGTGTTGCAGCATAGCTGCATAGGCACATCGACCGTGGAGAATCTGAAGACGCCGGATGAGGTGCGGGAGCGAGCCCCTGAGTCGCTTCGGAATCTGCTTGGCTGCACGTCTGCTCAGAAACTTCCGAGCAATCTCCTCTTCACGTAGCGTGTAGTCCTGAAACATTTGTGCTGTCTGCCGGCGGTCAACCACAGATGTGAAGACGTTATGTAGACCAAATTGCCTCGGGAAGATATACATCATGATGCGAACGACATCTTCATCCTCGTTTAGGGCAGGTATAGAGCCCTCCCCCTGAGTATCCTCAACGGACTGGAATGAACCCTTGAAAGGAATACGGTTCAAAACATCTAGGAAGATAAGCTTGAAGCTTCACACAGTTGCAAAGATTAACACCTACGAATGTGACGAAGCCCAAAGGTTATGTTGCCCTTGGCGTTCAGGGCAGCTCGAGCATACAACATGCGGTTTCTTGCAAATGTAATTTCAGTTGGGCGCCGCTCCACGGCTCTTTCGCCAGCACCTTTCGATGCGGGGCACAAAGTCTTCGCGGCTTCTACGGCGACGGGCTCAAGTTCCCATGCAGGGGTGCCGCAGAGCTGGTAGAGGTTGTCCTTGCCTGCCTTCACAGGCTCGAAGATCGCGCAGTCGACTAAAAGATCGATCATGATGCGCTCGCCTTCCTTGCCTAACAACATGAGCAGCTGTGGCCAAGGATCCGTCTTGAGCGCCTTCACACGGTGATTTGGATAGTGCTGATACAAACCAGGAATCACCTCCTTTGTCTGCGCGCCACCAGCGCGGGCTTGCTTGCGGAAACCATCGCAAAGCAGATGTTTCGGCCAACTACCAGACTTCTCGCGAGAGAACAAGAGCCACACCACGAAGTCGACAATCTAGCCATGTTAAGTATATCAATCTTTCAACGGAAGGGACAGTCTGCTAGGGGACCTACCTCGGCCTGCGAGAAGATGGATCCTTTGAGACCATCGGAAAGCGTGACATACGACTCGTCGCCCTTTTGTGAGAAACCAAGCCACTGCTCCCATCGAAGGTCCGGAGTCGTCTCGGAAGTCGGTCGGGGTTGCTGGCGACAAGCGACAAGGGTGTTGTCGAGAAACCGTCCAAGAGTGAGCTCCTCCTCGGTGCACGCCGCCTTTCCAGCCGGACTCGACGAATTTGACCGTACGGATTCGATCTTCTTGCGTCTTATGCGCGACGAGTTCGGAAGCTTGCCAAGAACGTACTCGCGCACTGTCTGTACCCCGGTATAGTACCGAGTAAGGAGAGCGTGCTGCACCGGATTGTTGCTGGTGGATTTTTGCTGCCCGCGCTTTGCCTTCTTGACCGGTGGTTCGCCGAAGGCGTTTAGGTCTACGTCTCCCTTCCTCTTCGCCATCGGGATGGCGATGCCGGTATAGGACGCCGTTTGGCGGGGTGCCGAATTCCATTCGACGATTTTGGGCCTCCCGATTATTGGTAGCGATTGAAAGGAAGGGCACCTATCAAGAAATGCCACGAAAATAAGTGTGGCCGATTGGGTGATAAGTGCGGGGGATGAAGGAGGGATGGACTGGAGAGTTCTGCTTTTCAAACACCATCCGTTTGGGCAATTGCCTGCTGTATTTACTTTAGAAGAGGGGGAGTCGCGTCGCGTGGTTGTGCGGTTGGAGGAAGGCACGTTCCACTTGGCCCGCCCCCCCCCCCCCAGGCCACACGGGGAACAACGGGGAGTGATGGAACAGTTCAGTTTAACCTCAAACAGTTGTGTCACAAAAATTGCTTGCTTCTTCCAATCTATTTCATCGAGGGGAGCCGGTTCCCGTACAACTGTGTCGCTGAAGAACGATCTATAGAATGCGAACTTGCCGGTCAAGCTGGAGGGAGGGACAGTCTGGCGCCTTCAGTTATGCATGTCGCACGCCCAGACACAAATTAGCTCTGTAAACAGGTCTGCCTCTTTCTTACAGCATGTTGCGGGTCGTTTGAGGGGTTAACCGTTGCCAATCTTGAAACCTGACTGGATGTTCACATCGTTGCCCAGCCAGCTCTGCGCATCTAACCTCATTTAAGCGTACCCTGCACCAGGTTTTGGGGGTGACGCAGCCGCTTCTACATGTGACAACGAAACATAACCTACTACGGATTAGGCGGGCATGGTCAACCATGTTGTCGACTTCCTGGTTTTCGAAAAACCTTACCTTGATATTTCTCGCCGGGTGCAATAGATATCGGAGATTATTGACCAGTTTGGCCAAAACCCGTCCCTTTAATCTAGAAGTTGGGACAATCTTGAATCCGCGATCCAGTCACCGTCCGTGCAAGGCATCTGCGACGGTGGCGCCAGCCCGTCTGCACTGCTAGATGGTTGGACTTCGGAACCTGGAACTCGGATGCATTTTTGGGGAAATCGCTGGACGGCCGACATCCCGAGCCAGAGCCCTGCGGCGCCACACGATCGTCTGGACCATGCTCGATTCGACCACGACAATTCAAGAGCTCGACTCTAGGCGCCTATGATCACGTGCGATGTCCTACTTCTAGTGAGTGGGCGAACGGTCGGGGGAGCCGTGCGGCAGTAGTCAGCGGGCACAGTGATGAGATCCATCGATCGTCCAAAGACAGAAAACGGTTCTCAAGCTGACATCCACCCACCTGTTCAGGAACATCTGGAAGAGGGTTGGGTAGCGAGGGTTACACGCTATCTTGTCTCTCCTTGGCGGCCGACGAGGTGGAGGGAAGAGATAACTGCGATGGATCGGATACGTAGATACGCCTGATGCGGGAATAGCCAGCCAATTCATCCGGGCTCCTTCGATGGATGGAAGGCCGGCCAGCCCTGACAGAGAGGTGAGGTGTGAGAGTCAGAGAAAAAATAAGGACCGACGCGGATGCCGATGCCGACAGGCTTGAAGTCGCGCAGCCAAAACAGCCCCCAAGGCAGCCCATCGACCAACGGCAATTGAACCTGCATCTCTCCGTCCCTGACAGCAGAAAGCACACAAGCATATCTGGCGTCAAACGGTTCATCAACGTAGTGCAGCAAGGAAAGTCGATCGACATGAGTGTTTGAAAGACAGCCAGCTCGCTCGCCAAGATCGGTGCTTATTTATGGTTTTGGGTGGATCCCAGCCTGCAGTTGTTTGGGGAAATCGCAGCAAACCCCCAGGGAGCCCCTGCCGATTGCCCACTGGCCAGCAGACCCCCCGGTCGGCTCTCCAGACCCTCCGCCCGCAGGCAATCCGCCAATCCTCGTGCGTGCCAGCACATCAACGTCCTCAAGCCCCGACATCCCTCCCATTGGCATGGATCCCGATCACCTCTGAGTCCCCCACGACCACTCGCTCCCGCCCAGTCTCGGACCACTTTCGCTGCCCGCCGCGAGGTGCCCAGTTCCAGGTTGAGCCCTAGAGAGGAGCCCACCTACGAGGCGCCCCGAAGCGACAGTGATGGTCGGGTCAGCATGGAGGACGACCATGGAGACGAGGCTGCTTCACGCACCGGCCCGTTCGTCGACCATCGACACGCAGAGCGGCCCCCGTTCCCACAGCAGCAGCAGCAGCACCAACAGCACCCCAACTACTCCCACGACCGCGACCAACTGCGCTACCGACAGCACCTGCCACAGCCTCAGCAGCTAACCTACCAGACGCAGCCCACCAGTCCCGACTCGGGCTCCTCGTCATCTCCGTCTCCGTTTCCCCCGTTGACACCAGGCTTCGACGGCCGCCCCAGCCAGATTCCCATCGCCTCGTATGCCACCGCAAACGCGCAGGCCTACGCTGCCAATGCCCGCATCGACGATCCTCTAGAGCCCGACGAATTCTATCGCAGCTACCGCGGCGTGCAGCCTGGCGATGTCATCGCGCCCTCGATCGACTTGATGGCCACCGCCCCCGCCGTCCAGTCGAGCGCCAGCCACCAAGTGACATCGCTGCGGTCCAACGGCAACGGCACCACGCCGAAACATCCAGCCGTACCCGCCGGCCGAACCCCTCTCCGAGGCGGCTTTCGCTCCGTGTCCAACCCCGTCGACGACCGTCAGGCTTCTGTGACCAGGCAGCAGTCGGCGCCGGGCAATGGCTACAACCCCGCAGCTGGCGCGTTCCCTCCGAGCGTGAAAGACCTGAAGAAGAAGTTTGACCAGACCGGGTCGCAGTCGAGCTCCTCTGCCCGGAAGAATGCTGCCAGGCCCACGCGGGAGGTGCCCTCGGCAGGATCGAATGGGCGGTCAGCAGGGCTGGGAGGTGGCCCGCCGTCGTATGGCTCTCTGAGAGTTCCGTCAAGCCGAGAGACGGGTCATGAGACAGCAAGGGCGTCAAGCGTCAGGGGGACACAGCGACCGAAGTTCGTTCCAGAAGATCAAGCATCGGCGAACCAGCAATCCTTCGCCAGCAGGATCAGCAGGCCCCGTAACACCGTTTCTCCGAGCAGCCAAGCGTCCAAATCTTTGACGCAGCTGCCACCAGGGGTTTCGTCCGATTTGCCCGCGTCCCCGCCTGTTCCTGGGCGTTCGAGCGGTTTGCTCTTCGGAGAAATACTACCCGAGTACAGTGACTCAGCAACGGCTGGTTTTGGAATTGAGGAACCTCGGCAGAGGAGGACGTCGGAATCCAGCGTGCAAAATGTCGTCAGGCCTCACGTTCGAAGTCTTTCCGACCCCGACCATGAGCCGGAGCCACCTTCTCCAACCGACTGGTACCGCGCAGTCGCGGCCGATCAGAAGGCCCAGGAGCACCATGCTCCAAAGCTAATTACAGGCCACTCCAGAGCGCACAGCGACCTTGCTGGATCGAAGCTGAACACGAGCCGTGCGAACCAGAGGACCCAGGGCGCGGCCAGGCAAATGCGCGACGACTCCTCGCCGACGTCTCCAACATCCCCGACGTCTCGACTCCCGATCCTGATGAGGAAGATGAACAGCAGCTCGGGCGCCCCAAGCCCAACCTCTACGCGGTCTAACTCTCCTGCTACGTCAAAACAACTAACTGCCGGCCGCTCAACCAAGCAGCACACGACTGCGAGAGCCAAGACGCCCACCAGTCGATCAGCAACACCAGCGCGGGCGAAGACTCCCACGCCTAGCCATACTCCAGGCTCTACGAGGAAACCTCCACCTTCCAACGTTGCAACATCATCAAACGGACGACTAAACGCCTACGTGTCGACGCCAACCCCAAAGCTCTCGCCTAGTCTGCGGAGCTCCCGTCCACGGCAGTCAGTTGCTACGGCCACGACTGCTGCGTCGAGGATGAGAGCGGGTCCCCGGCCGCCATCGCCAACGAGATCAGCTCAACGAAGTACGTCTAAGGCCGATGAATCCGCAGCCCGCAGACGCAAGATCTCGGTAGGCCCGATTGATTTTGCGCAACGCCGTGAGACCATCAAGCTTGCGTACAGCAAGTCCATCCGAGACTCGCAGGCTCGGGAAGCAAGACAGGCGGCAGCGGAGCGGAGGAAAAAGGAGTTGGAGGTGGTGGCAAGAGTCAAGCTCGAGGCGGAAGCGGCGACCTCGGGCATAGCGGCTGCGGCTGCCGCTGCGGCGGCCGCTGCCATCAGTGTTGTACCCTCACCCTCAAGTGAGACAGGCCGGACCCCTGAACTAGCGACCCCGACTGAGCGGACAGCTACAGAGGTGCCGCTGAAGATCACAACAAATTTACCCCCATCGCAGCACCAAGCCGTCCCGAAAGCATCCTCTCATTCGGACTCGCCGACGCTGGGAATACCCGGGAGCTTTCCTACTGCTGGATCCCCGCGACTGGACGAATACGATGATGTTCCGCTTTCTGCTGCCTCCGAGGCTTCTGCCACCACCATGTTCGACATCGACGAACAAACCGAGCCCGCTCGGCCGGAAGGTGTGTTCGAAGGCACCGCAACGATTGACCAGGACTTGGGGATTTCCATGCCGGCTCACTCCCAGGCGTCTATCAGCATGGAATTTCCAACGCGGCCAGCGCCTCCCACTCTCCACAAAAGGGCATCCTATCAGTATCCCTTTGACGACGAGGAGGACATGGAGGACGACGACGACGACGACGTGTCAACAAAACTGTCCCTCGGCGCATGCTCGCAGGAATCCCCTCAAATCACGCCTACCCGCACTGAGTTTGAGCTGCCGCCGGCAGCGTCGGAGCCGTGCGAGGAAGAGTATGAACCGCAACCTTATACGTACGCGTCTCAAAACTATGAGACAACGGTCACGATCTTGGGCCCTGAGTCTGATTTCAAACCGTCGTACAAGGATCACCTCGGTGACACGACGCCGGCAGCCGAGTTGCTTCAGGAGCACGAACCACCAGTCAACGAGGCGCCTGAGATTATCACTTCGGAGATTTTGCGCTCGGGCAACATGGCACCCGCCAATGTGCGAGTCGACGTTAGTGATTTGGACCGCTTAGAGGATTTCTACACCGGTCCGCGCTTGCGTGACAATATCGCTGCTTTGCGTGACTCCACCCCTGCTTCGTCCGATGTTGATGTCCCATACGACCCCCCGCTATCATCCGCAGACTATCAGAAGGCTGCCGATACGTCACACAGCCTCGCAGTACCTGCATTGCTCTCCCCCGCAAATCGCCTGAGCCAGGGCTCAACATGGACCGACTTTTCGTTCGGAAGTGATGATCGTGACGCGGGGCCGGCAAGTTCCGCCGCACATTCTCACGACTTGGAGATTCCTCCGGAGAGGCGGTCGACTTTCAAGCTCACGCCGTCCACGGATGACCTCAGTTGCCACGGGTCTAGCGTGGGCGACATCAATCAAAGTCCTGAACGCTCGCCGCTGGCCAAGCCCAGCGTATCCCCTTCTATGCTGGCCGACTCGCCGCGCGGCAAGCACCGACTCCCAGACCTCAATGCAGGTGATGACTTCGCCATCCCCTTCTCATCCCAGCCCCGGAGGGTGCCACTCCTGCCCAACCACGAGCCACCGCCTCCTCCTATTCCCGAAAATGAGTATCGATTGGATAGCGCAATCTACGAACCGGACAGCCGGCCAAATAGCTACTCGTATGCCCAAGAGGAGGAAAGCGCAAGCTCCGCGCAGCCAAGCGTGTCGAGCTTGACGCGCAATTCGACCCGGAAACTCACGCTTGAGTCATCGAAGCCGCCCAGCATTGCAAGCAGTACACACAAAGCTCAGCCATCCGAATCCCAGAGTCTGCTCAGCGACGAACAGAAGAGGCTGCGACAACGTCAACTAGTCATCCGCGAGCTCATCGACACTGAAGACGTCTTCGTCAGAGACATGAGCATCGTGGAAGAGATCTACAAGGGCACAGCAGAAGCGTGTCCGGGACTCGACAGCAAGACCATCAAGTTGATCTTCAGGAACAGCGACGACATAATTGGATTCCACGCATCGTTGCTCACGCAGCTCAAAGAGTCAGCACTGAGCGTCTACACACCCAAGGGAAGGAGATCGCCGGTTCAAATACCCGAGTCTGGAAGGGATGCAGACTCAGTGACCCTTGTCTCGATGCATTCCGGCGGCACAACACAGAAATCCGAGATTGGTGACGAAAAGGATCGCCAGACTGCTCTGGGGCCTGTCTTCTCAAGGAACATTGAGAGACTCAAGACAGTACACGAGGCGTACTTGAAGTCCAGTGACCTCTCGACCAAGCGCCTCCTTCAGATTCAGGAAGACGATACTGTCAACTTGTGGCTCAAGGAATGCAATGAGGCGGCCAAGGACTTGACAACCGCATGGAATCTCGATTCCCTCTTAATTAAGCCAATGCAACGCATCACCAAGTATCCCGACATTCTAACTCATCTGCTCAAATATACTCCAGCAGACCACCCAGACCGCGAAGCCCTCGTCATCGCAAAAGCTGACGTCATGACGGCTATCGAAGATATCAACAAGACGAAAAAGAACTTCGAGCTTGTCGGTCAAATTGTCGGGAGGAAGCGCAAAGAATCAGATGTCAGGGCTGGCATAGCTAGGGCCTTCGGCAAGCGGGTCGACAAGCTACAGGCACCATCCAAAGCCGCCGACGATGACGAGTTTGCCAGGCTTCATGAGAGATTCCAGGACGATTACCTTCGACTTCAGGTGGTTTTGAGGGACGTCGAGTACTACACCAGAAATGTTGCGACTTACGTCCACGAGTTTCTCCAGTATCTCTCGTCGATGGAGCTGGTTATGCGCCTGCAGCCCTCAAGAGATTATGCGCACCTGGAGAGCAAGTGGGTTCAGTTCAACGTATCCATGAGGGATATCGAAAAGATTGCGCTGGAGAAGCATGTGAGTTTGTCGTAATGTCCTGCCCAGACCAATGTCACGTCTTGCTAACTTGGGTGCAGCTGTCTGATGTTAGAAAGCACGTCATTGAGCCATTTGAGCAAGTTATCAGGTGCTATGGCAATCCCACGCTTGCGCTGAAGAAGCGGGCGAAGCGCCGGCTGGACTATGACAAGCATGTCCAGCTCAAGGCAAACGGCAAGAAGGTGGATAAATCACTTACCGAGCTCGTCGAGCAGTACGAAGCACTCAACGACACTTTGAAGAAGGAGCTCCCAAAATTATCCGCACTAACTGCCAAGGTTGGTAACATATGTCTCGGCAAGTTTGTCAGCATTCAAGCAGCATGGTATCTCGTCTGGAAGGAGAAGGTGAAGGCCCCTCTCCAAGACTTGGGCCATGTTCCAGAGCTTTCCGAGATTGTGACGACGTTCCAGAGGGAGTTCCAGCTTCAAGAGGAGAGGGCAAGCGCAATCGGAATCTTGAATCCTACTCTGAGAGGCCGGACTTCTCAGTCAACTACAGATGATACTTCATCTACCCTATCCAAGACCAGGTCTCGGCCAGAAAATCTGCTTCCATCTCGCGGCAGGGGCCTTTCCATCAACAGCGACCATGTGCCGAGCCTGCCCACGCCGGACTTCGCGAAGCGCAACAGCGGCCAGTTTAGCTTATCGCCCTCAAGCCCGGGTCACTACTACAGAGACTACTATTCGGGTATCAACGGGCACACACGTGGAATCTCTGGCTCGCCCATCACCCCGGAGCCGTCCTCCGCAACTCGTCCGACAATGGGGTTGGCTCGTCCTAGCACCGGACGGAGCTTCGAGTCGACTAGCATCCCTCGGCAGAGTTCTGAGTCCACTGCCAATGCGACAACTCTGAATTGGCGTGATTCGAATTCTACCTATAACTCGAACTATCCCAGTACAGAGGCGCGGCGATTGTCGGGCCTGTTTCACTCGGCGCTGCCGCTGCCAGACGGGCCGGAAGAGAGCACAAGATCGTCTAGGGCTTCGTCCAGCGAGCGCCCTGGCAACAATGGTTACCGGATCTTGTGGCTGGCGGCGTCACTGTTTGAGTTCAATATTGAAACAACAAAACATGAAGCTGGGTACCCTTATCTGACGTACCAAGCTGGCGAGGTATGTTTACCTAAGTCATGGAGACAGGTCAAATGTGCTGACATGGTGGCCAGATATTCGATGTCATTGCCGAAAAAGGCGAGCTTTGGCTAGCCAAGAACCAAGACGACCCGCAAAACTGTGTGGGATGGATTTGGTCCAAACACTTTGCCAAGCTGGCTGACTCTTGATGAGAAGCATGGCTGCTGTATGTGTTTGCTTCGATCTTTGTTTCTTCTCTTGTGTCATCTGGAGTCGTCGTTTTTTTCCGCCCGCGCGGGCGTGTTGAGATAAGCATGGGACTGATCATAGCACTGGACTTGATGAAAAGAGAAGCAAAAGAAAGCATGGCGTTCCGAGTAGCTATTCATTGTGTTTTGGGAGGGGTCGCGGGCTTGGAAGAGTATCTATGGGATGACCGAAGTTGGGTGGGCAGGCAGGCGGCAAACGTGTAATATTTTACTCCTATTGTTTTCTACTTTTATCTCTACACTGATGCGACGGAAAGGCAAGAAAAGACGGTGGGCGCCAGCTGGTATAACCTAGTCTAAAAAGGGAACAACACGGAACGGGGAGGGACGTTGAGGAAGGGGGAAAGATAAGATGGGAACTACAGATACATCTCATATCACGGATGGGGGTACTCTACGGGACGGACGGATATGAGCGAACAAGCAAGCGGTCGGGATGGTGCCGATGGTTTTATGGCAAGGATAAACAGGTATCTAGGCAGCACAGAAGGCGGGGATGGGTTGAAAATATACAGGTCATCTGTCGATGTGATTACTATCTCGTGGATCTTGACGTTGAAAACATTTTGCTGCGTGTATTGACGACAAGTTGCCCGCCTGGCCTTGGTCGTCAAAGTTTGCATTCCGATTGTTCAGACGTGGTAAAGTTGGCAAAAAGAATAAGAGCGATTAAAGCAAAGAAGTCATCGCACCCCATTGTCAATCAAGTCTAAAACTTGACTGCCAAAAATGGCAAAAATAATGTCGACGTGGGCCTGATTCGAACAGACGCTCCCGAAGGAACAAGATTTCTAGTCTTGCGCATTAGACCACTCTGCCACCACGCCTAATTGGACATTCAGCACTGGGTTATTTCCCGTTTTGTAACTCTAGACTGAAGAGGGCAATCCGGAGGATAAGGGGCTGTGAGGGGCTAGGGGTCCGTCCCAAGGGGGTGGCATGTCAACAGTGCGAGTACGGAATAGGAGAGCAGTTCGTCGTTGGGCTAGTATGCTTATTCTTTGCGGAGTATAGTAGTGCTTTAGTGCCGGCGAATTGGCGAGACAGGCTGGTAACAAGCTGCCAGTGATCAATGAGTCTGAGGAGAGGGGCTGCGACGAGCATGGCCGGACCTCCACTTTGCAGCCGGCGAATGTCTCCCTTGGTCGACTTGCAGTGCGAAGGTGCGATGGCGATGGAAGGCGGTGCTTTGCCTCAGACACACTGCATCCCGCATCGAGAGGCCAGGAGGCCAGTTTCGGAACGAGAGGCACGTCGATCAATACAGGGCCGGGGCCTCCCGTCCACCGCTGTCCTAGAAGCGAGCGAGTGATGCGATGCGGGCGCGGCTCGCCAGCCGGGAGAGAGCAACCCGGTTTGTGGGAGGGTCGGGTATCGCTGGCTGCCGGAGTGCACCTAGTAAAGAAAAAAAGGAAGTCGCTTGCTCCCATTCTCAATTGCCGAGGACGACATTGTATCTCAAAAAGTCGAAACGCACTATGCATCTGTGACGGCCATCATCATGTCAACCCTACCCCTGTCGACGCTGACGAACCGCGCGATCTGGCTGCAAGGAACTCTCCGCGCGGGAGATCATGACGGTGACGGATCGTGACGTAAGATTTGTGCATAGCATCGAGAAGCTCATGGTCCTCACCGATTGTCTCGTGTGTCTCTCGACGTGCTCTCCGCTCGCTTGGCTCCCGTCCGTGTGCCCGGCGTCGGTTCGGTCGGCCGACACGGTTGCCGTCCGATCTGGTTCCTTGGCACCGCCGATCATCTCACCCTCTCGAACCTCTGCAACTTGTCGTGACGATTCTAGAAGGACTTGACGCGCAGATCAGAGGATGACGCCGCTAATTTCTCGCTGGAAAGGTGTGAGCTGCGAAGGGAAATTGCTGACTGCCATCAGACGTCAAATGTCACAGCAGACGACGACACAGTAACATCGGAATATTATCCCTAGGATGCCATCTGTCACAATCTGTGGCA
Organism: Podospora aff. communis PSN243; assembly: GCA_033296975.1. Taxonomy (NCBI): domain Eukaryota; kingdom Fungi; phylum Ascomycota; class Sordariomycetes; order Sordariales; family Podosporaceae; genus Podospora; species Podospora aff. communis PSN243. The sequence goes on along the minus strand of MU865938.1, from coordinate 141,643 downwards.
TCGAGACATCAGCACGTGGCACCCGCTGTAACAATAATGACAGACAGTCGTTCATTGAGACATCAGCTTCGCTCTCGGTAGCCCCAGGTTGGAAAGGGTTAGGTGAGCTTCTCACTCAACGCCTTGACTTCTACCGTCGCCCTGCAGGAGTCAAACCAAGGACCAAAGGTAAACGGTTGAGTCGAATATCAACACCCAACAAAATACGCCAACTGCCTCTGGCCATCCCCCTTTGCCCTCGGAAGCTGTGCCGAGATCTTCAAAGATGCGGCTCGGCCCACCAGCGCGCAAGAATCGACATCGCCCAGGTGCTTGCAGCCATGCCAGCTTGTGACGATGTCGTTTCCACCATCTCACCTGGCAGATCAAGTTTGGATCCGCCCCCGAATCGTGTTGCAGACATGATCGGAATGGCTTGGATGGTGTTTCTCTACCGTTCACCCGTCAGACACGGATTTGTCTCGCCCGTTCCGTGCGCAGAGCGAGTTCCTCCAGTTGAGCATTCGCAGTTCACACTTGGTCAACACCCCTTCGTCTCGCCTTGCCAAGGCTCCTCCTTAATTGCACTGGCGTCGGTGCTATGCGGCTGCGCTTGCCCCAGAGTTGCGGCGGCGGCGTTTTGGCGCCGAAATCTCATTCATTTTTTCTATTCCCGTCCAAGGAGCCATCCTTCAGGAGGTCGGAAAACGCTCCCATGTCGCAGTTACCTCGCTGAGCACTTTTCTCCACCCATCACCCATCCTCGGCGGCCACCGGTCTCTCGACACCCAGTTCGAGGCACAGTGTGTGCGTAGTGTGACTATCGCAGCCGAAAGGAGACTATTTGTCCTCTGTTATACCATCCGTTAATGGCGCCGTGGCATGCGAATGCTCGAGCTACTGCCGCCGTAAGAGTCTGGTGTGATCGGTCAGCCGTCGCACTGCCCACCATTGGGCAGTGCTATTCCCCACGCAGACCGAGATCCATGGGAGAAGCCATACTGGTACCGAATCCGGTGCCGCTCACCGCCCCTCCCACGCGAGGGGCTCCTCCTGTTGCTAGACGTCGAGCGTGCTAGATTGCCACAGAAAGTCAGCCGGCGTCTGGGCCAGCGGTGTCTGCTTAACCTGCATGATGTCTAGACCTTTCTGCTGTTGAGACGGTGTCCGTAGTAGCAGAATCGTACAGACCCCACCACACCGGACGTTTCTCTTCTGGAGTAACATCCGATCGCAGCCACGGCAGGTGGCCAAATACCGACCGGATATGAGTCCGCCCGTGGCTGGGTTGCCCGCCACGGGAGATTGCTGAGACCAGGCGCGGCTTCGGGAGGACAGCCTCTGTCCTGTCTTGGGCCGTCCCACCAAGATGTCGAGTTAGGTGAGATAGAAAGGTCTGGGGATAACCATGAGCCGAAAACCATGGTCACGAGCGCGTTGTCGAGCTCCGCTCTCCCAAGCTCTAGAGATCATCTCTGAGCTGATTTGGTCGTACCACGTAACCACCATGAGCAATGAACGGGTCCATGCCATGTCCTCCAAAGGGTGTCCCAATATGGTGCCAAGCCTGACCGAGGACACAATGTGTGGTTTCTGCACCAAAGGTTCAGCATCGAATCTTCTCCCACATCGATGATCAGATCGTTTAGGACGGCTTGTGCTTGGGGGTGGGTGTGTCTCCCGCGGTATTTCAAATCAGGGAAGGAGGGAGAAACACTTATCAGAGTCGATTGGTTGCCTGGAAATTCGTTGCGCGGGTGCGAGTAGAAACGGTTCCGGACCGGACAGCCCCAAACCAGATCCTGCTCAGTCTTGGAAACGAGCCTGTGTTTGCAAACATGCCACCTTCGCAAAACAGGCCACTGCAAACCCGCAGGTTGCGATGCAAGATATGCCTCTGGTAGGCGTCGCTGGCTTTGGTCTTTGGAATGAGACGAAGCTTCAGGACAGATTGACAACATCGACTTTTTTTCGCGGCCCAGCGCCTCTTCGGCCGTGCACGATCAGACGTTGCTCGCATAAACACGCATGGAATGACACTGCGTGAACCTGTTTGAGGTGCACGGATGTGGATGTGGAACATCTGGAAGCCTTCCTCAAGAGTGTTGCCCGAGGTCCGTGAACTTTCGATCTCCAACGCTAGAAATGGAAGACTCGAACGAATTTGGCAAACTGACGCAATCCATGCAAACCGGAGCTTGGGAACTGCGGAATCGCCGCCCGCCCGGAAAGCCACGAGATCGCAGAGACATAGCAAACGCCGGAGAGAGAGACATCGTCCACAAATTGGTGACAAGACGGCCCAGTTCCGAGACTGCTTGGACCAACATGTGAGCTGCGAGGTGTATGGGGTCGAGTACCCGTGCGACGACGCAGAGCAGGATGCTTCTGCGCACACCGAGGCATCGCTGGACAAGCTAAACCTCCTTGCACGCACCCGGCTAGCCGTCATGGCGGTGAAAGCCGCTTATACCAGCCAGGAGAGGTGACCGGGCCCGGAGTGCTCGGATTCGAGAGTTGAGACGGCCCTCCCGCTGCAAATGGCCGCAACGGCGGAACGGCAAGGGGCTGCGGGGGGCTACGATACTGATCGACCCCAGGGTTGATAGATTGGTTGAAGTGGCTGTGCGCGTGTGGATTATGTGGTGTTCAGACGATCTGACTCTTCGGATGAGCAGTATCTCCACCCCTCCTCCTCTTCTTCTGCTAGACTTCAAATTTGCAGATGAACTCCAACTGCTTCTGGTGATCGTTGAGGGGTTCCCGTTCTTGGCGACGGAAGACAGTCGGTGGTGTCAGAGTTGACCCTGGATTTGGCCCGTGCCGCAGTAAACCCCGTTGAGCGCAGGCTGGCGTCTTCTGTTGTGCAGCGGCCTGCAGCCGCTGTCAAGTGAGTGGGGTCTGGGGAAACACCCCTGACGCCACTTTCCGCGTGCTCCGCTGCCCTCTCGCACTGTCCTAGACTGCCGCGACAGTGGCCGGGCCGGACCACGGCTGCCAGCCCCCAAAACGGTCCAACCCAGCTGTCTCGGAGGACCTCCGCACCCGCCTCAGCTGCAAGACATGCCCCGTCCGAAGACAACACGCAATGTGCGGGGATGCCACGGTCCATGCCCAGATTGTCGCGAGACACCTCTTGCCAGGGAGGTAGGGGAACGGAAAGGGTCCTTTCGAGTTCCCAACTTCGGGGACAGAGTGTATTCGGGTCACGGGTTTTTTTTTCACATTCTATTCTTGGAAGTTATAGCGAAGCGGGAAGTCGTCCGTAGAGTATTCCGCGGTCGTTGAATGGCGTTCCGCTCCGGGCGGAAGCGCTGTTCATCTTGGGGGGTGAGTCGCAGGGCGCGTTCATAAGAGTGCCTCGAATCTCGTCGTCCGTGGGGTTTCTTCGAAGGCGACCGCAAGCATGACTCCAAACCAGCATGCTGCAGAAGACGGGACAGAAACCCTTGCGTCTGATTGGATGTGGCGAAATGTTGAACTCGGTGTTACACGACTTATAGCCTCAAGTTGGCAAGGATGTTGCCAAAGGTGGGCAGTTTGGACCACTGAATCTGTCTGCTCCCAAATCGGCAGAGCGCACTCGCATGAGCTTCTAGCCTGGGCAAAAGAGCGAAGCCATCGAATGGGAATGCTCCCAGCTACCCGGCCGCCGTTGCTGCGCCGTCGCGTCGCTGTCACTCGGAGGTGCGGTTTCGATACACTGGGTGTGCAGTCTGTCTGTCTCGCCATCCAGTACCGGTAGGAGGCGTTGGCGCTCATCGTGGTGGGCCTGGGAATCCCACCACACCCCAAGAGCAGAAGGTGTGACGGCTGGAAACGAGAGTGGACGACAAACGGGAGAGAACTGGCGGCCAGGGGCGGCCACAGGACCTGCCTCCACCATCCACCGAGATATAGGTGACAGCCAGGGATCGCGAACGGGAGCTAAATTGCAAATGTCAATCAGCACCCACCTTGTGACCCTCTGCCCGTCCAGATGGGAACGAGCACACACCTTCTTGCATGTCGACTCGCGAGCCGCGCAGGCGCACGCGGAGCCGGGGGTGGCCAATCGAGACGCCCAGAACCTCCCAGCGACGGGAGGCAGGACGTCGCCGCAAAGCTACTGTCGTGCGTCGCTCAAAGGAGGTAGCTAGGTGGTATCCCGAGACCCTCATCCCCACCAAGGACAGAATGCAAATGCGTACGACGTCCGCGACATTCGACGCGGTGAGGGATCTGCGCTAGAAGAGTCGGACGGTCGTGGAGCTCCACCGACGGTTTGAGATGAAGGATGTTGGAGCGACACAGGATTGGGAAGTCCTGGGAGGGCAAGAGGGCGCCCTTGCGCCCCAATTGAGCTTGGAAGGGGCGCGAGGGGGGGTTTGGCATACCCTGCAAGGAAGCCGCGACCTGGAAGCGCATCTGCAGCGCGGCAGCATCGCTGATTTTTCCACCCCCCCTCCCCTCTGTGCCATTGCTGTCCGTCTTGGGAGAATGGGAGGTTGTAGCCTGGTAAATCGCACCGGGGACCCCTTGCTTCTGTCCCGCGACACACAGACTCGGGCGCCTCAGGTCGGGTTGGCATTTCATCAGCGATTTGCTCACTCGCAGTCTCATCCACGTCCGTGGAAGAGTTGACGACAGCAGCGCAGACTGTGCCGGAACCAAGACTTCCCGCTGGACTCGACCTAAAAATCAGTCCCTGTCGTCCGTGAGCATCCTGCGTCTGCATTGGAAAACCCACCCAAGCTGATGGGATGGAAGCCTGATCTGGACTCACCTACTCCTTTCAGGAGAACATCTCTGCTGATGCCAGGCGATCATTCCACGAGGGGGTAATGCCCGTCGGCACGGCTTTCGCCGCCGCCCTGCGCTAGACCCGCCGTCGTCGGTGTTCACATCTTCAGGAATCGGTCTGGTGCTTACGGCCACCAACCGAGCGCGCAAGGTAGCTGACAATCAGGGCTTCTGTCTGCCACACCATCCGGTCAGGGCAGGTCGCTCCCGAAGGCTCCGCGGCGACTGGCGGATGGACAGTGGCGTGGGAGCTGGCTCCCCGAGAGACGGGGTACGATCGGCCTGTCGTGAGCCGGTCAGGTGAGCTGGTGCAATAGCAAACGAAGAAGTAAGGGGGATAAAAATAACACAAGATAGTTTTCAAGATTGTTAACTCTCGCTTCCCAAATTGAAAGCTCCAGGTTAGCAGCGTGTCTTAACGTTGCGGCTGAAGAAGAGGCGGGAAGCGGGAGGTGCCAAGACCTCGAGGTGTTATGTCCACGAGTCTGTAGCTTTGACATCACCCAACCTGTCGGGCAGCTCCCAGGTCGACGACTTGGACCTTCCCTGGTGCCAGACGAAAGCCCGCGCCGGCTAGCGCAACCAAGATCCAAGACGCGCAGAGTACGTGCCCACGAAAAAGTCCCGCGGATCACTCCTCACGTCCAGTGCAGGCGGCAGGGCGGGGCCCTTTGGGTTTCGGATGCTATAAGGCAGACTTCCGTACACGCCCCTCGACAAAAAAAAATATGCTGCCATATCCCACTGCAAGGGTCGAAAGCAAACTCCATGTCCTGCGGCGAATAATTGCCTACCGTGATCTCCAGCACGGACAGGTGGACGTCTGCAAGGCTATGCCTACTTACACCCCGACGTGGTTTGCTACACGACCCTTGCACCATTGTATTTTAGGTAGACAGCCCCGCCCTGCCGCCCCTTGGGCTTGCGCTGAACCTAGCTTTCCTCCTGCATCAATCTTATCAGTTCACGCCCTCATAGCCGTCCCACCTCGTCCCTACCTCTCTACGTTGCCTCCACCATCGTCCGTCTGGGGCAGGGTCCCACCACAAGGTTCGCGACCTCAACCCGGACCTGGGGTTTGCTTCCCTGTCGACATACAAGGTCAAACTCGACGCCAATTGCGAGCTTAGACGCGCACGGCGCGCAGCTTGTTTTGACTTGCCGAGGTCTTATATAAACTATCCCCCCGCCTTCCAACGTCTGGGTCCGCCTGGTTCAGCAAACCGATCGATCTCACACCAGGACCCGACACCAGCGAAAGTTGCCGCCCGCGCCTGGAGCAACCAAAGATGCATCAACCATCCTACCCAGGCTATTCCCAGCCGTACCCACCGCAGCTGCCGTCGATGCCGCCCCCGGCAGCCCCGGCGCCGCACTACCCCCAGGATAACCTTCAGATGGCTGCCGCCCAAATCGCCGCCCCTCCGCAGCAAAGTCCGCTGAGCGAGACATCGCAGTCGCAAGACCGGCAAGCGCTGTCGGCCGACCAGCAACGACAACAAAAGATCAACCTGGAGCCGTATTCGCGGGACGATGAGAATGGCTGGGTTTACAAGTAAGTCATGGCTGCGGGTTACGCCCTGCTATGTTGGTCAGTGGCTGATTCCACATCTGTCAGGCTGGTTGTTGTACAGCAGCCGCAACGCGCCCGAATGTGCGGTTTCGGCGACAAGGACCGCCGACCCATCACCCCGCCTCCCTGCGTCAGGCTCATGGTTATAGATAAGAAGACAGGAAAGGAGGTAAACTGCAAGTAGGTCACGTTCCGGTTGCCCTACTGAATGCGCGCGGCCTTGCTCACCAGGCCCCTCTCACGCATAGTGAAATCGAACATACCATGTATGTCTTGAATGTAGACCTCTGGTCAGAGGATGCCTTGAGGGAAGTCAACCTGGTTCGGCACACCACAGCAACCCCATCCATCTCATCGACCACGCCTGCTTCATACGCCTCGATCGAACAGACTACCCCGGCCTTTTCAAATGTTCTGCCTTCAAGTCGTGATACCGGTTACGGTCCGCCGATGGGGTACCAATCCCAGGGGCCGTCGGTAAACCCATACGCAATGCAGCAGTCATATCCAGGTATGTCTCCCGGCACCTTCTGTGAGCAGGCGCGATTTGGTACTAACTCCTACGGCCAGGTTATCCGCCACAAAACGGTGGAGGTTATGGCGCCCCAAACCAGTACTACTCTCACGAGTTCCGCCCCGAGATGCAGGCCATCCCGCAACTCGCATCGCAAGGCCCGGGATACCATCCCCCACGAGTGTTCGAGGGTCCTTTTGGCATGTCCCAGCGCCTTTCCATTAGCGGCAGCCAACCTCAAGGCATGTTCACCCGGAACCTGATCGGAAGCCTTGCAGCTAGCGCCTTTCGCCTCGTCGACACTGAGGACAAGGATGGCATTTGGTTTGTTCTGCAGGATCTCAGCGTGAGAACCGAGGGCAACTTTCGGTACGTGCAGCCTCCCCTGCTCACGATCGATCTCCCATGTTCGTATTCCGCAAATAAACTGACCAAGCTGAAACCTGTAGCCTCCGATTCTCCTTCGTCAATGTCGGAGTTCCAAATATGAACAGCCAGCCGTCTGTCAACCAAGGAAGAGCACCCGTTCTTGCATCAGTTTTCAGCGACGTCTTCCAGGTCTACTCGGCTAAGAAATTCCCTGGCGTCTGCGACAGCACGCCTCTGAGCAAGTGTTTTGCCACACAAGGCATCAAGATTCCGATAAGGAAGGAGGGAGAAAAGAAAGCGCACGACGAAGATTACGACGACTAGATCATATCGGTCCTCGAATGCCACACTTCCCTTTGATTCAAGCCTTGATAGATCTAGACGCTTTGAAAGGACAATGAAAATACCTTGCTGTGTTCTCGGTTTACCCTTTTCAGCGTCATCACCCCTGGAACGGGTTAGGGTTACGGCTGTGGCTTGGAGGCATAGGTCTTGAGGAATGCGAATCCGATCACCAAGCAAGCGCTGGATTTTGTACGGCAGGTCCATTGATACAGGGCGCGGGATAGTTGGAGTCTCATGAATCAGCATTGTGTCGAGACGGCTTGGAGTTGGAGGCTCTTTGGAATATACCTGATTTTGTGTTTTCGAAAAGCTGGGCGAGAACTCATTTCATTGACTCTTTGCATACACTAGGAGTTGTGATTTATCGGAAAACGTATCAGGGTAAGAGGGGAGTAGGCCTTTGCACTCCACGAAGTTTAGAGCTCAGAGGACCCGACCGGTGCCGCTGAAAAACCGGACCTTCAGCCACGGACTACGTCAGTGTAGAAGATGGCTTACTACTCTCTGCCACAGCCTCTCAGTTCCTTCTTTTCTTGGGACTTCTGGCCGAAGGCATACTCTTCGGGAGGCTGACATGTCACGTCGGTCCTCGCAAGGGGGCAGGTTGCTTCTGCTGGACTAATGCCTCGTAGAGACGCCTGTTAGCCTTCTCTACGGATGAGATGAGAATTTCGTTCCATAGAAAGTTACTTTAGAACGCTAAAAACCCGACGTTTGTGAAAGAGTCCATGCTGACCAACAGGATGTCCAGACCTTCTCTATAAAAGTAGCGGGTCCATGTGGAATTCACCTTGATAGAATAACGTTTATGAGTGAGGGCTCAGGTATCGTGAGCTTGAGCAGGGATCAAACCTATATTGAGACCCAGGTGTTTCTTGGAGGGAAGTAAGACAGCACCCGCCCAGCACCGGCGGCCCACGATCTTATGTTGTTTCGGCGGTCTTGGGTCACCACAGGGCAGCTTCAGAAGAGGCCAGTTCGGGCAAAGTTCGGGAAACAACTTGGGTTTAGCCCCTTGAGCCCTATCCTCGGTCGATGTCCGGCTGGGAGATGCGTACACCTCAACCAGATTCACCCCTGAACGGCTTAGATAACCCCGACTCCCCAAGCGGACCCCGACCCGGACAGAGCCTGCACCCCAGAAGCTCCAATCGCTAGTCAACATACCAGACCCCGACTTCTGCACGACATGCCCTCCCTCTGCCAGCTTGGGTTGGGAAGTCCCACTTCCGCGAACAACTCCAATGCTGGACTTTGCCCGTGATGCTCTTGATCGCGAGGCGAGGCCGATCTCTGCATTCCATGCTCTTCCTCCTCTCCAGTCGCGGCCCCGCCGTCCTCGGAAGCTGGGCGGGCTCGGACATCCCCTTGGGGCGGAAAGGTCGCGTCATACCCCATCTGGCCGTAAGGCGTGCCCGGCCACATGGATGACCTACCATCGGGGGCGGCCTCTGCCGATATGCAAAGCACAATGAAGGGGTTCCCGAGTCTCCAAACTCACAGGCAAACTCGTTGCCAAGGACAATGACACCATCAAGCGGCTGAGCGTTGTGGCCAACGAGACAGGTTTTTGTTACGTAGTGAGGACAAATGGGGCATTGGATTCTTAGTCAAGCATCGATTTTTGCTGGGAGAGGGGTCGGTGAGGGGGAAGCCTGTCTTGGGGTGCGTCGAAACGGGCCGGGTGATGTCAATGCCCAGGCATTGCCCAGCCTTCAGGCGCTGATGGCCCATTCCTAGCTGGAAAAAAATGCGATAAAAAATCAGCACGGTTCCTTGTGATCGGTAGAAATTGCTTTCGTGGCCCATGATTCCGGGGCGTGGTCATGCGGCTGGCCAAGAGAAAGTTTTTGCGCCATGCTGGGAAGCGCCGTGCCCAGGTGACGGCACCTAGCCTAACAACCGAGAACCCCTCCATTCCAAGACAGGTGCACACAACCGCCTTCCCCTCTTGCGTGCTCTGCCAAAGGATATATAGAGTTTGCACTTTGTCTGAAGTCCCGTCGATCTTTCTTCTGTCTCCAGACCATCCAGCTCTTTTCGATCATCTTTGTCGCCAAGCATCAAGCTTCAGCCCTGACCGTTTCGCACCTACTCCAACTACGCCCCCCTGAACCCATTTCCCACCAAACATCAACAACCCAACAACACACATTCGCCATGTCGAACCTTCAGTCCTCTGGTCGCGGCGGCGCGGGCAACATCCGCGAGAGCAGCAAGAACATCCCAATCCAGCCCGAGGATCTCCAGACGCCAACCCTCAAGACGGCCGTCGTTACCACCGGTCGCGGTGGCAGCGGCAACATGGCCAAGAACACGGACCCCGTTGAGACGAGGCTGCGCCAGGACGTCGAGCCGTAAGTTTCCTCCGCCAGAATACAGAACGTCCACAAAATAGACCGTACTAACGGGAATCCCACCAGCGTCGTTCGCCGCTCTAGCCAAGGTCACGTTGGGCGCGGTGGCGCTGGCAACGTCTTCGTTCCCGGCTCCGAGGAGGCGGAGGCCGCCAAGGCCGAGCAGGACAAGTCCGGCTCGGCTGTCGCTGACGACCGGCCCAAGTCTCCAAGCTGGGCCGAGAAGGGCAAGAACCTCCTTTTTGGCAAGAAGTAAACTGTCCGACTGCGATTTCTTCTTACGTCCGAGTGATTGAGCGACAAACGAGTGCGAATTTAGATACGCGATGCGATTCGATCTGGGGCGTTGGCTTGAAGCGCGGGTGCTCGCTGGGCAGCCATTATTATATTCTTCTTCTGTTTACAATACGAATCATACCCGAGTCCGGCGTTGGGGAACGAAAATAGGGGTTACCGCAATAGGAGCATGTTAGTCGAGTGATTGGATGGAAGTCGTGTCTGATCTTCCACAGGCAGAGACCGAATTGATTGCCATTTCGACACAAAGTCCTTATCTCCCAATCCCCAATCATGCATGCTGACCGATCTGGAGCTCCTGGATCTCCGATCGCTACCTTCCACACTGGGCGCGGCTGTTGCACGTGGGTCTTGACGGCAAACGACTTATAAGCATCATCATCTTACACTTTTTCATATCGAGAAAGTGCTGTGTGACTCGAGACCAATCGCTTATAGCCTCTACTCCAACCAACAATAGCACAACCCCAACCAACAATCGCAACTATGCCCCCCAACATCACCCTCCAAGACACCCCCTCCCCTCCAGCCCCCCTCATCACCCTCCTGACCTCCCACCTCCCCCATTCCCTCCCCGTCCTCCGTCGCCTCCAATCCTGCCTCTCTCTCTCCGCCTCAACACCCCAAACCCACATCCTTTACGCGTCCTCTCTCACAACATTCCCCAACCACTTCGCAGCAGCCTACCTCGACCTCACCCGTTCCCCCGAAACAGAATGCTGGCTCTATTCCACCCTCGAGGACGCCTCCACGTCCTACCCGCCTTCTAACCTATCCCTATCCCTCCCCCAAGAAGAAGCACAGCTCTGCGATGAGCTCGTCATGGCAATACTGCGACGCGCTAGGCTGCTTGAAGAGGAACTCTCGGGGGAAGGTGTGGTGAGGACGGTAGGAAAGGGAAAGATGGTGCTGGGATCGTTGAATGAAGTTGTCAGGCAGAGGATTATGAAGAGGGGTGTTCAGATGGCGAAGACGGCGGCGGTGGAGGAGGCTGTGGAGTGGGAGTTTTGTGGGAAGTGGTGTAAGTTGGAGTTTGAGTGCTTTTTTCGGCGTTTAGTTGTTACATCGTTGAAAGGGAAGTGATGGGCTGATGTTTGTTGCAGTGTTTCGGGTTGAGGAGTTGCCGTTTGGAGGACGGGATGGGCTGGAAGAGTTGGAAGAGGGTGTGATATGGGATGTGTGTAGGAGAGGGGATGTTAGGATTGTGCAGAGCCGAACGGTTGTTCCTAGACTGGAGTGGGTGCTCCTTGTATTTTGTCCTATTTCGGGTCGTTCTGGGGAGGGACACGGGGGAGAGATGGGACTAATGGCTTTACAGGGCAACGTTGTTGATGCTGCCGAGCACTGTTCTGAGATTGGAGAATGGGACACCAGTTGCGTGGGCCTTTTTAGGTGGGCTGAGAGCCGCTCGGGATGAGAAGAGAATTCCTGAACTTACTGTAAGCAGGGCTGGACGGGACTTTCATGACATTACATGTCGAGGTGAGCATTTGCCATTTTCATATACTGATTCCACCCTTACCTTGTATCTAGGAAGCGTATCGAGGCAAGGGACTGGCCAAGGCATTGGCGTGCCGGCTTATTCGAGACCATCTTAAGACTTACGGTGACGATGGCTGGGGGGCTGCTGATGTTTTCGTGTCGAACGTGAAGAGTCGGGCTGTGTGCAAGAGTAGGTGCATCAGGGCGGTTTCGGCCCCTTCAATCCATTCCTGTTGTCTGAGAGCAAAAGCTCTCTTTCGCCTCCCAAAACAACAGAAAACATCCCAAAAAGGAGATAACGAGCTGATATACACCGCAGGCATTGGCGGTAAGCCTTGTTGGACATCGTCCTGGTAAGCGCGCCCCCCAGATATACAAAGTATGAGCTGATGTTTTTTGACGCAGGGCAATTCTTGATCTTTCAAGCGCGGGTGGGTCTATGTGAAGGAATGGTAGAACTGGAGGGAGTGAGGGCATCTACCAAGGCTTTTGGTATCCATTGTTGTGTACACGAGTCTAGTCCAGAATCCTGGTAAGACGATGGACTTCCTCGAAGAAAAACCTCAGGTCCTCCGGGTTGACGAACGGCGTAATGCCTAGAGACTGGTCAGAAACATATGTGCGAAGAAAAGTAGCTAGACATACCATGTCCGAGGTTCACAATCCAGCCACTCCTCCGGTTCGCCCAGTCGAACCCATCAACCATAGCCTTGACCACCTCAGTGATAGACTCGTGCGATCCGTACAGAACGCCGGGGTCTGCATTACCCTGGATGACGATTGGCCTGTCACCAACCGTCTTGACAGCCTCAGCAGGATCGTGCAGCCAGTCAAGACCCACAACATTGTAGCCCATATCGCAAGCGGCATCCAGTGCGTACCATTGGCCCTTGGGAAAGACGATCATGGGAACCGGCTCGAGTCCAAGCTCCTTGAGTTTTATGGGAAGGTGTTTTGCGATGTACTGGAGGTAAGGTTGTGAAAACTGCTCGAAGGACGCCGGCGACAGCTCCCCGCCGGACGACTCAAACACCTGGATGAGCTGCACCTAAATCAGCGAAAGGACGGGTAAGCGGGAGGATTGGGGTAGGATACCTGAGCTCCGGCCTTGACCTGGAGGGCGAGGTACTCAACGCAGAGCTCCGAGATCTTCTGTAGGAGGGCTTTGGTCTCTTCAGGATACTTGTAGATCCAAGTCTTGCACTCCTTGGAAAGCTTGCTATTCCCAACCATGTAGCAAAAAAGGGTCCACGGGGCACCGCAGAACCCAATCAGGGGCACCCGCCCCTGAAGCTTCTTCCTGGTCAGCGTGATGGCCTTGTAGACGTAGTCGAGTTCCTTGGAAACATCAACTTCGCGCTGGAGCAGCTCGGCGTACTGGCCGTCGGTGGGGCTCAACAGTGGGTTTGGGAAGTGCGGCCCCTTCTTATCGATCATCTCGACTACCATTCCCATCGCCTGGGGGATGACAAGAATGTCCGAGAAGATGATGGCGGCATCGACGAGACCGGCAAAGCGCTCAATGGGCTGCAGTGTCAGTGTCGAGGCGACCTCGGGGTCTCGGCAGCATTCAAAGAAGTCGCGTTTGCCCTTGGCCTCGTGGTACTCGGGCAAGTAGCGTCCAGCTGCGCCGACGTCAGCGAAGATACTCGAGCAGTCGGGCGAGTGTTCCATCCTTACCTTGGCGCATCACCCACATAGGCGGTCTTTCGACCTTCTGGCCTGCAGGGACAACGTCAGTGACATGTACTCTGGCTTGTCGAGACGGCTTGGGGATGGTGCTGAGGCCGTTTGCATACCCCATGCGGCCCTTATTATCAGGTCATTCTGCATTGGCTCAAACGAATGCTCCATTTTGACTGAACTTCGTGGCTTTTCCAGTTTGTTGAAATTCACGAACACAGATCCCGTTCTCTGGCCTCAGTGGAGGGACACCCGACCCCGCCATCCAAATGTTCAATTGACTTCCGGTTGGCGGGGTACAGTGTTCCCGGCACAGTGGTCCGTATAACAAAGCTCGAAATCTCAGCCACTTTGTTGCGGGCAGGGGACCCACAAAATCTCCTGTGGACGTGGCGTCCGTCTCCAACCCCTGGTCAAAGCTCCCGCCGCAAAACATCGAACCTCAAAGCTCGCCGTCACATCGCAGTCATCACGTCGCTGCTACGCAGGTCAATTGGCCTCGCACCGGGGCACTGGTGCGCCCATAACTCGAAAATCGTCTCCGCTGACACCCTGCGAAACATTGGAGAACGGCATGGCGGATGCGAGCCTCAATTGCCGTCCACGCTCCGATTTCCGAAGCCGTCGTTCCTGATGAGCTCCAGCGCCTCACGTTGCGGCAGGGCTCTTCAGCGCCATATCATCCCGCCCCGCGACTCCGTATGGATATCAGATGACCTCCTCTCTGCCGCGTTCAAGCGGTACTGCGCGGTTTCCAACAAGACGCAGCGCAGGTACGCGGGCAACGTTCCTGGCCCTCTCGAATGCCGCCGCCGTCTTGGCAGAAGGCACATGGGAGAACTCGCTGGTTTCCAATCGCCGTCATTACCACCACCCTGGGCGTTTGAATTCCCGCTAGACTTTTCACAATGGCGATGGGAACCCCCGAGGCGTTCTGACACCACCCCAAGACCTAAGCAACACCACGTCGAGGCACAGAGCACCGGGTCGTCTGGTTTTCTGTCGTCATTCTGGTCTGCGTCTACGCCGTTGAAAGCCGACAATACAGACGAAAAAACGCCGTCATCGCTTGGACAAGATCGCCTGCTGCAAAATCTGGCCATACTTCCCAAGTCCGACCTGATGGGTGTTTGCATCTCCGCCGCGACTTCTCCTTTGGAGGTTCTCGAAGCAGACATGGAATTTTTTTGCAACGAACTTCAACAGTCAATATCTGCGGGAAAACACTCATGCGAAACATATCGCCGACTATTTTTCGAGACACTGGAAGCTCTGGATAAGCGATTCGGAGCCGATCACCGACCTTCTGCGAGCAACCTTTATATATCTCTATATTCTGCCTTCGTCACAGGGTACTCCCACAAGGACTTGAATGATCCACGATTCTGGACCGAGTTCATAGATCTGGCCTCTCTTTTGCCGATCAGCGACTTCTATCGACTATATTCCAAGGCCATCGAGGGCTTTCCAAACGGCGTAGTCATGAATTACTGGGCTATCAAGATCTTGGCCCCCCGAGATCCTTTGACTCTGACTAATGACTCGGTGTATCATGCCAGAAAATCGTTGCTGGAGGCCAGACGTATACTTCGTCCTTTTCGATCCGCCGGCCGCCGTGCTAGGGCACCCTCGGACTTCACAGCAGCTGTTCAACTAGCTAGGGGTGAAATGGATAAGGCGCGCATTGCTCTTACTTCCGCCGATGCCGCTGCTGATGCTTTGCTTCAGTACGCTGATGTGAAGCGCAAGGCTCGGTCAGCCCTCGAGAGTATAGCGGAGCCTGTGTTTTGCTCACTGATTCTAACCCACTGGGACAGTCGCGGGTATCTCAATGATTCCGATGGCGCGCTCAGGCAATCATACGAGCTGTACCGTTCTGGCCGCGAAGACACGGCACTTTCAGCTTTGGCGTTGGCCATGTTTGATCACCTTGACAGCAACCCGAATTCCACCTGGCTGCGGAGGGGCCTGTATTTCAATATATGGAGTTTGCTGAAGACTCTTTATCGGACACACGACATGGTCGAGTCCGTGATCGCTCTATCGTACACACATACATTGCCAGCCAGTTTCATCTTCGCGCTTACCGCTGTTTGCCGGAATCACCGCGCGGTGCTGCGTCTGGCGAGCCTGTACAAGCACGATCTCCAAGGACCACGCGACCCACGATGGCACCCTGCTCTAGTCAAAAGGCACGTCCATAAGATCATAACGGACAAGCAGTTACATCCTTGCGTTATTTGGCCGGCTCTTGATATTCAGTTGGATGGTAGGAAGTTGCGGGTAGGGAGAAGGCGGCACAAACAGTATCACCGACGCCACATCCCTGCCATTGCCGCACGCATCGCGACAATAGCGGCCGATACTCATCACCTTAGGCCAAGCGCTGCGTTTCGATTGGCTTCGCAGGCGGTAAGGGTTTTGGAGGAAACCACGCGCGGTGTGCCGGCACCGGTTATCAAAGCGCTCTATCGCACTATAATCAAGAGCACGCCTGCGGGGGTGAAAACGAAACGCCAGCGATGGTTCATCGATGTGGTTCGACGGCATCATGGAGACAAGATCGCGAACGAGTGTTGGCACGCGCTCCAGGAATGGCGTGCGGGGATGGCATTACTTCAATACCAACGAGTGAGGACAAAATATGGCGGTTGAGGTGGTCAAAGGGGTGCTCCTGCTAGGGGATTACTGTTTGGTTGTCGGGCTCTTGGTACCGCAGCTTCGGCTTTAACTTTTTGATTAGTCAATCGACATCGGTCCAAGACCACACCGTGTACCGACCACTTATCTCTTGATTGTTTGCCTTGTATGGCACCCCTGGGTTGTCTCTCTGTCAGTTGGTCCTCGGTGTGGGGAACGAAAGGGCCCTGGAGAAAAGGCAAAGGATGTAGCGTGGAGGGCACGCTGCTGACGGGATGCTGGGTTGAGTGGATATTGGGAGGTAAGAGCTTCAGCCTGGTTGCACAAAGACATCTCACGTCTGTTCCACAGCAGAGTTGTTGATGCTTCCGATTAAGGCAGGCCGTCTCGAGAGCCACCGTGTTGCTTAGTCTCTGGCCAGAGACCCGCGGGGGGGGGGGCAGCAGGGCTAGCGCATTGGCTACCTGGTCGGCAAGCGACTGACTGCGGGCAGGTCTCGATATTGCGCAGCGTCGATGCCGTTTTCTCGACGTTAAGTGGACACGACCGTGCTCCTTGCCAGGATCCGTCACCTTATCTCGATGCTGCAGCTGGCGCAAAATCACAAGATGGGACAGCAGTATGTATGTCGCGCCGTGCGGGCATGCCCTGTTGCGTCGCTCGCCACCTGCTCCCCACCCAGCCTTGGCCCCCTTTTCCGCTTGGTGGTTATGCTCCTGTGGTCGGCGAGGCGGATGATAGCATGGCGTCGGGTTGACGCGCAGCTGCTGCCGACACGCAGGGTGGCTCAAAAGGTTCATGCTCTAGCGCGCCCGGTGTGTCAAGATGAGCGGCAGAGCAGAGCGGCGGGAGGAGGCTAGTAGAACGGAGAAAGCTGACGGGGCAACGGAAGCGCTCACGGTGACACGGGTACGATAGGCTTCCCTCCCCCACGGATGTCCCGATCGCCGCTGCATTGAGCCAGTGCCCTGGCTGATCTTGGCGTCTGGGGACGAGATCTGGGGCGAATCCCGGGCGCCCTGTCGGTCATCTCGGGAGTCGTGTGGTTTTCGGAGCCAACAGATGGCCGCAAGCGAGAAAGCATGACGCCTCGGCCGCTCGGATGGTCGGAAAAGAACACGAGAATGCCCGACGCCTGCCAGCGGAAACGAGGCGGATATACGACATCAAAAGTCCGATTGGGAGAGACTGCGGATCTCGCAGCAACTGCTCTTCTGCAAGGGTTTCCGGCACTCGTCCATCGCTCGCCCTTGGCCGCCTCGCCCACGTCGCCTCCAGCCGTCTCCCCCGCCTCGCGCATGTGGTCCTTTCTGGACGACGTTGCTAGTTCCAAAGGGGCCCGGCACCATGGGAAGGCCTGTAGCACGTCGAGTTGTGGCTTCCACTTGCGCATGGGGTTGTGACGGGGAGCGGGTGAAACGCAGACAGGCAAGCAGGGCAGGCAAGCAGGCACGCACTCAACGGGCACAGCCAGGAGCTATGGGCAGCAGGATCAAGCTCCCTCCCGGCCGAGCTGAACGACGCGAGCGTGGACGGGCTAGTTAGTGGCCGGTCTCCGTCTGGACCCAATGTGTCTGGCTTGGCGAGCGTCCCACCATGGCTCCCACCGGCCACCATCTGCACCGGGTTAGGAAGGAGGAGGTCGCCGGGTGTGCACTGTGTGACACACCGAGGGAGGAAGGGGTGGCCTGTCACTCAAGGTATGCCCACCCAGCGCCCCGTGCTGGCGCTAGTCAAACGCCTTCCCTCGCTCCCTAGCCGATGCGCGTGCAAAACGACTAAGAAAGCTTAACCCCCGAAATCTTCCTGAACGTGGGTTCATGTGGTTTGACGGGTGACGGGAGGGCTTAGTCCAGACCGTCTGGATCTTGAAAGACCGCGACCCTGGCCTAGAATGCCGCTGTCAAAGTCCGCCCGCGCGCCGTCCGCTTGCCCACGAGCCAGAGAGCCAGCGGCAGCACGGGGCCGGCTTGGTGCTGAGCCGATTCAACCATCGAAACGTTGGGCCTTGCTTCCGTTGCGCGTGCTGCTGCACCTGCCGGAGCCGGGCTGAGACTCCTGCTTCCTCTCTCTCTCTCTCTCTCTCTCTCTCTCTCTCTCTCTCTCTCTCTCCTCTCATAAGACGTAGGCCGCGCTCACCGAAAAAGGTTGGGTCTGCATGTCTGATATCTACCCTACTCCCCGCCCCTGCTCGCTGACGGCTGCCAGCCTCGAGACGCAGCCAAACTGTCTCGCTCGTCCTGTCGTCCACATCTCTGTGCCCAATCTCTTGCATCGCTCCCGCGGCCAACGTCTTTTGGTGCCGAGGCCCCACAAGCTGCCTGCCCGGCACTTTCAAACTCTCGGGACTGAACACCACTCGCTGCTTTCTCCCTGTCGCCGAGAACGCCCGGCAGACCACCAACAGCAAAGACCCTGAGAGTGTCCTTGTCGCGGTGCGAAGCAACGGCAAAAAAAAGGGGAAGGGGAGCAGACAGGAGGCCAACTTGACCGACTGAGGGCAAGGGGGTTCATACCGAAGCGCGCGGGCGGCTCACGGTCGGCTGGATACCGGCAATAGGAACAAGAACAATACCTTTCGGGAGACTGCAGAGTTTCCCGCATCACATCGATCTCCAAGAACCGGGGGGTGAGCTTTCCTCCCCCCCTTCCCCTGAGCAGGGTGGGGTAACGACTTCGGGGACGGGGCTTGCTTGTTTTGTTAGGCCCCTCGACAGGCACTTCGTCGGCGCACGCGTACATATATATTTAAGCAGAGGCTTTTCCACCCCTCCCCCCTTCCCCCCACCAACTTTCGGGTACCGTTATCACATGTGGCCGGGCGGATCTGGAGCGCGTTCCGGTAAGGCAGCATAAGCGCAAGCCACCAAACTCCGGGTAACCTTAACGACAACGCCTCGCGGCAAACCAAAAAGGTCAACTGACGGTGAAAGAGGTTGAGCTGGCTTTACCGCACAAGTCACAGGGTCATCGAGCAGTCCTGAAAAAACCGGGTGAGAGTTTCCTACCTTGTCCGTTGAGGCCACGACGCAGAATCGACCAACTCTGCCAAATCTGCTCACGACACGGCATCGCAACCATCAACCGCACACAAAGGGCGGCACACAAAGGGTCGGGGTTGAAGCGTCGTAGGCCAGGCCCCCCACGATATCAACTGCGAAACGACAGTACCTCGATACGGAGTACCATGAGGCACGGTTGTGCTCTGTGATTCAATCCATCTGCACACAATGTCAAATTTCATTACCAACTCGCATCACCTGCAGCAGCAGCAGCAACAGCAGCAACAGCAGCAGCAGCAACAGCAACTACAACTCCCGCTCTTCACCCATCCAGAGTATATTGTTACGACTGCCCCTGCTGCCAATTCGATCTCCGCACCGCTACAACACCATCCATACCACGGCCAGGTCAACGGTCATGGCCAGCGTCATCGCAACTCCCTCGCGTCTGAGGAAGTGCAAAGTGTACCACTGAACTTGCGCAGGGGCAGCTTAGCCAGGTCGGTCGCAGGGAGCGAGGTCGCGGGAGGGCCTGAGGAAACATCCAATGCGTCGTCCCCTGGCAGCAGTACGAACACGCAGCAGAGCCCAACGGCAGCGACCGGTCTCGCGCCAAAACCAATCCGCCGACGCATGCGCATGATTACATCGTGTCTGGAGTGCCGTCGGCGGAAGCTCAAGTGCAACAAGTCGCAGCCTTGCATCAACTGCATGAAGTTCTCTCGCGAGTGTCTCTACATCGGACCCAAGCTCGACGAAGCAAGCCAGCTCCGTCTGACCGAGATCAAGGAGAAGGTTGGCTCCCTCGAGAGACAGCTCGAGCGTGATGTTGCCAAGTCGACGGGCCGAGGCCCTGGGTCGACGCCGGGGGCCATGGGTGGAGCCCGGCAGAGGATTCTCGCCGACGACGTCGAGGATGAATTTGAAGAGGAGCGTGATCTGCACATCTCACCCATGGTCGCGATAGATCTTACATACGAAGATGATGCTGATGGCGTGGCCGGAACCGACGACCTAATCGATCTCGGGATTCGGGTCGGCAGGATGAGGATCACCGAACGCATCGGCGGCTTGAGCCGGCCACGCATTTCAGAAGAGGTACACACAGTTTATAGATCCTGCTTGTTAGGGCGTCCCAGGTTGCTAACGGATGTGCGTTCAGATCCTCGCTGGCATCACCGCCGAGCATAAGCATGCTCCTCAGTTGAAAGCGGCGTTCCTGCAACAACATGGTCAGCTTCCCAACGGCACTCACAACGGTATGCTCGACGGCGGCATGGAGCTTCCACATTACATGCGGCCCGGCACCTCGTACATTGCGCCATCGGGCGGCTTCTTCTTCGGCCAGGTCATGGAATCGGTCGAGATTCTCCATTTTCTACCCTCGGCCGAGGTTCGCGACAGGCTGATACAGCGCTACTTTGAAGCTGTGCACCCCATTGCTTGCTGCGTGCACAGGGCTTCGTTCGAGGCGCTATACGACTCGTTCCGAGAGGACATCCGGGGCCTGATCGAGCCGCGGCCGTCGACGCAGGCAGTCGTGTTTGCCGCCTTCTTCAGCGCAGCCGTCAGCCTGGAGGACGCCGACGTGCAGAGGGAGTACGGCCAGTCCAAGGACGAAATGGTGACGCGGATGAGGCTGGGCGTGGAGACGGCTCTCAGCAAGGCCGGCTTCCTGCGCACTACCAAGTTCGAGACGCTCCAGGCCTTTGTCATGTTCCTGCTTCCGCTGTGCCGGGACGAGGTGTCTAGGGCACACTCGGTGCTTGTAGGCGCCGCCGTTCGCATGGCTGAATGCATGGGCCTACACCGCGATGGCGATGCCTACGGCCTTAGCCCCTTGGAGACGCACGTGCGACGCCTCATCTGGCACCAGCTGTGCTTCCTCGACATCCGGACCTGTGAAGCCCAGGGCCCCAAGCCGGGCATCCGCCGCGACGATTACGACACGAGACTGCCCCTTAACTGTGACGAGAACGATCTGACAGCCCGGCGGTTTCCGGGATCGGCCCCGCAGCCAGCCGAACGCTGGACGCCAACCCTCTTCTCCATCATGCGTTTCGAGATCAACGAGATGATGCGCATCATCTGGGCCGATCGCCGCAAGCTCGAGACGCGGCGTGTGGCTCTGTCAACGGTGCTGACAAAGGTTGAGAACTTCCGCAAGCTCATGGAAGAGAGGTATGACCGCTACCTCGACGAGCAGGTGCCCATCCAGAAATACGCGAAGCTGGTTATGAGACTGCTCACCTACCGCCTGCACGCCATGTTGCTTCACCCATACCACTCCAACACGAAAAACCCGATGCCGGAGCGCATGAAGCACATTCTGTGCATGAGCGGCGTCGTTATCATTGAGACGGCCATACAGCTAGAGAACAACCCCCTGTTCCGCCCCTGGCGATGGTATTTGGGCGCCTACAACCAGTACCAGATAGCCTTGCTTCTGGTCACCGAGATTTTCTACCGTGAGAACAACATCCTGGCGAACCGCATATGGCCTTGCCTGGACTACGTTTTTGGCGCCGATCCCAACATGGACCGCAAGCTGAAGGGCCTGCTCATTCTGAACGAGGTCCAGGGAAAGACGGATATCTATACACGCATGCGCAAGATGCGCGCGCCGACGACCATGGCTCAGGCTGTCCCTGATAAGCAGGCTGTGAAGGAATCCCCACCTCCGCAAGGGATGCCACTCCCGGGCATAGTTAGACCAGGCCCTTACCAGCACCACCAACATCGCAACCAGAACTCTAGCCTCATTCATCAACAACAACATCAGCATCAGCAGCAGCAGCAGCAGCAGCAACAGCTGCAGCAATTACAACAGCAGATGCAACAAGGCTCGCCTCCTATTCCATCGTTCCCCCAACTCATGAATCTCCAACAGCTGCCACAAGTTCAACAACAAGGCATGAAGCTCGACCCGAGCCTTTCGCAACACCAACAGAACATGATGCCCAGCACCACCGCCCCTGGTAACATGACCCTCACGGCAGGCCTCGGTTCGATTCAGACCCAACACTCGGCAATAATGATGGGCATGCCAAACCTCGCATCCATGGGTATTCCCCCGCAAGATATGGTCTTTGGCGGCGTCTCCAACGGCGAAGTGCTATGGGGCCTTCCGCCAGGCAACAATCCACATAGTCCGGAAACTGGCAGCGAGGGTGGGAGTCCTGAGGCAACCACGCATGTAAATCGAATGGGCATGAGCGCCGCCCAGGCCCAACAGCCATTAAATGTCACGGAGGAGGTTGACTGGGTATGCTTTTTTGCCCGCCTTTCTCACCTATCAATGCTAACGTACATGATTTCGCAGGGCCAAATGGACCTCTTCATGCCAGACTTCAACTTCAATATGGATGCCATGATGTTGCCGGGGTCTCTGCCCGGACAACCTCAGGGGCAGCACGGACAGCCCGGACAGCCCCAGGGGGGGAGTAAATGGACCGGGGGCTAATTCTGGGTTTGTGACTGTGGAGAGCGTGTCCGTCTGCTCTTGATGCAGTCGGTGTTATTACCACCATCCGTCAGGTGTCTTGGCGTCACGAGTTGATCTTGGTGTTGAGGGATTGGATTGTGGTTAGGATTTGGTCTGTATTTTGGGTCTGGGTTTGGAGATTCGATGCTAGGGATGAGTGCGATGTGTAACGTACACTGGCTGCGCGACAGGCAGTGAACGCGCGATGTAACTGAGGTAGCGGGTGAGCCACGGAGTACACACCTCGGCGAGCTGTATGATGAGTATTGCTTTCCGTAGCATACTTAAAGCCTTAAAGTTACTTTATTTAACAAGTTTTGTCTTTGTTTCGATCCTGTTTCCGCCTCATCCACCCCCCCACACCGGCGAAAGCCTTGGGAAAATTGAGGGTCGTTTGAGAAGGGTGCGCAGCACACTGTTACACATCCATTACACATGTTCAAAGCCAGCATAGCAGTTCAAGCCCCTATACTCTCCTGTTGATTACCAAATCGTATTTTGAACTAGCTTGAAGAACGGGTCTTGTATCATGTCATCAGTCATCATCGTCATCAAGTCTCGTCAAAAGCGATCACCAGTCCTCCCACCAGTCTATCGCCCAAGACGAAAAGAAGGAGATCTCGCACAAATATGTGAGACCGAAGATGTATCCAGCGAGGAAAAAATCACACAAGCGCACTTCGAAACCATAACAGACCATAAAATACTATTACTCAACAGAACAAACCAGTAGACGAGAGAGATGTTTTTCAAGCAATCGCAAAGCCAAAGCCAGTAACTCGAAACTCCTTGACAACAGAACTGGGAGGGAAAAAAAAGAAATGTATGCGCGCATGCTGTCAAGCCAAACCCCTCCGCTAAACCCTTCCATCCAAACAAAAATCCGTTGAGTGATTGCCACCCCAAATACCGAGGGCGAACCTTAAAGAACAAACGACATGAAATGGAAAGGCTAATAAAACTCCCGTCGTCATAGGTATTTCAAACACACAACAAACCAAAAAAAACAGATCCAGTCGCCAGAGCAATTGCTTTTATCCCCTTGCAAACCCCCCCTTCCCCCCCCTTCTAAATCAAAGTATTGTTCGCTCCTTGACGATGCAATCAGAATCCACTCATGCTGACATCGCTCCTCCCCGCAGGACCGGTGCCGAGTCCGCTGACACTTCCGCGGTCGGTACCCGCCCTGGTTGATCCGGGCCCCGGGCTTCTGGCCAGCAGGCTGACGCCGCCTGCGTCCGAGCTGGGCGTTACCATCCGGATGGTCTTCTTTCCCGGCGTGGAGGGCTTCGCGACGAGAACCTGAGCGGGGCAGACGACAATCTCGTCCTCGCCCACGCCGTTCTCGTCTCCCTTCCTGACGACGAGGGGGAACAGGACGACGCGGACGGTCGTTCCTGCGGCCTCGAGGTCTTCATTGGACAGCGAGGAGTCGCCCGAGCGTTCGTTCATGAGCGCGGCGTTGAACTGAACGGTTTCGGTCAACTCGCCCGTGTCGTCGTACTCTGGCTGCAGAGGCGGGAGCATCATGTACTCCGCCTTCTGGCAGCGCATCTCGATGGCAAGGCCGACGGCCTCGCGCACCACTCTCTTCAACTGGGTTTGGATTTGGTCTTCGAGATTGGACGGCGGCGGCAAGATCTTGCCGAGGGCGTCCAAGATAGCCTGCACCACGGCATCGGTGTCCTGTTCGCGCTGCTTCTTGAAAGAGGGACGCCTGGAGAGCAGCGTCAGCGTCACCGCACGCCATTGGCGCACGGCGTGTGGCGGCCCAACGTCGGTAAGCTGCTTCTCTAGAGTCTTGAGTTTCTGGCGTTGTTCACGGTCCATACCAAACAGGTACCGTGTAAACACAAACTCCCAAATCATGGTGGTAGTCATGCTCATGAAGATGTCTCGGCGACGAACTCGATCGTTGAGATAGGTATCCACGTCGGAGCCGTCGAGCACAGCGTTGTCGAGACGGTCGATCAACTTCTCGTCGTTGATCTCGGATGTCAGGCGGCACGCACGCATGTCGCTAAACTTGCTGAAGCGAAGCACCCATTGTTGCACATGGGCGCAAAGCTGTTGGCAGCGGTGGTCGAAGTAATCGACATCGTGCAGGTCCAAGAAGTCGCCGCCACCGTCGGAGGTGGTGGTCTTGAGGATTTGTTCTTGCAGCCTCATGATCTGCTCCTTGGACGCCTCCAACTGACGGCGTAGGTCGGCGAGCTCGGCATCTTTGCTCTGCGCAACGTTGAAGTGCTGTTGGGCCATGGCGCGCACCTGTTCCAGCTCTCTCGTCGTTTGCGAGTGTTCGTTTTCGAGGCGGCGGACCTCCTCGTGGTGCTTGACAGCGATGGCTGAGGTGGAGCTGCGCAGGCCCTCGTTTGTCTGTTTGAGACGTTCAATAACGTCTTGGGCCTCATGGAGCATGCGCTTCAGCGACTCGATCTCGCTGTCGCGCTCGGCGTTGACGGCGGCATTTCGATGGGTCAGCGACGCCTCAGCCTGGGCGCGTGCTTCGGCCAGGGCGCGGTTTTCTGCGAGGAGTTGGTCGACACGAGATTCAAGCTCGAGGACTTGCATGCTCTGCCGGCGACGCATGCTATGCGGTCGAGTCGGTGAGCGCGGGGAGCCGATGCGGCCCTCGCCGTAGCCATCCTGCGATTGTTTATCAGTATTGGAATCGATGAAACTTAGAGCAGATGATAAAAAACTTACATAGACGTCGGTCATGTCCCTGGCGCGGACACGGCCTTCGTTGGCGACGACGGGGTTGTTTTCTGCAGATGCGGACTTGGACGCAGAAATGGCTCCCAGAACACCCAGTGCGGCGGCGCCAGCTGCGACAGCTCCAATGGCGGTAGCAGCTGAGCTGGAGCTGGCCGACGCTTCGTCCGCGCGGGCCTTGGCAGCCAGGTCTCGTTGGCTCAGGGACACGGACCGCAGATCGCCGCTGACTCGCCGGTCGACCCGACGAAGTGGGGGTGTGCCAGTGAAGGAGCGAAGGCTGCCTGGGCTGTCAGGGCGCCGCGGTTCTGGCGTGCGCAGGCGCGAGAGGCTGGTATTGGACGCTGAGCGCCGGGGTGTGGGGTCGGGTGTTGACCTGAGCGCGTTGCGTGATTGGCTGTGGGTGTCGGAGACGCTGCGAGTGGCAGCAGCCACGCCAAGACCAGCACCGACGGCGGCCCCTGTGGCAGCGGCGTTGGTGATGGACGGCGTTGTCGATCTTGGCGTACTGGAAGATGTTCCGACTCGCTTCTTTTTGACAACCAGAGACTTCTCGGGCTCGGGGGTGCGCGGCGCTACTTGGGGTTCCCGGAAACGTGGGGTCTCGGGACCCACCACTTTTCGGGCGCTGGCACCGGTGCTGCCGCTGTGTTCGGCCAATTCGCCTGCCAAGGGAGATCTCCTGAACGACCGTTCCGTGGCATGGTCGTCCACTCCCCTGGGTGTCGATGTCGAGTAGCTCTCACGCTGCTTCTTGGGTGTGCTCTCGAGGTGAACCCCGCTATCGCGAAGTCCCTCGGCGTGAAGTCGTCGTGAGACGTGGGGCGAATCTGATCCGAAGCCACTGTCCCGGTTCGGTTCTGGCGTTGTTGGGGCAGCCCGAGGGCTGGGCTTTGCCGTCCTCAAGGCTCGTTTTACCGGCTCCTCATCCGATGAAGCCTCTTCTTGCACCGGCGGTAGGTTGGAGACGGTGCGCATGAAGTCCGAGATGCTTGAGACCCGGGGAATCGCGATCATCGTCGGCTCGGCTGTTTGTTTCGTCTTGTTGTCTTCGGCCTCAACATCTCTTGTGCTGAATGCCTCCTCGTCTGCGATGTCGTCTGGGAACGAGAAGCTTCGTTGCATCAGCTCTGGCGACTCGGATCGTTCCCGTTGTCGCCGCTCCTTCTTCTTCTCCTTCGACTCCTTCTCCTGCATACGGCCCTCCCTAACTGCCTTGGGAACCGTCTCGGAATCCTGTCGACCGAGACCCACACTTCTTGACGTCTCTTTTGGTGCCTCCTCGGGCACCATTTCCCTCTTGCTCTCCACCACCGGCATCTCAGCACTGATGCTACTCTCCGATACCACCGGCACACCTCCTTCCGTCACCTCAGATCTCTCGTCCATCGGCTCGTGCACCTCAATCTCCCTAGGAATAGCCTCTGGTGCCACCTCAACACTGTCATCCATCTTCTCCCAAACACTCCTCTGAACAACATCAGGCGCAACCTCGGGCTTCTCATCAACATCTATCTTCTCCTCCACTTCCCTGTGAATAGCTTCGGGTACCACCTCAGGTACTACCATAACCTTCTCACCCACATCCATCTTCTCCCCACTCTCCTTCTCAGGCTCTGCCGACGGCTCCGGCACATCCCAAAACCCGTCCGCATTCTCCTCCATCCTCGACCCCTCCAGCGGTCTCTTCTCTGACCCCTCCCACAACGCCTCATCGTCAAACAAGTCATCCTCCCGCGCCGTCCTCTTGTCCTCGATCTTCTTCTTCCCTCCCTTCTTCTTCTTCTTCGCAGCCGCCGTTGACCCGCCAAACTTCTGCGTCAGCAGCGCAACACCCCCGGTGAGTGCGCCCGCGACAGCAGCGGCAGCCGCGTCATCATTGTCCGTGGACTTCTCCTTCTCAATGCGTTTTCCTTTCTTCTTGCTGGGAGTGTCCTTCTCCAAGAAAGATGCAGCAACTTCACGTGCCATTGCCCTGTCGGTTGCCTTGGTGTCGGTGTCCTCCTTTGGCGTCGGCTCTGGGCCTACTGTCGAGTGAGATGGGGCTGTGGCCTCGAGGAAAGAGGCAGCTAGCTCGCGTGTCTCCCTCTGAGAAGACTTGTTGTCACAGGAGGCAGCCGGCGGGTGCTCCTTAAGCGTTTCTTCGAGCTGAGAGGCCGGTGCGCCGGTTTCGAGGAAAGCTGCGGCGAGCTCCCTAAGCTCGCCACGAGTGTGCTCAACTGGTTCCTCTTTTGTCGCGGTCTTGCGCACAGGCTCTTCCAGGAACGAGGCGGCAAGTTCACGAGCCTCGTGTCGCGACGGCTCGTGGGTCTTTTCTGGCGCGTGATGGTGCGGCGCCTCTTCCACGGCCACGTCAACGTGCTTATTGCTGTCTCCCTCCAGGAACGATGCGACGATCTCGCGTGCCGAGATTACCGGTTCTGCTATCTCGGTGTCCTCAAGTTCCTTGGTCTTGGCCTTCTTGCGATGCGCCTCGTAGTCAAATGGCGGTTCGGGGTCGATAAAGGCAGATCGGATTGTTTCCTCTGGCTGGGATTCACCTGGGCTCTCAATTGGCACCAGAGGACGACATCCTTCATCCTCAAGAGCAATGATGGGGCTCTGCACAGAGGTGAGAAGCTGCGGTGACATGGCATCCGAGGGGTAAGGAATTGGCGGGTTTGTGATGAAGCCCAGGTCAACAGCTGGTAGTGTAATTCCAGGATGAAGCTGAAGCGTCTCATCGCTTGGGATCTTGGGTTGGAAGTAGTCGTCTACTGTCAGGAGAGTTTGAGGCTCAGTCGACTTCACCAGATCGGTGATCGGCTGATCATCCGTGGAAGGTTCCGGGGTATCCTCGAGGTCAAGAGCAATGCTCTTACGCTTCTGCTTGCCTTTCTTGCCTTTCTTACCCTTTGGCGGTGCGGAATCGTCAACCTCGGGCTCGCCAATGTTCTTCGCAGTGTTGCTCTCATCCACAGGGGTAGGGAGAGTATCGGGCACCGGCACCTCCTCTTGAACTGCGGGAGTCTGCGTGCCGGATCGCGATTCCGGGTCGAGGTCGAGCTTCTTGCCCTTCTTTTTCTTGTCCTTCTTCGAATTCTTGGAGCTGAAATTGGGCCACTCATCCTCCTTCGTCGCTGGCTCTGTGGGGGTGTCAACGGAAGTCGGGCCAATTTGCCTAGCAAGATCTTCCTCGACGGTTGCTGGCAGGTCGTTCGTAGGCTCTTCAAAAGTTGGGGCTTCAACAACCGGGACCTCGACAGCTGGGCTCTCAAGATCACCGCTTGCAGGAGTAGTTGTCTCCGAGTCCGCATCGAGCGCTTGCTTCTTGCTCTTCTTGCTGTTTTTCTTGGACTTCTTTGTCGGAAGCGCCCACGAATCCTCGCGTTCAGTTGGATCAGCAGCGGGCTCAGCAGCGGGCTCAGCAGCGGGCTTCACCGTCTCCGGGACAGTTGCCTCGATAACTTCGGCTGGAGTTTCGTTGGTTGGCTCAGCAACTGCTGGGGACTCATCCCCCGGAGTTGTGGGCATGGCGGCGTCTTTCATGAGCACTTGCTTCTTGCTCTTCTTGTCTTTTTCGGACTTCTTGACGGGAAGGGCCCAAGTGTCCTCGGCTTCAGCCCGGTCGGGAGTTGACTCGGATGCTGCGGCGGCGGGCTCAACAACCATTGGCTCGGTGACATCTTCAGTCTTTTCCGCGAGAGCTATGTCGGTAACTTCCTCGATCGCCGGTGTCTCATCCGCAGGAGTCGTTGGCGTAGCAGTACTGGAGTCCACTGCAAGGATTTGCTTCTTGCCCTTCTTCTTGTCCTTCTTTGACTTCTTGGCTGGAAGTGCCCAAGGATCTTCGGATTCGGTCTCGGCTTTAGCAGCAACGGGCTTGACATCTTGAATGACGCCCTTTGGAGCTTCTTCTTCGGTGGCTTCAGTCGATGCTTCATGAGCAGGTTCGGCGGTCACTGGAGTCTCGTCCTCAGGGGCTGTTGGCGTGGCAGTACCAGAGTCTGCATCAAGAGCTTGTTTCTTGCCCTTTTTGCCCTTTAGCTTCTTCGCAGGAAGTGCCCAGGAATCCTCAACCACGGGCTCGGGCTGATCAAGGACAGGATCTACTGCGTCGGGAGCGGACTTGGTCACTTCCTGAGTGGATTCAATTATGGCTTCTGCTGAAGGCTCAGGGGCCGGCTCCGAGAGTGCTGGAGTCTCTTCGAGGACTGGAGCGGCAGATTCCGGCTCGACAACCACCGGCTCTTTGCCCTTCTTTTTCTTGTCCTTCCTTGGCTTCTTTGATGGCATTGCCCATGTGTCATCGACTTCGGTCTGCTCGGGAGCCGCCTCAGCGACCATGGGAGTTGTCTCGACGACTTCTTCCGTGACTTCTGGCACCGCTCTATCAATAGCCTCTTCAGCTGCGGTTGGTGATTCATCCTCGGGAACCGCTGGGGTGCTGATTTCAGTGTCTTCGACAAGCAGCTGCTTCTTGCCCTTCTTTTTGTCTTTCTTGGACTTCTTTGTCGGCGGCGCCGAAGCATCGTTAGCTTTTGCAACCTCGGGAATGGTCTCGACGACGTCCTCCTTGGCTTCTGTGGGGGTTTCGGTAACGACTCCTGAAGCTGCCGCAGTGTCCTCCTCGGGAACGGTGCGTAACTCCTCGGCAGGTGCTGGTGTCTCGACCTCGGGGATTGCCCGTGTCTCGGCTTCAGGTGTCTGAATGGGTTCAAGGTCAACGACGGATGCCTCTTTCTTGCCCTTTTTGCCCTTCTTGTCTTTCTTAGACTTCTTTGCCGGAAGCGCCCAAGTATCTTCAGTCTCAGGTTGATCAGGGGAAAGCTCGGGCTCTGCAGCGTCGGGTGTGACTTCAGGCGCAGCCTCTGCAACCTCCTCAACGCCTTCAACCGGAGCTTCAAGGGTAGGCATAGGAATTGCGGGAGCCTCGTCCTTGGGAGTGACGGATGTCTCAACCTCAAGAGTTGCTGGCCTCTCGTCCGCAGGGACTTCTTGAACAGGAGCGTCAAAGTCTTCAACCAAGACGTCCTTCTTGCCCTTTTTACCCTTTTTACCCTTCTTCTCCTTCTTGGCTGGCAGAGCCCAAGAATCCTCGGCGTCAATGGCCTCCAGAGTCCGCCCAGTTGTTTCCATCGGTGGTGCAACATCCTCCTCGAGGTTCTCCCCCGGAGCGGGAGGCGAAGGCACCGCTTCTTCTTGCGCACCGATGGTGACATCCTGAGCCACAGAGCTGGACTCGGGTTCTGAGTCAGGTTCGAACTGGACTTGCTTGCTGCCCTTGCGCTTCTTCTCCTGCTCGGATTTCTTGCTGGACGCCGCCGATCCCTCCTGTTGAATTTCTTGCATGGTAACAGTGTCAAGTTCGGCGGGAGACTCGTCGGAAACAGTGGTGCTAGGCTCAACGGGCTGCTCCTCAGTGACGGGGATTAAAGCAGCGGGCGGTTCTTCGGCAATTTCAGGGTTTGCGACCTTGGAACCCTTCCGCTTCTTCTCCTTCTTAGACTTCTTGGTAGGTGCGGCCCATTCGTCCTCTTGTACATCTTGCTTCACTTCCTCCGGGACTTCTTCGCTAGTAGAAGCAAGAGGCTCGGCGACGGCCTCCTCGACAATGGTAACTTCGGGCTCGGTCGATTCATTTGCAGGGGAGGTTGTTGGGGCATCAGGAGACGGCGAAGATGCGATGTCAACCTCAGGCTCGGGTTCGAACTGGACTTGCTTGTTGCCCTTCTTTTTCTTCTCTTTCTTGGACTTCTTTGTGGGTGTCGATGCCTCCTCTTGGATCCCCTCAGGGGCATCGGCAGGAATCACCACCTCGACCGTAGGCTCTTCAGGAACAGCAGCTGGCGACTCGGTTGCCTCGAGAGGGATGGCTGGTTCTTCCTCGCAAGCAGCAGTTGGCACTTCAGGGGGCGGCGTGGCTGCGCCCTCCGGCTCGACAGCCTTGGAACCCTTCTTTCTCTTGTCCTTCTTCGACTTCTTGGTCGGAGGTGCCCAGCTGTCATCAGTCTCAGCCCTCTGCTCGGTAGAAGCTTCAGGCTCCGTTGCAACCGGCTTCTCCGTGAACTCAGCGCTGGGCTCAACCTGATCAACATGGATGGCGCGCTCTTCAGCGGCAGGTTCGGTGGCAGGTTCGGCGGTAGGTTCGGCAGTAGGGGCTGTGGTGACCGAAGAGGTTTCGGCCACTGTGTCGAAGTCGGCGATCGTAGAGCCCTTGCCCTTCTTGCCCTTCTTCCCTTTCTTTGGCTTGACGGGAATGTCCCAAGCCTCCTCCGGCTGGGCTTCTCTTTGAGTGGCTTCCAAGGATTCCTTCACTGATTCTTGGACATCGACTAAGGGCGGATCTGTACCTGATTCTGGTGGTATCGGTGCCGGCACCTCCTCGATGGACCTATCCGCGGGGAGCTCCTCAGGCGCGGATGGTACGACAGCAGCCTCGGCGATATCAGTTGGCCCTGCGCTAGTTGTCTCTGGCACATCGAGAGCTGCGTCCTCAACACCCCTCGATTCGTCAGCAGGAGGCGCACCAGCCAGGTCCAGCGCGGCGGCCGTGTTGCCAACGGGCATCTCGGGAAACTCAATAGCCGATGGCGGCTCTTCTGAGGGCTCTTCGATCGCAACAGCAACCGTTGGTTCAGCTGAGGCAACTTCGAGAGCAAACGGTTCCGGCACATCAGCGCTCGGGACTGGCTCTTCCACAACCGGCAAACCAGAATCCGCTTGTTCTTGAGCCTCAGGGATGGTGGGTTCCTCCTGGGCTGGAGTCATGGTGCCAGATGCCGGTTCAGAATCCGCAATCTTGGAACCCTTGCGTTTCTTGGCCTTCTTCGACTTCTTGGTCGAGGCGCCCCATGTGTCTTCCTCAGGTTGGGCATCTTCCTGGGCGGCTTCTGCGGGTATCTCGAGGACAGGCTCCGTGTGAGCGGTGACATCTTCGGCGACCTCTTCCTGGACCGGGGCGTCGACGACCGCGGTTGGTTCCTCAACGGTGGGAGTGGCGGTGCCGGAGTCAAGTTCAGAATCGACAAGCTTGGACTTGCCCTTCTTGCCCTTCTTGTCTTTCTTGGACTTCTTGCTCGGGAGGGCCCATGTGTCCTCGGGCTGCTCCTCCAGAAGGGTTTCGGGCGTGGCGCTGGGCTCCTCGGCAATGACGGCTGGTGACTCTTCGGCAACGACGGCTGGCTCCTCCGCAATGGGACTTGGCTCCTCGGAGAGGGCCATAGAAGGTGCAGGCTCATCAGAAGCATTGGCTGTTGATTTGCCTTTCTTGCTCTTCTTTGTTGGGAGATCCTGCGACTCCTCGGGCTGCGCTTCCGCTTGTACAAGTTCTGGAATGGCTTGCATGTCATCAGAAACAAGAGTGCCAGCTTCAGGTTCAACCGTCGGAACAGCTTCCTCGATGGCTGTCGGGGAGTTTCGGGCGGGCGTCTCATCAACAGAAACTGGCTCTTCAAGAGCAGGCACCTCTTCGGCAGGAACGGGCTGGGGCTCAGCTTCCGAGCCCTTTCCTTTCTTGCTTTTCTTGCCCTTCTTCGACTTCTTGGCTGGCATGTCCCAAGAATTCTCGGGTGGCGTTTCGGGATCAGCCTCCGGTGCTGGACTGGCCTCCTCGGGGGTCGTCGTAGGCAAGTCTTCCACAGGCACCTGAGTCTCCTCCACAGCTGCTGCCGACTCCTCAATTGCAGGTGGTTCCTCGACTGACACCGGCTCCTCGGCAAGAACCACCGGTTCTTCGAACACTGGGGCCTCGGTTGAGGGACTAGGCTGCTCATCAACCTCCTGCGCCTTCGAACCCTTACCCTTGCCCTTCTTGCTCTTCTTATACTTCTTCGTGGGCAAGTCCCAAGTATCTTCAGGTTGGGTCTCAGGCACCGGTTGGGTGTCCTCGGGGGTCGACACAGGAATATCTTCACTAACAGACTCCACCGGGGCTGCGGGCTCAGGAACCGCGACCTCTTCAACAGGGGCTTGCCCGTCCTCAATTGTTGGGACAGCCTCGCCGGTGAGGGGGGTAGCGCTTTCAGCAGGAGATTCAGTCTCGATCACCTTCGAACCTTTGCGTTTCTTGTCTTTCTTAGACTTCTTCGTCGGCGCGGCCCAGAGATCTTCGGCTTCCGGTTCTTTGTTAGCAGCCTCCGGTTCAATCGACGGGGCGGCTTCGGACGGTGGCTCCGTCGCATCCACGACAAGCTGCTCGGGTTCTTGTGTAACGGACTCGGCGATGACAGCGGGCTCTTCGACGGCAGGGGTTTCGGGGATGGGAGCAGGCTCAGATTCCACATGCTTGGATCCCTTCTTCTTTTTCTTGTCCTTCTTTGACTTCTTGGTGTCGACGTCGGGCCATTCCTCTTCTTTCGGCGTCACAGTGATCTCGGCCTCCTCAATTGGGTTCTCGGCAGCCTCTTCGAGGGCGGCAGGTGCTGCTTCCTCGGCGATGGGTACAACCGACGGGATATCAACTTCGCGGGTGGACTCGATCGCTGGAGTTCCGTCCAAAGGCTGAGTGGGGGGCAACTCCTCGGCGAGCTCAGGTACGACGGGTGTTTTAACAGGTGTGGGCTCTTCGACAGCTGGGGCAGCAGTGGCGATTGGCTCATCGAGCGGCTCTGTTTCCTCGGCGGCTTGTTTCCCATTTTTGCCCTTCTTCTTTTCCTTCTTGGATTTCTTGGCAGGAAGGATGTCAAAGGCAAGATCGTCGGTCGCCTCCGCACTGGCTTGCTCGGGCGTAGCCGCAGGCTCTTCCGGAGTATCTGCGGTTTCGGCACCAGTTTGAACAGGATCGGATGGCTCTGCCGGGATGTCCTGAACGACAGATCCTCGCTTCTTCTTTTTCTTGTCCTTCTTGGATGTCACTGAAGGTTCTGGCTCATCTTCTTCTTGCTGGGGAGCAGCCTCTGGCTCTTGCTCGACAATCGCTGGAGGTTCTTGAGGTAAGACGGCTTCGTCGCTGGGCGAAGCAGGCGAGGCGGATTCATTGACGAGGTCGGCGGTAGCATCGTCTGCGGCCTTCGGCTTGGTGGGCTCCAACACCTTTGCTTGCACTGGCGACAACGAGCGAGGGACGTCCAACTGCTGAGCGTCGGTACTTGGCTCAACAGTCTGAGTGACCTCGGCCTCTGGCTGGGGTAACGACGCCTCCTTCGCAGCAGGGGGTGTCCCGTCTCTTGATCTCGGCCCAACGCTTCGTCCTCTTGCCTCAAAGTCATCAGCAGGCGAACCACCACTACCTGGCCAGGAGTCGTCCACGACGGATCCCTTCCGCTTCTGTGTCTTCTTGTCCTTCTTGGCCTTGCGGAGCGAGTAAGCCTGAGCGTCGGAATCGTTGGCAACGTCGACGGTGGGTGTGAGCTCGGTGCTAACAGACGCCGTATCATCCGGAAGAGTCCGGGCAGAAGACTCCGCGCGCGATGAGTCGGAAAGAGTGGACCTGCGTTTCTGCAACCGACGAACAAGGTCCTCGTCCTTGTCTTTGCTAGATGAGACGAGAGAAAGTTCGCTCTCAGCAGGCTCGGTTTCCTCCTCGACGGTGCTGAGCTGAATGAGCATGCGCTCAATCTCTCGACTCTCAAAGAGATTCTCATCATGGGATTTGAGCTCGGGTGATGTGGTGGGCCATGGCTCTGGCTCAGCCTCAGGTTTGGACACTCTCTTTTTCTTCTTGTCCTTCTTTGCTGACTTTCTGATGCTGTAGGGGGACGACCCGTCATCTTGGCTGGAAGGAGACATGTCCTGGGACTCGGAGTCGCCCTCAACAGGCTCGGCGGTGTTGTCAACAGCGGTCTCGACCTGCAAGGTACTCTGTGGCGGGTCATTCGAAATCTCGATTGGCGCGGTCAACTGGGAGACTTGTCCGTCTGCACCTTTGGTTGGCTCGACGGCAGAGGTACCGGGCTCTTGAAGTGAAGGTTGCTCCGGCAGAGGCTCGGCTTCTGTTTGGTCGGGCACCAATTTCGGGGGCTCTTCGGCAGGCGGCTGCAGCTCAACAGGAGCAGCGCTTTCAGCAAAGTCTTGCTCTGCG
Organism: Podospora aff. communis PSN243; assembly: GCA_033296975.1. Lineage (NCBI taxonomy): Eukaryota > Fungi > Ascomycota > Sordariomycetes > Sordariales > Podosporaceae > Podospora > Podospora aff. communis PSN243. Next base: position 106,421 of record MU865938.1, on the reverse strand, counting down.
GACAGCTCCGACTCAATTGTCTCTTCGGTCTTGCTCTTGCGTTTCTTCTTGTCTTTCTTGGACTTCTTGGTTGCAGAGACATCTGAAGGGTCTTCTGTCGGGGCTGGTGCTGCCTCGGCGCTTATTGGTTGGCCCTCTGTTGTCACAGCACCACCTGGCATGGAATCAGTGGTGCCTTGAAGTGGGGCAGGTACACCTGAGGCCGGAGACTCGCTTGCATCGACGATTTGTACTTCCGGATCCGCAATATCGGCCATTGTGTCTGCATCGACGCCCAATTGGTTCTTCCGCTTCTTCCTCTTGTCCTTTTTGAACTTTTTGGACACAAACCCAGATTCGTCGTCCGCAGAGCCGAACGCGTCTTGGCTCTCCGCAAGGCTTCTGGAGGCGCTGGCTTCGGGCCCATCGCTGATAGGCTCGGAAGGCTCTGGCTCGGATGCAGCCTCAACGGCCTTCGGCAGCGCGTCATCAGTGACTGCCTGCTTGGATGTGGGTGTGGCGACAGAAGGGACCGGGTCCGAAGAGTCGGCCTCCTCGCCGCTGGGCGTGCCGATGGGGCTCTCATCCGCGGACTCTAGGCTGGAAATGGCGGAGGGGTCTTCAGGGGGGATGCCTGGGTGCTCTTGATGCTCTTCAAGGGGATCAGCAAATGTTACGCTCTGCCGTTTCTTCTGCTTCTTTTTCTTGTTCTTTGCTGAAGAGGGCTCCTGGGTAGAGGAAAGGTCCTTTGCGGTTTCCTACTTATTCCAATTAGAAATCTCTCAAAACACGGATCGGGATACTGCTGTGACTTACAACCTCTGCGACCAGCGGTGGAGACCCGTCGGTCGGAAGGGAAACGCCATGTTCCGTCTCCTGCTTGCAGTCAGATATTTTACCAACTCGGGCCGAGGTGCCAGGTTGACGTACAGGTTCCGCGGCCAATGCGGTTTCCGGTTGGCCTGTCAATTCATGCGTTGAGACCAAGTCCTCTGCGACCTCGAGTTGCTCCTCTGGAGATTGTGATTTTGGCCCCTTTTTCTTTTTCTTGTCCTTCTTTGACTTTTTGCCGACTGCCGCAAAATCCTGGATCTCTTCGGTGGTGGTTTCAGGCGAGACCTCAGGTATCTCTATTTGGGGAGGAGCGACATCTTGTGAAGTGGGGTCCTCAGACTGGGAAAGAACGGGCTCGGACGAAACGGCCTCCTCAGTAGCACAGAGAACAGGTCCGGCTGAAATGGTATCTGCTTCAGTTTTCATCTCTGCGGGCTCCTCAACAATATCCGACACCCAGGATGCAGACTGAGACGAGTCTTTGCGCTTTTTATTCTTCTTGCCCTTCTTGCCCTGAGTGACGGGCTCGGTCGAGGCATCGCCCTCAGCCACATCAACTTGGGAAGGGTCGGCTGGAGACGGCACCTCCTCGGCCGGCGCGTCTTGCGGCTGCTTGAACAATTCTGTTGGCTCCCCCTCGGACGCTGTGGGTTGCTCCGAGGGCTCCTCAACCGCCGTGGTCTCGGCGACTTGAGGAACCTCTCGGAATGATTCTTCAACAGGTGTCTTGGCAGAAGGCTCAGGATAAATGCTCGCTTGCTTTTTTTTCTTCTTGTCCTTCTTGCTCTTCTTCGAGACCGGTACAGCGCCCCAAGGGTCTTCCTCGACAGGTTCTTCTGGCGATGGTGTCGGCGGTTCGGCGGTGGCGATTCGAGGTGGCTCCGGAACGTCTTCGGACTGTGCGGACTCAACGGGCGTTGTTACTTCAAGAGGAATAGCGCCATCCTCGGCTAGGGGTTCCGCAGGTGAAGGTTCAGACATGGACTGCTTCTTCTTTTTCTTGTCCTTCTTGCTCTTCTTCGAAGTTAAAACATCACCCCAAGGATCTTTTTGCGCAGGCTCTTCCTGTGGTAGCTCGGTAGCCACGGGTGTGTCCACGGGCCGAGGCGCACCCGGGAGATGTTCAACCTGAATGGGCTCCGTCGATGTTGCTTCCTCGGCAGTAACAATGGACTCCTCTGGCGTCGGCTCCACGGAAGGTTCAGAAGGAAAAGCATCAGAAGCCTCCCCAGCGGACTGCTTCTTTTTCTTCTTGTCTTTCTTTCCCTTCTTCCCAGCGGGAGTCGGCTCAGGCCACGCATCTTCCTGGGGAGCTTCCTCTTGCGCCGGGAGCTGCGCCTCGGCCGCTTCTTGTTTTTCAGCAGCGACCTCAGCTTGTTCAGGTTCAGGAACAATTTCGGGCGTTGACTCAACAGCGGGCTCAGCAGGCTCAGCGACCTCGTCCTCTGCCAGTGTTTCAAGTTGTGCAGCCTCCGAGACATCCTCAACACTCTGCCGCTTCTTCTTTTTGTCCTTTTTGCCCTTCTTGTCGGTTGGCTCTGCCCATGCATCCTCAGCAGAGGCTTCAAACGGAGCCGCCACTGAGGCGTCCGCAACAGGCTCCTCTTGGTCTGGCACCGCATCAGCCTGAGGGCTCTCGGCAATCTGCTCTAGCTCTTCAATCAGCTCCGGAGTGATCGCCTCGGCGGCGACTTCGGGGGCCGTGTCAGCGACAGCTTGGAGGCTCTTCTTCTTCTTGTCCTTCTTCCCCTTCTTGCCTTTCTTGGAAGTCTGCGCACCCCAAGAGTCCTCAGGAGCTTCTTCCGGAACAACTTCTGCAACCTCAGCAAGCGCAGGCCCCGAGGGTGTCTCAGAGACCACGGGTTCAGGGATCTCCTCGACAACGGGTACCTCGTTGGACGTTTCCTGGACAAGTGGTTCGGGTTCCTCAACCGCGGTGCCGCCCTTCTTCTTTTTCTTCTCCTTCTTGCCCTTTTTGGAGGTCGGCGCGTCCCAGAGGTCCGCAGACGCCACCTCCGGGACAACTTCCGCAGGTGCAGCCTCCTGAGGAACCTCCGAGATCACAGGCTCGGAAGTTTCTTCGCCAATGGGCTTCTCCTTGACTTCCACCGGCTCCAGAACAGGCGGCTCGGCCTCGGAAGGCTCAGAGTCGGCGCCCTTCCTTTTCTTGTCCTTCTTGGCCTTTTTGCCTTTCTTCCCGGTCGGCTCAGCCCACAAATCGTCGGCGGCAGGCGTCTCAACCTCAGCGACAACTGGAGCCTCGGGGGCCGGCGCATCTACAAACTCATCCTTGGTCGTCTGGCGCTTGTTCTTCCCCTTCTTCCCCTTCTTGCCGGGTGTGGTCTGGTCCCAATCCATGGAGTCGGTTGCCGATGATGCGATGTAGCCGCCGATAATTTGCTGCTCCTGGTCTTCATCCGCGGCAGCAGCAGCGGCAGAAGTGAGGTCATCTTGTAATGTTTGTTTATGCGAAGCCTCCTCCGACGCGTCGTCCAATTCCGACTCCCGAATGGCCTCTGGTGCGGTAAGCGGCTCACCTCCGGCAAGGTTGGCATTTTCGGTGGAGCCTTCAGGGGTATCGACCCGCTCGTTGAGCACCGAAGCAGCGGTGGCTAGCGCGTCGTTAGGTGTGTCGCCCAGTGATTTGTCGTGGCTGGGTGGCTCCTGCGTAGCCTGCAGCGGCCCCACGTCCGGGACCCGCTCGCTGGAACCCTGCTGTTGTCGTTCACCCGAAAACACGAGCGGTGGGACATCGACCGTCGGCTGTTCTTCAGATTCAGTTTCCGGCGTGGGTCGCGCGTCTGCCTCCTTTGCACCCTGTGTCTTTTTCAGGCCAAAGAATGATCCCACCCCAGCAATGGTCGGCAGCATGGACAAGCCCGACGACACGATGCCCTTCTTTTTCTCATCTCTTGCCGCGGGTTTTTCCTTTTCTGCTGGGGCGGTGAAAACAACCCTGCTTCGGGAGGCTGGTTGCTCTGGGGACTCATCGTCGGGAACGGGTTTGGCGGGAGTGTCCACGGTGTGGACCCCTGCAAGCTCACCGCTCGTCTCGCCAGGCGCGGCGCCGCTGTCCTGTGGCACCACGTCCTGGGCGGAGACTATCCCTTGGTCGCTAGCCTGCTGCACCGGAGAAATAGCCTGGACCTGCTGCAGTTCGATCGGGTTGACGGAGACTGCCTCCGGGAGATCTGCAGGGCTGCCGTCTGCCACGTTCACGGAGCTGGGCTCCGCTTCGGCCCTCTTGAAGGCGTCATCGTCTTCCCACGCGAGACCCTTGGCCTTGGATTTCTTGGCCTTCTTTCCCTTCTTCGTCTTGGCCGAAGGGGTGAAGGAATCGACTTCCCGATCCCCAGCAATTGGATCGGCGGCCGCCTTTTCTGTTTCGACAATGCTCTCGGAAGCGGACGTAGCTTCGGGCGTCTCCACAGGGGGCGGAGACTGGGGCACGGAGGGCAGCTCCGGTTCAGCAGCGGGGGTGAGGATCGGGACATCGGCCGAAGGTGCGTCCAGCTCCTTGGTGGACGGCTCAGCAACGGCCGGCTCGGGGTTTTTCTCTGGCTCTTGGCTTGCGAAGTTGCGCGCCTCGATAATCTGTAGAACAAATTAGAATCATTGCATTTTCAATCTACTCCTGCCAGTAATACCTCATGCTGCGTCTCAGCAGGCTCAGTCCACGAAACCCCCTTGCTCCCCTTCTTCTTTTTCCCCTTCTTCAGCGTGCTTGTCCTCTGCAGTGTCGGCGCCTTCTCCTCAACAGGCTGCTGCTGTGTGCTCTCCTCAATGACTGCTTCCGGCTCAGCGTCCCATGACAGACTCGCCTTCTTGGCCTTCTTCTTCCCCTTCTTCGAAGACCCAGAAGCCCCCCTGTCATCCTCCTCCGTCTGAACCGCTTGCTCCTGCACCGCCTCAGGAACAACCTCCCGCGGCGCTGTCTTCTTCTGCGGCGGGACAAACGCAAACCGATCAAGCCTCGGCGATTCCTTAATGGTGTCGAACGATTCACGCCGACCCAGGAACGTTGACCCCGATAATAGGCTATACGAGGTCGGGGCCTCCGAGGCAGCGATGGTGGAAGCATTGTCAAACATGTCATCCGACGAAAGTACGCTCTCGGCCTTATTAGGTGCGGACAGGTGAGACTTGTCCAACTCAAGGTCGCCCAGATCCCTTGGTGTGTCATCTTGCACCATGTGGGCGACCACGATGCCGCCGGCTGCGGCACCAGCTGCGACGATGAAGAGGCCATTGTCGCTGCTTGACGGGGCGCAACTTTCATCTTGGCTAAAACCCTGTTTCTTGAGCGAGGCTTTGAGATCTTCATAAGATTCGGGAATCTCGGATGCGCTTCTTTCAGGGTCTTCCGAGAATGAGGCAACGAGAGTTTGCTCCTCAGCAAGTGCGGGAATATCGCTACTTGGCTCGAGAATTCGCGGGATCTCGGGGGCGAGAGAGCTGCTGCGACTCTCTGGCAGCGGAGGAAGATGTGATAGGTCTTCGGGCGCTGGCTGAGATTTCTCAAGAGGCTCAGAAACAATGTCCTGGGCAGGTTCCCGAGCGGTTTCTTCTGCGGGCTGCTGGACAACCTCTTCAACAGCCTTTCGAATAGGGTCCTGAGGAGCTTCCTGGATAACCTCCTGTACAGGCGATTCACTCCGACTCTCAGGCAAAGGCGGCTGCTTTGACAGATCCTCTGACACCGCCTCCTCCTTCGCACTAGTCTCCAAGACAGGTGACCTGCTCCGAACATCCTCCAAAGGGGGCGACGTCGCAAGCTCACGCCCGACCAGCAAGTCCTCGGCAACAACCATGTGCTCCTGGGCAGGTAAGGCCTCCATTGCCTCCGCCAGTGATCGCGAAAGCTCATGCACCGAAAACGTAGCGGCCCTCGGCGTGGGCTCCTGCGACCCAAGGACGTCAGCATTCTCAGCGGCAGCGCGAGTGTCAATCGCCAGCCCCTCGCTGAAAAGACTGCGCGCCTCATGCTGGAACTCGGGAGCGGGCGATTCTCTGGACGGTGGCTCGCTGGGCGGCAACTCGGTGAGCTGCGCTTGTTGGTATTCCGCGCCAAGCGAGGTTGAGCTGGCCTTCTCGAGAAGGTACAGTGGCTTGATCTCGCGGCTGCTGTCCCAAGATGTCGGACGCGACCGATTTTTGACGGGTGTGCCCAGCGTCTGCCCCTCGTTGCTGGTGGTAGCCGCGGCCGGAGACGACATGGCACCGGGCGAAGAAGTCCGGCCGACGAAAAAGGCAGGGGACGACGGGACGGATCCCCTCCCGAGGCGGAACGAGATCGGCACAGCTGTCTGGCTGGGCGTCTTGGGTGTTTTGACAGGTGTGTCAAACGCGCTGCGACGGCGCGCATGCCCCCTGACAGCCGCCATGTGCTCCTCAGGGGGCGTGTCCGGACGGCTCTCCGGAAGCTCCGGGAACTCATCGGCAAGCGATGAAGTAGGAGTTCCCGGTTCGCTGGGGGGAAGAGGCAGCAAGTCGCCAAACTGCGGATCAATAGCCGGCTTGATAGTTCGCTGCACAACGATCTCCGGATCCACTATCTGCGAACCGTAGCTGACGCTGCGCTCTCGCTGGTGACGATGCACCTGCTCTCCTTGCTCCCCCTTTTCTTGATTTTCCCTCTCCTCCTTGACGGCGGAGGCCTGGGTGGCTTTGGGACGGAACAGCTCCGTTGCGACAACAGCAACCGCAGCGCCCGCCAGGCCGACACCTGCGCCAAAGGTGCCGGCATTACCTAAAAAAGAATGGCCGTCGTTCTTGTCGCCATTCTCCTTTACCTCTGCCACTACATCCTTGTAGTCATGCGTGCCGTTTGTCGGAGAGACGACCTCGAAGCTGCTCTCTCCGTCGCTCTGCTTCCCGCTCTTTTTGCGGTCAAAGCTGCTGGGAACAGACACTACAGATTTGGCCTCGTCGCCGTCCTCAACCCGGCTGCCATTAGACCGCTTGCTCATCGGCTCCGAAACAACCGAGCTCACATCGCGGTCAATGACCTGGAATGAATCACCTGGCCGATCTGGCGGTTCGTCCTGTTCCGGTATGTTGTAGTCGTCTTTGGTGCTCTGCTTGCGACCCTTCTTGCTCTTCTTGCTGCTCGAGCTCGCAACAGACCCCTCCGACGCTGGGCCGGAATAGGTCGTTGATGAATCGTAGGTATCCGAGCCGCGCTTGCCCTTCTTCTTCGACTTCTTGGTGTCCTTGATAGCCCACACATCCTCAGGCTCCAGCTCTGGGGCAGGAGTCTCCTCGATGAGCTTCGACTCCTCTGCAATCTCAGCCTCTTTGGGGGTCTCCTGTTCCACAACACCGGACCGGGTAGCCTGTTGCTGTTTGCCTTTCTTCCCTTTTTTGCCCTTCTTGGTTGGAGTGTTATCCCACTCGTCCTCGCCAGCATCAAGCGAGACTGTGGTCTGGGATTCGGGCGCAGCAACCGATTCAGCCTCTTCCTGAGCGAGCGCCTTGGCAGCCCTCTCCTTCTCAAGCTTCTTCTGCCCCTTCTTGCTAAGCTTCTTCTCGAAGATGAACTCCTCAGCAGGTTCAGGCTCAGTGTCACGGATGACTTCTTCCACAACAGGCTCAGGCTCAGATCGCGTGGTCACCTCTATGTCGTGAGAATCTTGCAGGGTATCGTCGCGCTTTTCTTGCTTGCGGCCCCTCTTCATGCTCTTTTTAGTAGGTGTCTGGGTCGCCCACTCATCGGCAAGAGCATCATTCTCCAAATCAAGAGCCTTCTCCTCGGTACCAAGATCGGTCACGGTCTCCGAGGATGGCGGCTTGTAAAAGATCTCGTCATTGGAGCCAGGGGGCGAGTCTCGGCGGTGATAAGAGGGGTCATCAACCACAATCTTAGGATCGAAGCCGGTGCTCTCAAGACCTGCGGCGAGGGTGGCTGCGAAATCGATGTCATTTCCAAAGGCTCCCGACATTTGACCTGAAGGACTGGGTGGCTTCGGAGCGGCACCCTCCAACTCGCGAGAAACAACCGTCGGTGGTGACATGGGCTGGTGTTCTCTCGTATCGATGAACGCATCATCAGGGGTAGGCGTCGATTCCGGTTCAACTGCAGGCACCTCCTTCTCCTTCTTCGGGCTGGTCGGCTTGGGTCCAACTTGAGGCGGAGGTGCATCATCAAAGTCAGCCGGCAGAGACCTTGGTGGAGAGGAGCGCGTCTCTTGAGGCGTCTCTTGCGCCGGCTCCGGCTCTGGTGTCGACTTTGGCTTATCCTCCTCGGTCTTGGTGGCAGAAGAAGCTGCAACAGCACCGCCAGCCAAGCCAGCGAGCATGCCCCAGCTAAAGCGATTCTTCTTTCCGCCAAGCCCAAGCTTCTCTCGCGCTGACGCCAAAGCCGCATCCGCAGCCTCCTCAGTTGCCTTGTCCTGCTCGATCTGGTCGGCCTTGGGAGGTTCCGGACTCTCCGTCTCGAAACGACGGGTGTCGTTCTCGCCCCAGCTGACCGACTTGGACGTAGAATCATCGTCCTCCGAACCAGGCGGGCCTACAGTGACAACCTTGGCATCCTTCGCCACGGGCTCCCTCTGCTTCTCGCGCTGCTTCTCTGGGCTCGGCGTATGCCTCGGTGTCGGCATGACGAGGTTGAGCATGGGCCTCTCTCGCTCCGCAGACGGGTCCCTCGACTTGAACACGGGCACAAGCTTCGGACCGTGCGGGAGCATCACGGGTACTTTGAACTTGGCCAGATCCCTCGGCAGGATGACATTATCAATTCTCACATCGGCATTTGGCCCGTCATACTTGCTCTTCTTAGGAGCGCGTTTCATCTCGGGCGGCGTGACGATGCGAACAACCGGTTCCTCGACCTCCTCTTTCCACTTACCTACCACCGAAGGATCTGGCGAAGCACTCCGGGACCGGATCTCCTCCTCCACCAATTTGGTTCTCATCTTGTTTTCGCGGTAGACTCGGTCGGCCTCCTCCTGGACAGGATCGCGCACGGGCTCAGCCTCACGCTTCCGGACAGCGCCATCCGCTGATTTGGAGGCAGGTGGCGCATCGCGGGCATCAGAATGTGTATTAGCCGTCTCCGGGGAGTCGCCAGCGCGGATGCGTGCGCGCCGCTGGGCGGTCTCGAATTCGTCCAGCCGGCTCTTGCGCTCACCAAACTCATCGTCGGGCTCGGAAACAATTTCGAACTGAGGGGGTTCCCGATCCACAACGACAACGTTCGGCGTCAGCGGCCTTGCAGGAGTGCTTCCATAAATCGGTGTCTGGAAAGCGTCATCCGGAACTTGGAATTGGAAGGGATCGACAGGCCCCTTGGATCCCTTGGAGGAAGACGAAGAAGAGGCTTGCTTGCTCGGCTCTTCAGTCGGCGCCTCCTTCGCGCTCGACGCTCCCTGAATAGCCTCGTCATGCAACCTCGCCCTCTCCCTCTCGCGCTCCAGCTCGGCCTGGATCTCCGCGAGCATCCTTTTCGTCTCCTCGCGCCTCCTCTTCTTTTCCTCCTTGCTCGGTTTCCCGGGGATATCTTTCGCGCGCGACGGATCCAGCGAGCTGCTACCAGTCGTATCGCTTCTCTTCTCAGCAGAAGACTTCTTCTCCTTCTTCTCGGATCGCGACGACGCCTCGCTCGCAGCAACAACACTCGCAGCGACCACAGCACCAGCTACCGCGCCCGCAGCGATAGCCGTGCTGGATCCTGCATCGCTGCGCTGTGCCTCCTTATCGTCATAGATGATCCTAACATCCTCCCGCTTCAACTTCTTCCGATCGGCCGAAACCTCACGGGCCTTGTCATCACGGGTCGACTCTAGCTGCCTGCGCTCCTCACGCTCGCGCTTCTCCTGCATCATGAGCATTAGGGCGCGGTCACGGTCAGCACGGTCGCGTGCATCCTGCGAGCGGCGTTCCTCCTTGTAGCGAACCTCGCGCTCCTCGCGAATGCGCCGCTCTGCCTGCTCACGATACTCGGTGTCGTCGCGGAGTCTGCGGGCCTCCTCCATGATGCGCGCTTTCTCCTTCTCCCGTCGTTCTTCCTCCTCGCGCGCGCGACGCTTCTCCTCCCTCTCGCGGTCGCGCTCACGTTCTTCGGCATCACGCTTGTCCTTGCGGTCGGCGATGATGGCCGCTCCAGCAGCGCCGATGAGCGCGGGCGCAGCCACGGAGGCAACAGAGTCGACAATGCTCTTTTCGTCAGAGGTCTTGCGGGGATGTGGGTCATCCGATTTGCGCTCGTTATAAGGCTTTTCATCCCGTCTTTCATACGGCCTGTCGTCCCGCCTCTCCCTTCGATCCGATGGAGGAAGCGGTCGGGTCTCGGATTCGACAACGCTCCTGCCGTCATAGCGTCGATCATCACGCCGAGGCTCGGGGACGCTCTCATAGCGGGCGTCGCGTCTATCATCACGCTTGTCATATCCCCGGTCGTCACGTCTGTCGTCACGTCTGTCGTCACGTCTGTCGTCACGTCGTTCAAAAGCCCGGTCATCCCGTTTTCTGTCATCACGGCGTTCATAAGTTCTGTCGTCGTACTTGTCGTCCCGCTTCAGCATCTGATCGGCCAAAATCGCGGCGCCTGCCGCTCCGGCTACGCCCGCCAAAATGGGCGCAACCGACTCGACCGCGCTCCTTCCGTCGGAAGACGCACGAGACTGTCGCTCTACAACGCTGCGTTGCTCCTCCAGCACGCGTGTTGAAACCGGGACGCGCGGTTTAGGAGCTTGGATGGGCACCGGCGCTGGTCGCGAATAAAGCGGGGCCCCGGACGGCAGTTGAGAGGGAGGAATAGAAGGAGGGTAGCCGCTGGGGACGGTGTTGGGCCGACCTCCACATCCGCCCATGGAATCACGAGACGCCTGCGGAATGGAGATGCCTGACGAGCTAGGAGCTGCCTCGAAGACGCCCGGGTCTGTTGTCGGCATCGGATACACGCGTTGCATGGGTCGAGCCTCGATCGAGGCACTGCCGGTCTGTGGGATGGGTTCACTTGCCTGACGCGGATGGGGATATTCGCCGGGGCGGAACCCGCAAGGAGTGTTGATATACCCATGAAGAGAGTTCACCGGGCCGAACATGGATGGGTCAACGGCGGAGCTCTTCCTATCCGGGGGGCGGATGGCCTCGGGAGGGCGTTCGGAGATGATGCTCGGCTGGCCTGGGACCGGCGCGATACTCGGGGGGAGGTGTGGGTTCGAGAACTTGGGCATCGAGCCATACAGGAGGCCGGGGTCGACATCGTCGCTTGACGAGGAATCGTCCGAGGCGGACTCCCAGTCTTCGTCATCGCTCTCCTGAGGCCGGGAGGACAGAATGCCACGGTCAGTAGTCTTCTTTTTGCCATGGCGGTCAAACGCGGAGAGGGCGGCGGCAGCGGCTGCGACCTGCGAAGGACGCGACCTCCCAGCCCGCTCCAGATCCCTGAGGTTCTCAGCCCTAGCCAAATCAGACAGTTGACGACCGATGCGCCGGATTTCCTCGTCGGTCTGGGCGCGATCTAGCCTCGGCCGTCCGTCGGGTCCAAACAGGGGGTCCTGATGTTGTGGAACGGGAGCTCCATACTGTGGTTGTTGGGGGTATGGCTGGGGCCCGTATTGTGGTTGCTGGGGGTATTGGTGGTGTTGTTGTTGGTAGTGCTGCTGCGGCTGCTGGTGATGGGCGGGTTGCGCATCGCGTCTTTCCACCGATGTCCTCGAGATATACCCCTTTCCATATGCCAAATCACTGTCAACGGAGGAAGACGAGGCGTTCTTGGAGCGAAAGGACCGGCGCTTTCGAACCCGCTTGGGGGCGGAGCGGGTGAAGAAGGATCGGATGCCGAAGCGGCTCGGACGCGAGATGTTCAGGAGCGACGACGAGGTTGACGATGATGAGGAGGTGCTGGAATCAGCGCGCGACCGAAGGGAGGATTGCGATGGCATGTGCGCGGGTGCCGGTGCGGCGTCGGCGGCGGCGGCAGCAGCGGCGAGCTGCTCTTTGGAATGTCGGCGGGCGGCGCGTCGCCGTCGGGAGCGCTCCGGGCTCCGGCGACCAGGCTCACGCATCGTTACGGGCCGCTCAAAATAGCTTCGAATTACTCAAGGCCCATTCATTGGTAATCGCGGGCAGTTTTCGCCGCTTCAGTTTGCGCCGATAACTGAATCAGCGTGTCTAGTGCGAAGATACGATCGTTTGTTGTTTGGTTTCTTCCACTTTTGGTGGATTTGCCAGGATGAAGGGGGCTGGTTGGCGATAAGCGCCACAGCAGTCAAAAGGGCGACAACGGTATCGAGGCGCCCCTCTTTTCTGGGGCTCCCGTTGCCCAGCTGTTACGACGCTGGATTGGACGGGACGAGCCAAGCTGTGTGCACCCTGGAAAAATTGATCCACTGCACCGGGAGGAGCGGCAGGCAAACAACAACATCGCAGTGCTTTCGCGAGCGCTACCCACAGCGCTGCACACCACCAATCCCGGTCCCCACACGGCCCGAAGCAGTGTCATTTGTGAGAGCCCAGGTGTCACTGTGCGCTCCGAGGTCCTTCCGACTACACGTGTTGATTGGACGAATCCGCCAATGTGCATTATCTTCAGCTTCCACGGGATACCTTAGCACCAAGCAGTAGTGGGCAGCCCCGAGCCTCGTCGACTCATGATGGCACGCACAGATGGGCGAGTTCAAAAACCAGCTCTGTCGCCGAATCAGCAACAGTTGATCTTCGATCCCGTCATTCTGCATTCCCCGATTCTACGGCCTCTGGCTGGCACACACATGCGTGTTCTTCACCGCTCAATTGCCAGTGCTCGAGTCCCACACGCGGGATGCCTGCATCAATCAAAACTGCAATCCCCTTCCCATTACCCACCAGCTAGCTAATTGACGGCGTCAAGCGGACGTTCTCGTGAGGAAAGCCGTCCAGTTAACAGCGTAGCGACTCGCTCCACTCCACGTGTCGTTCAGCGGGACAGTTGATCGCCTGGAGCGCTGCTGCCTTCGCAAGGAAGACGCCGAGCACTCGTTCAATTTCGTCGCCATCATCAAAACATGCAGGTGGTCTGACCAACAGCTCGCCTCCATGTTCGTCGGCAAGGAGCTGAAGGCCAAGGAGTCGGCCAAGGCGACCAATGATGCGCAAATCAATTGTAAGTGCAGCCGTCCGGCCGAGACAAACAAGCACATCAAAGAATTTCTGTGTCTGTTTCATAGATACCCGAGAACAACGTAATGATGTAAATCCCTTGCCCAACCTGATATATCTACCTGTACTCAAGAAACATGCAGCCCTCTCTACCTGCAAATGCGCCGGCGTCCAGATGATGCAACTTCATATACACCGCAGTAAATTTGCCGCCCCCAGTCCTCAGTTGGCCGTGTATGTCGAACCGATGGCTCCAAACTTAATGTTTGAGTACACGACCTGTGGCAAATATCAGCTCATTATCTCCTTTTTGGTAGATTTTCCATTGTCTCGGGAGTCGAATGAGAGTTTTGGCTCCTGAGACAACAGAAAAAGGACAAACGAGGGGGAAACCGCTCTGATTTGCACGTATATAGGCGTCAGGATGGGCCGCCTCGACGGTGGCTGGGAGACCAGCAGCAGGGTCACAGCGACCGCGGGCAATTCCAGGCTGGCTCGGGTCTTCGTCCGGCGGAAAGTTGCTGTCGAGCCAGTTCATGGAAACGGCGTGGTCATCCCAGATGGAAAAAACGAGAACCATTTTCGTGAGTTGTTTACCCATGACTGCCATGCCGCCGAGTTTCTTGAAGTAGTTGTCTAGGAAGAGTGTCTTTTGTTGCTCGCAGAACTGATCGGTGATCTCGTTGACGGGATCCATGCCCTCAAAGTTGGCTTTTCTGAGTTAGCACACTGATCACAACACTCGGTTTCAACGAAGATAGCTTACTGTTGGAGTTGGGGATGACTTTCCGTCTTGCACATTGAACCGTTTGATGCTCTTCAAATTACCCGTATCGGTGCCATCGTCAGTGATAAACTGAGTGACAACAGTGACTAGCTTGGTCGTGTCAACCGTCATTCCGGTTCCATAGAACTCCTTGTTGCCCATCCGGAAAGAGTTAAAGTCACAGCCATCTACAAGTAGTAAATCAGTATGCTTCATCACCGGGCAACAAGAGTCGGAAACAGTATTGGACTTACCCTTGTCACACATGCCGCTGTAGCGCTCTGAGCCATTTCCGCAGTTGGTGCCCTCACAACGGGTCTGCTCATAAACACTGCAAGGATGAGGCGTGTAGGCAGTTGCATCAAGGTTCGCCTCCCAAATGTCCATCTCAGAACAACACGTGCCGTACTTTCCAGCACCATTTGACCAACCTTCGGAGTTTGCCTATGTGATATGGTCAGGACACTGTAAGAAAGTCCGGGCTAGTCAGACAACTTACCTCACCGTTGATGAACTTGATATCCCCGGGACATTGGCTGTCGCAGTAACCCGTTCCGTACTTCGCACCAGCCTTGTTTCCCGGGAAACGCGCCAAACCTCCATCCTCGTCCATCTCACTGAAATACACAGCACCGTTGATGCCGCAAGCAAGCTTGGAGACGTCCACGTCAAGCGTAAACTCCTTGTTCAACAGATTGAACATGCGATACTTGGTCTCGCTAGCCATAAGATATACCCGCGAACCGACATTTTGACCGTTGTCATTTTTGGTGACGAATTTGAGCTGCAGAGCACCGGAAGAAGGTGTCGTGATGCCGTAAGTGTTGCCATAGTCGGCACCTTCGATAGCACAGTTCTCTGCACATGTCTTGCCGTTAGGGCAAGCCGTGGCATTCCACGCACCGCCGTCAAAGCAGTTCGTGTAGCCAGATGTGACATGCGTGCAGCGCCAGTTGGAATCCAGTACAACTGATGTGGATTCCTTTTGGCAAGATTCGGGGGCTGTACAAACCTCGATAGGCAACTCCGGGTGCTTCTCGACGTTATAAGTGCCCACCTGCTGGCCCACCACCAGACTGACAAAAGAAAGTGTGGTAAAGGCCCGCATATCGAATAAAATAGCTGGTGATCATGGGAAACAGATGAGGAGGTGGACGAGGGTGGCCGAGATGTCTTCTCATACCGAAAGAGACGCCTCCCTTTATACGCTCCCCGGCCCCCATCGAATTCCATTCTGAGCTCCAATATGTCACGGAGGCAATCTTCGCATCCAACCCGACGCTTCAAGCGCCAAAGCCAGAAAAAGAAGCCAACAGTCGCACATTCTCTTCAGGTAGCCCCGATTGCGCAACAGCATGAGGATGCCGTTAGTAGTGACCCGTCCGAGCAATTAGCTGCCGTCACCCTTCCACCCTCGCTTGCAACTGAAGTGGCGTGTCAACGTATCCCGCTGGTATTCGAGCTTGGGTACTGGCGCGGTTCAGTTCGTTGAGCGCGCTGAGGAATGCGTGCGATGTCTTGGTCTGGCCTCCTACACGAACGGGTGCTCCCTGCTCAGGAGTCAGCAGACTTGGCTCCCGCACCTCCCTTTCGCCAACAAGCATTGCGGCTCTGTATAGCCTAGATTGCTTGGAGATGCTTAGCTTCGGAGTCGATCGCCCGAGCGGCCGAATATGATCTCTCTGCAATGCAAATCTTCAGTTTGCATGGCCCACCTGAAACTGAACCGAGCTGGTGGGAAGAGCTTGACCAGAAATTCGCCGCCCGGTACGACCAAAGGAGCAATTCGACCCATGACAGGTGGATTCGACAATAATCCTGGAGCTGGAGCCTCTCACTATCCAAGGTGTATAAGGAACCGACGTAGCAGCGGCTGTAGATTGCTCTTGCAGACGAGGCTTCCAGCTGAGATACCTTTGCGGCACTCTGCCGCTTGAGGCAAACGACATGGGCTGATCAATTTGGACATCGTCGGCACAGCATTCCATGGATATGCACCCTGGCTGCCAGCGTTGGCTTAGTTGGTGGAAGAAGATGCATCGACGTCTGTGAAACGTCGCACATGGTGCGAAGACGGACGATTGTTGACCGAAGACAACATCATGGGGGAGAGGGCCACACCGAGACAGAGTTTGTGGGGAGAAGAGTAGGTCGCGGAGTATTTTGATCTCCTTGTAGTTTTGCAATTGATGCCATGGAAGGGACGGCCACTACAAACTTGGTGTTTGGAGGTTGACCCACCAACGCTCCTGGGTGATGTAATCGAGGGGTTTTGCATCAGGAGCGGGTTCTGGTGTCACCATCACCTCTTCACGACCTGTTAGGTAGCCACAAACTCATCAAAACCCCCGGATTTCTAATTTCTAATGGGCTGACTCGAAGCACCTACCTTGTTGAACCAAATTCTTCGGTACGTTGGTGATAAATTTGGCCGGCATGTTTTTGCAGCGACAAACCTTCCCAACGATCCCCTAAAAGGCCTCGGAAGTGAATTGTTGATACCTTGCAGTCTGAACAAAAACGCCAGCCACGGTTGTCACCCGCGTGTTCGACAGGCTCTTTGAACCGTCTCTTGATTGTCATCCAACACCTGGGCACATACCTGACGATGCCCTACGCACTAGGTAGCAGCTGGACCGTCCGCGCTGAGGCCGGTGAGCCGGTTGCTGTCGTCCGCGTGGAGAATATCCAAGCCACCACGGATGCAGCCTCTGACGCATGGGGTCGTCCCAATTGTCAACAACCGCTTCTCATCTCAGCTGAGATCTCATTCGAAAAGCCTTTCACTTCAGCGGCTCAACAGGATACCCTCACGACAGAGACAGTTCACTACGGGACCCTGAGCCGAGCAATCCTCGCCTCGCTGAAAGACAACAGTCTCAATGAGAAAGTCGGGGAGGACATCAATGGGATTGTCAACAGGATCTGGCTTCACCTAACTGGGCTGAGCTTGCCGACGGGCGAAGAATCTCCCAACCAGGCTTGCCTGTTGAACGCCAGGGTTCGCGCCGGTATTCGTTTTCTCTCCATCACCGCAATGCTACCAAAAGCATCTCTGCTCGGTTCCGGGATCTCTTACACCATGAGCGCGGTTTTCGCAGCCTCTATCTACTCGAGAGAACTGCGGTTACACAAGCTGCAAGTGCCGACATTGGTGGGGATGAACCCGAACGAACGAAAGGCCAAGCAGTTTGTCATCGCCACAGTGGCATTGGATAAGATCCAAAACAATCCAGGTGATTTCTACACAGGGGCGGAGGCTGTGGTTGTCAAGGTACAGAAGAGCTTTTCCCTCAATACTGCAGGCGGCATTTCAGCTGTCGCTAACACTGCCCTTTCAGATACTCGAAGAGTCCTCTTTCGAAACTCTCGAGGCTCTGGGCGCTCATATTGGGGATTGCTTGCTACGAAATTTCAACGCGAACTCGAACCCCATATTCAGGCAAGTTAATGTAAGGATGGAGAAACCCACGGCGGTCCCTCTTGCCGACTGTCCGGTCGTAGAGGTCCGTTCGGAATGATGGGGATTAGAGCCCGCTGGTGTAAATTCGCCATCTATCCCCTGGTAGCGTCTATCATGGTAGCGTAAAGGTCCAAAGAGATCGCTTTGTGTGACCATGCCCTTATGCAATGCGAAGCCAAAACACCAACCCTTTGACCGTATTTACTTCGCATACGGGTCAACCCCAGTTTCTCTCATAAACGCAGGGACATCTCCATTCGTCACCCTCCTGACCAGCTCAGGGTCCGGATCAAACAGCATGACGTGAAAGTGCTCAACCGCCTTGACCGACTTGAGATACCGCCAATTCTTGAACCAAATAACCTATTCCGAAAACCATTAGCCCTTTTCCAAACCCCAAACCCAACCTAAGAACCAAGAACAAAAAACTAATCACCCACCTTATCCTCCTTCACCTCCCCAAACACCCTCTTCACATACCCATCCACCATCCCCCTCGCCTCCTCCGTCAAATCCCCCGTCGCCTCATCCTCCTCCAGCTCAAACTTCGTCCACACCACCAAATGCACAATCCGCTCATCAATCCCATACGGCCAGTCGTTCCATAGTATTTTCACATCCCCCTCATCCTCAAACGGAGCCTTTCCCCTCGGCACCACGGGCTCGCCCCAATGCAGCCGCGAGCTCAAGATAAAGTTGAGCACGCTGCCGTACTCCTGCTTGAGCTTCCACGTGAAGGCGAGATACTGCCGGAGCTCGGACGGCGAGCGCTGGAAGAGGTCGATGCGGTTGGTGAGGACTTTTTGGCGGGCTTTCACCCAGGTGTCACGGGTGTAGCTGGAGTCTGGGGTGGAGACGATGCCAATGTCTTTGGGGGTGAGGCTGAGGAGGAAGGGAGGGCACTCGGCGGTACGTTCCGAGGGGGGGATGTTTACTTGCCAATAGGGGAGGGGGGGTGAGGTGGGGATGCTACCCATGGTACCTGAGGTTTGCACCTATGTGAGGGTTCGTAGGGAGTTGTGCGTGGGTGGTGGGAGGGAGTGGGAAGTGAAAATGGGTGTGTGTGGTGTGAGAGATCGTCGTCGTATCCCGTGGCGAGCTGTTTCTACGAAGGCGACAGTGTGTGGGTTTGCTTGTTGGGGACGGGCGGAGCGATCACTGGATGGAGATTGGGATAAGGCTTGGAGGGCGAAGAGGAGGATGCGGAGCTGATGGGTTTTGCAGTCGAGCCACTGAAGGGAAGCGGGGCGGCACGGCACGGTGTCTGAGCGACGGCCCCGTTCTCACCGATTGTTCCAGTTGCCATTGAGCTGGAGCCCGGCGACTCATCGGCGCCTGGGCCGGTCTCTTGGGGCTGGCTGACTTCGGTCGCCAGCCAATCCGGGTTGCTGGCCACTGAAGGATCTCTGCAACGCGTGTGAAGCTCCCGCAGCTCGGCGTCAATGCAGCGCCGTCAACGTTACTTTGAGGGCTTGATAAGCTTATCCTCAAATAATAGGTTCAAGCCGTCATGTCTCAGCCCTGTCGGGAATGCTAATGACAAGCTTAAGATCTACGTACCTAACTTGCGGTACCTAGGCGTGGATGGCGTAGGACCTAGGGTAGGTATTGACAAAGTCTGACGAAAAGAGTTCGACCTGTGTGTTCCATGTCTTGGGATTCCACTGGTCGGACGATGCAGGAGGCTAAGTTTCCTTAATACAAAGAAACACAGATAATTGAGTTGGTTCTCTTCCCCTGGAAACAGATCCAAACGACGAACTCAAATCGGCGTGGAGGGCAACTCATCGGTCGCTGAGGTTCACGGGCAGCGTGTGAGTGGTCTGAACGGGCCGCGAACCCGCAGCGGGACATGCTCAGCCTCTTACCTCAGATCCTTCTCTACCCACAACATCGTCAAAGTGAGAGCTCCTTGCGCGACAACCCGCTGACGTGCGTGGGTATCATACTCATCGCCAAGACGCCCCTTTCCAAGCGTTGTTTGCCGCAAATGTCATCATGCCGCCGAGCACATCAAACATCAGCATCAAATTAGGAAGCGGGAGGCGGCCGAAGGCGTCGATATTGTGAGCTGATCGTCCTCAGCCGCGGGTGGGTGTGTCGCGATTGATGTGGTCGACGAAAAAAGGGGCGGGGGGTATCCTAGGAGATGGGCGCGATAGATGATGGCCTTTGTAAAGTGGGAGCATCACGGAAGGTCAAGCTGAAGGTGGTGGGGCAAATGGACATCACTGGAAGAAGGGCCGGGAAAGAGCAGACAGTTGGCGAAGTGAGGCCTCTTGTTTGCTCAAAATGCTGCTGAGATATTTTTCATCCCAAATGTCGCCTTCCAACCCTCAAAAATACGACACTCCGTACCCACTTAGTTGGTTGCCGACCAAGGGTACCTTTGGTGGTGTCGTCGTTTTGCCCGCTCGTCAACCGCTGCCGCTTCCCGACGCCCGATGTTGCTCACATCCAGGGTGCACAGTGGGCCGTATCCATGCGGCTCACCATCACGACAATCCGGCCGTGACCGTGCTCATTTGGCAAGGGTTTATTGGCACCTCAGCTCCCGAGAGAGGCTGTTCAAATTTCCCGCTCAAGGCCGGTGGATCTTGGTATATCAAGGCGAGATCAAGGTGGAACATGTGCGTTTAGCTCCCCGTGGGCTGAGCCTAAACCCAGGCCATGCCCAACAAGCGCCTCACCTCATCAGAGCGTCGGGTCTGCATCTCGCAGAATGAATGAGCGTGGAAGACACTTCAAAAACCGAGCTGAATGCCTTCGGGTGCTACTCTGCCGCCTTTGCTATGCAAAAAGGTACCGCTCTCGTAGAGCACAGCAGACGGCCAGCAGCCTCGAGGTGGATGCCCCGTTGAGACAGAGGCATTGTAGCTAGGTGTGGCGGGGCGGGCCACACACGTTTGGTAAAAGTCAATTCCTGATGGCGGGAAGATGGCAAAGGGTCCATTGGGTAGCAGTCGAGGGCAAAGAATTGGTAAATGTATATTTTGACGCGGCTTCATGTCGGTAGAATCGCCTTGAGGCGGCCGGGCATGAAGATGGCGGGCCAAGGCGGTGCAAAAAGTGACGATGGTCGATCGTGAACCTGACGACCCGTATAGTTATCGTTATCGTCGGGTTCTCTCGCCGTCAAGGTTGTCAAGCGAGCCGGAGCAGCTTGCGCGGCCGAAATACTGACTGCATCCCAATCTTCACCGTGCCTCTTCACAAACAGTCAATGCATATCAATTGTGGGATCATGAATGTGAGTTTCCGGATAGATGTGCATCGTGGCAGCAAGGAGACAGCGTCATTCGTTGCGGTTATCTCCATCGCTAGAACCGGGCGCAGTCACTGGCAGTCGGTGTTCAGACCCCTGTCGTCACTGACGCCACTTCAGCGCTGCAGTGCAGCGATGACCCTGGTCATCGGAGCGGCTGCGTTGGTACCTGAGGTGCTAACAATTTTCTCCACCCCCCAAGCTCTCTCAACCATCGGAGCGGACGATAAAAGCAATCGACCCCCCAGAAGGTGTCCGCAGCACTGGCTGTACCTTATCCTGACCATTGCTCACTTTCCCGTCCTCCTGTCGTCACCTGCTCGGACTCGTACGGGCAGTCGCATCTTGCTCCGGTTTCCAGCGCATTGGAACAAGAAGAGTGTAAGCCGCCTAAGCTCCTTGATGGATGGAAGCTTCCCCTCCAAAAACATCAACCCCTCACTGCCTTGACCGTCACCAGGGGCAGCTCCGCCATGTGATTGCTGCACACCACATTCTTGGTTCCACCAGGGCGGTCAATACCTGCTATTCAGTCGGTCTGGACTCTGCCGTTCAGGCGGATCCAACTTCGAAATCCAGGAAATTCCATTCCAATTACGTCAATCGGCTAATCCCTTTTTCGTGAAAACAGCAACGCTCCCTTCGTCGACCTTGAGCTTCCCAGCCACCGTCATCGAAACGAGCTAATCGACCACTCCCAACTCTCCCTTTCTCTCAACCCCGGAACACCACTCAGTTCATACCAATAACAACATTCGATCACCTACACCCAAAATGGCGGCCTCGGCGATCAAGAGTGCTCTCCCCCAGCACCTCAAGCCCGGTAACGGTGACGATGGCGAGTTTGCTAAGAGACACCATGGCAAAACAAGGTCTCACATGGTGAGTTTGATCATTCTTTTATTCCCTGGCTTCACTTTCCTTCCCAAGTTCGGATTCCCATTGGGATTGAACGGCGAGAGAGTCGATGTCAGCGCGTTTCGCAACAAAGAACGCGGGGTTCAACGACCAGCAAATCTTGTTCGGTCACGGAAATCATGCGGCATGCGATCCCATATAATATAAGAAATGACAGCCACCGAGGGCTTGGTAACTACCGGCTCATCAGGCGGACTGAAGAAAGAGCTCTGATTCTATTCAGAGGCTATGCCAGGCCAACTTCAATCTTGAGCGGCTTTTCGAGAGATGCTACAAGTCAAGCCTAGCTCTGCTTTGCGAAGCCTCAGTTCTTCGCCCGCAGCATCTCTCTGGGTCGCAAGAACTGAGCGCACCGCTTCGGCTTCTCAATGACCACACAAAACATCGCAAACGACATTGAGCCGCATTCATGGCTCATACGCAACATTCACCACCGACTCCAGCTTCTGCATCTTCGCAAGCTCCGGTGTGCATCTACTACCAGCTATGTCTGCAATCGACCGAAGGCCGCTTGACTAATTCTTTGTGGACAGGCATTCGAGAACACCTCGACAAACATTGCGGCGGCTCAGATGCGCAATGAGCTGACCAAGCTTGCAGAGACTGTGAAGGAGGGCAAGCAAAAACAGGTACAAACACCATCACAGAAGAGGGAGTCGCAGTAATTGACCATCGATAGCTTTTTGAGACGGAGATGGATAACTTCTTCTCACTCTTCCGCCGGTATCTCAATGATAAGGCCAAAGGCAATGAAGTGTATGGCCCCTTTTGCCCCTTTTACTCGTTCTCGGCGGAGCTAACGCCCTGCGTTGCAGTACCTGGGACCGCATCGCGCCCCCCGCTGAGGGACAAGTCGTGGACTACGAGAGCTTGGCGAACACCGAGTCGGTCGGCTTTCTCAACAAACTGGCTGTCCTCAAGCTGAACGGTGGCCTGGGAACATCCATGGGTTGCGTTGGCCCCAAGTCCGTCATTGAGGTCCGTGACGGCATGTCCTTCCTGGACATGTCAGTGCGCCAGGTTGAACACTTGAACCGCACGTACGGTTCCAACGTCCCAATCATTCTCATGAACTCGTTTAACACCGATGAGGACACCGCTGCTATCATCAAGAAGTACGAGGGCCACAACGTCGACATTCTCACCTTCAACCAGTCGCGATACCCCCGTATCTTCAAGGATTCGCTTCTTCCGGTCCCCAAGTCTTTCGACTCGCAGCTCCAAGATTGGTACCCCCCGGGGCACGGTGACGTCTTTGAGTCCCTGTACAACTCTGGAATTCTCGAGAAACTCATCCAGCGCGGTATCGAGATCATTTTCCTATCCAACGCCGACAACCTCGGCGCCGTTGTTGATCTGCGCATCCTCCAGCACATGGTTGAGAGCGATGCCGAATACATCATGGAACTCACCAACAAGACGAAGGCTGATGTCAAGGGTGGAACCATCATCGACTACGAGGGCAGTGTCCGTCTCCTCGAAATCGCTCAAGTTCCCAAGGAACACGTCAATGAGTTCAAGTCGATCAAGAAGTTCAAGTACTTCAACACGAACAACATCTGGATGAACTGCAAAGCGATCAAGCGCGTCGTAGAGAACGACGAGTTGGAGATGGAGATCATCCCCAACGGCAAGACCATCCCTGGTGACAAGAAGGGCGAGTCGGACATTAGCATCCTCCAGCTCGAGACGGCTGTCGGTGCGGCTATCAAACACTTCAAGAACGCGCACGGAGTCAATGTTCCCCGTCGCCGTTTCCTTCCTGTCAAGACTTGCTCCGACCTCATGCTGGTTAAGTCGGATCTCTACACTGTTAAGCACGGCCAGTTGCAAATGAGCAATGCGCGGTTCGGCGACGCACCGCTCATCAAGCTCGGCAACGACTTTAAGAAAGTGTCGGACTTCCAGAAGAGGATTCCTTCTATTCCCAAGATCATCGAGCTGGACCACTTGACCATCACCGGTGCCGTCAACCTCGGTCGCGGTGTCACCCTCAAGGGCACCGTTATCATCGTTGCGACAGAGGGTCAGACCATCGACATTCCTCCTGGATCCATCCTCGAGAACGTGGTTGTGCAGGGTAGCTTGCGTCTGCTGGAGCATTAAGGTGTTGTGTCTTGGCCCATGTTTCTCGCTGGACCGCCTGCTTCAAAGGGATACTCATGTCCGAGGCATGTTTCTTCTTTCTTCCTCGGTGGTAGTCTGTTTAGGGTTGCATGTGGCTCAACGCCACAGCGAGTGGAGGACGTCACAATGGGCTTCTTTTAGCGGCGGAAAAAAGGTAAAGGCTATTAATGTCGGTTGAGCCTTGGATTTGCGAGCAGGCATAGCTTGGAACAGGGCGTATATTCACTGGTGTGACGCTGGCGAAGCAACACTACGGAAGCTTAGAGGCAATCCTCTACAATGAAGCCCGGAATTAAAAGGCTAGATTTGTGACACATGTGTTTGCAGGCAACTGCATGTGCCGTCCCTTGCTCTGGTGCGAGCTGTGATGGCAATCTGCTTTGAACCATTCGACCCCTGTATCCAGTCACAGACTTTCTTTCCTATCCCCTCTGTGCCTGCGGTCACACATCCTTGAGATTCTGGCGATTTTGCGCTCCCTTATCAGGCGCCCCTGGCAATCTCCAACTTCAAATCCCACACCATCCACGCCAAGCGAAGGCTAAATAGAGTCCCGCAGTCTATTCAACCCATTAAATAACAGGGTCGGATGGTGTAGTTGGTTATCACGTATGCTTCACACGCATAAGGTCCCCGGTTCGAGCCCGGGTTCGATCATGATACTTGTTCAATGTTGGTTCATTGTTGGTTCATTGAACTCGACTTTTTTTTTTTTTTGGTGGTTCACAGGGTGTAAATCTTTTTCCCTGCTTCTTCGCCTATAAATATCTTTGTGTGCATTACCGTGCTAGCTATGCATTGGTGGTATCGCTTTCTCGTGTCTATTTTCCCATGACTTTGACAGTACCTATTTTTCAGATCATGTACATAAACACCCCTTGCCATTTATATATCCAAACGCCATGTCCGCTGTCTTCGATCTCGAGCCTTTTCAGACGATCTCTTCGGAATCGTGGTATCCGCCCCCAAACATGTGCTCCGCTGACCAGCTCAGGTAGTCCGGGAGATCGTGGTGCAAGTTGTAACCCATTGAAACCATATATTCGTTCCCTTGCGTGTCTACATTTACCACCAAGTCCAACATGGGGCTCTGCGGAAGACTGACTTCGCTCTCGGTGCTGACGCGGTTTCCTCTCATCGGGACTGAGATTTGCGCATGAGCGTTGGGGTGGAAAGTTCCAAATGCGTTCCGTGGAAGTGATGGGATGTAATTGCCTCTGCTCTCATACTGCGGTGGGGGAGAATACCGCAGCCAGTTTCCTACACCCTCCTGACCGGCTCCAATACCCGTTGTGGAAATCATATAGTTGGTCGTCGGGAACGGTGGCGGCGGGGGCTCTACACGCCAAGCTAAGCTTGAGCCTCGAGGCGGGAGGTGAGTTTTGCCCGCGTCGGTGACTGTCACGCTCGGAGCCACAGCGATCGGTGCCTCGACGGGTTTAGACGTAGGTGCGGCGGTTGCAGCTTCCTCTCCAAGCTGATATAAGCGCAGAGCTTCCGCGGCCGGGACAAGAGCACCGGGGCCTTCGAAACCAAACTCGGCGAACCACGTGGCCATCTCGTCTCGTTCGTCCAACTCAGAGTCGGAAGGGCGTGAGTAGTCTGTGGCTTCAGTGAAAAAGTCGCCGGCACCGCCAATGATAGCCATCTGGAAGGCGGTCCAGTCAAGTGTGTCGTCGACGGCCGCAGCTAGCTGGCCAATGGTGCGGTCGGGTTTGGCGATGCGAATGGGTCCATGTCTGAAACTAGGGGCTGTGAGAGTAAAGGGGGTGGATTGAAGGTAAATGTAATCGTTGGTATTGAGGCGACCGGTAGGACTGGTGCCTTTTCTTCGGGAGGTGGGGGAGAGAAAGGCGTTTTCTGCGCCGCTGGCGATAATTTCGGGAATGGTCGGGAGAGGCATATGTTTGTGTGGATGGCGACGATGCATCGGTTTTGTTGGCAGTTTGATCTTCGCAGGCGTTGTCTGTTGGTCGTCCCCTACGATGACCAGCGGAAACGTTCCTTCCTCATCCAAATATACAGGAAAAACATCCACCGGGCTTTCTTGGTGTTCCTCGTCTGTCGATGGCTCACCATGGGGGCGGTTTCCCCACTGAGCTGGCGCCGGTGAGCGAGATCTCGTCATTGATTCGACCGATTTCCTGGCATCGTCTCCCTCGTACGATCCTTTTGGCGATGACGACTCGGACGTGAAGGGGTGGCCAGGCTGTTTATGGTTCTCTTCGGCGTTGGAATTCCCTTGTTCGGTCTCTTTTGCAAGCTTTGCTTGGGTGGCTCTGCTCATCCTAATCTCATTCAATACACTCTCTGGCAACACCTCATCGGCTTCGATCTTGTTAAATATCCGAATGTTGAACAGATCCTTTGCACTCTCGGTCAATGTCCATCTTGGAGCTGGCGTCGTTGAAGCAGCCCGTGACCTCTGGCCGGGCGGCTTTTTACCCTGCTTCTTCTTTGTCTTGGAGACCGAGGCAAACGCGGCCGGGGTTGCTATTCGTGGTATTTTCAGGGATGGCGTGGTTTGTGTCTTTGTTGACCTCGTGGATGACCGGTTGCTTCTTTGTGAAGCCCTACGTCCCGGTGGCGACGGCTTTGCCAACACGGGTCCGCCAGCTATTGTTGGTCCCCTGAGCGTTCTCGGAGACGGGAGTCTGGTGCCTGGAATAGAGTGACGTAGCCTGAACGCTTCATCGGTCTCCCGAATGAGCTGCTGGATATCGTCTGTGTAGGCCCTTGATCGTGAACGGCCGACCCTCCCTGGAGACAGAGCCTCGCCAGCCCATAGCTTCTCCTTCGCCTGCGGTGCCAAGAAGTAGGCGTCGGCGATATCCACGGGACTTATGGGGGAATCTCCATCATTGCGGGGTTGGGATCTTGGAGAAGAAGGCGGCGAGTATGGGAGGGAAAGACCAGAACTCGAAGGACCCAAGCTTCGACTACGGAATCGCTGAGGAAACTCGCACTGCCTGGGCGTCAGGAGGGGGCTTCGTTGCGGGCTTCTCTGCGGTGTCCTGTTTGGACTCCCTGGAAATCTCTTTTCTGTTGGCGGAGTTGGCGAGGCTCTGGGGCTAGAGAAGATCTTGTCGTCGTCAACGCTGCAAATCGAGCTGGTCCACGACTTTGGTGTATCGGGTAGCGGCGGCAGCACCACGATTCGGTGAATATCCTCTGACCTCCTGATCTCAATGGTAGGGATCGGCCCCTTTCTGTTTCCTTTTGGCCATGTCTTGTTCCTGACTTCGTCGTTTGAGTTCCTGGCACCGTCTTGAGCACCATCAGCAGACTGTAAGCCGTCGTCTTCGGTGTGATCGGGTTTCCTTTGGGAGATGAGCCTCCGGATGCTGAAGCTCGGC
The DNA here is from genome assembly GCA_033296975.1 of Podospora aff. communis PSN243. Classification (NCBI taxonomy): domain Eukaryota; kingdom Fungi; phylum Ascomycota; class Sordariomycetes; order Sordariales; family Podosporaceae; genus Podospora; species Podospora aff. communis PSN243. Next base: position 79,629 of record MU865938.1, on the reverse strand, counting down.
CGGGACAACATGGCTGCTGTCTCAGTTTTAAGCAGACCCGAGGCTCGATGGGATGAATTAAACCATCAACCAAGCTGGGCTGGATATTTGTTCGCTCACCAGTCTTGGGGGGAGACATTACTGGAAGAACACAACAAGGCTGACCCAGGAGGGCGTGGGCAGGTATTAACCATCAATAACACATCGGCGGCGGAAGCGGAATGCAACGCCGCTCTCGGGAAGTACTCTGCAGAGCATGTTCCTGCGAAAGCACACCCCACTCCCTCCTCGGCGACTTCGCCCATCTTGACCCGTTCTGAGCGAGCCAGACTCTCAGGCGTGGATGGGTAAGAACGCCTGGCCCCAAGTATAGCGAGAGGGTCGTTTTTCGCCGAGTGTGGCGTGGGCCACCCACCCTGCATGATGTGCAGCTGCTCAGCGCGGTCGACCAGTGGTCGGTTTGGGGGATCTTGGGGGGGCGAGGAGCGGCGCGGTACTGGTCGTACACTCGACCGAGAACCTCGGGAGGGATTTGCGTCTATTTTGCCGCAATTGCGGCGGCTATTGGCCAGAGTGCTATTTTTCTGCGTTCGCTTTCCGCTGCGAGGCGCCCGCGACCGACCCAACCTCTGGTGCGCTCTGGACCCCAATGCCACCAACTTCAAGGTGCTGACGACGGCCATCACTACCAACCCGACCTAGCAAACTGTCATTCAGGAGCCACTGTGATGTGATCGTTGGGCAGCTGGAAATCGAGAACCCCGCGCTCGGGGGCCGTTGTTTGTCGGCGAGTGAGAGTGAGTGCAGCCAACACCTCAGTTGCCCTTCAGGGCCAGGCAGGCGTCATTCCAATTGGCTGTCTCGCTGTCTCGTCCCGAGTCGTGATACGATTCACGGAAGCAACCGACAAACTGCAGCAGGTGATCAAGGCCTGGCCGCGGAGCAGGAAACGAGCGCCCCGAGGCGAACTTCCAGAGACCGCGCGATGCTTTCCAACCCAACAGCTCGAGGACCCGTTGATGATCAATGCGTGGCACCAAAGACCCAAAGATGGCAAGAAATCGCAATGCCGAGGTGGCACGGGGAGCGGCGTATCGTGTTTGTAAAACCTGACATTCGTCCGATGAGGTTGGCTCCCTTCCTCGGCCAGGCGGGATGAGCCAGGGCGGAAGAATGACGGACAGGAAGGCTGCCAAGCAAAAGGTCGATGCTGGCGATATTAAGCACCACCATACAATTGGCCTTGCAGCCCTAACATCCAACCCTGTCCGTCCAATCAGCCCAACAAACAGCCCATCGCAGCTTCCCATTATGCACACCGGGAGCTCCCACCCCATGTTCTTCTATAACAACAGCGATGTTTCAGCTGAGTAATGACCCATCGACTCTCAATATCTCAAAAGATTACTCCCTTTTCAGCTTCACTCAATCGACGCACGCTCCAGGAGAAAGCAGACAAGATCACCGCGCAGATGGAGCCCTGTGCAACAGCAGCAGGCGCCCGCCATCGCAACCAGCCACGCCTAAACTGCACCTGAACCGGTATGTTTCCCAGGATCGATATTGTTTGACCCCCCATTACCACACTGACTGCCGCCAACAGGCAGCTTCGGCATATAGCCAGACGCCCCAGCCAACCACAAGGGTCTATTTCGAGCATGATTGTTCCGGCGCTGCGCCACGGCCACAACCGCCTGGATCTTTGGCTTCATCACGTGCAGCAGCATCATGATGTGACCTCATCGCTTAACCTGGGCGGCCTACCGTGAGTTTGCTGTTTTGTTGGTGTCTTTTGGGTGACATTGCGCAGCGAGGTCGAGAAAGGAACGCCAGATGTCCCTCAGCCACACAACGGGTTCTTCGTTTTCTTCATTCCTCTCCTAGGATTTAGACTCGACCACGCGATTGAATAGATAGATCAACATCCATAAGTTAACGGGGGTCCTCTGGAAGAAAAAGGGAAACTCTTTTCACGGCCCAGGAGCTCCTTTTGCCCTTCCCCAGTATCAATACTGTAGTTCAGAAGTACCCCCCGCTGAGAAAATCCGCGCGTCGATGGCGCACTGCCTTCAACCTCAAGCGAGGCTGGCCAGGACCATCGGAGGCAACCTGGAATACGAAACATTGAAGTTGGCTGGGAGCCCTTGGCCGCGGGCGGGCACGCGATAGAGGAGTTGTGCTATCATTCAATGCAATGCGTTTATCTCGAGACGACTCCTGCCCCTGGTTGTCCATCTTCAACTCGGTGCAAGGCCGCTTACTGTTGTGGTCTGGCTGCGAAGACACCAACTGATGGGTTTTGGATCATGTCACCTACTTTCCAGGGTTCTCGTTCATGTCCAGCCCAGGGCCTGGGCGGATGTATGGGCGACTCTGGCTCGATAATTCGACTGGGAAATGGGTTGAGCTGCTGGGCACGCTCCTCGCGTTGGCATAGGGACTCCCGCTGAATTGAGGGAACTGGTGTTTATGACTCTATGGTCATGATGCCCCGCTGGTCGGAGACGAGCCGTATAGGTCTCGGGGCGCACTGGCCGGGCCTCCGGTAAGACGGTAAGACTGTTTGACGGAGAAGGCGGGCGATCGGTAAAGTCAATTCAAGGCCGGGGCTTAGCTCATACCCCCCTGTCTACCCGTCTGCAACGGCAAGTGGGGTCTTGAATCAGCGCCCCTCCAACAAGCTTCCCCAAAAGGGGAACGTGGGGCATACGCACCCCTCGTACTCGACCCCTCCATCGTTCACCGAAACTTCCCAAACATCGGGCTTCAACACGTTGTCTTTCCCAACAAGTAGCGAGTTTTTGCCTTTTGTTGTATTACAAGAGCGAGCGAGCATTTCTCGGCAGAAAAATCACCGCAAAAATGCCTTCTTACCCACCTCTCGAGGCTCGCGAGCTCAAGAACACCATCGCCCTTTTCGATGTCGACAAGACACTTACACCGGCCCGCGGAGTATGCGCTTCTCCCCGACTTCCAGGCACAGTAGTTTAACTCGCTCGCTAGAATGCGACCCCCGAGATGCTCGACCTCCTCGCTCGCCTTCGCCAAAAGGTAGTCATCGGCTACGTCGGCGGCAGCAACTTCCCGAAGCAACAGGAGCAGCTCGGTGACCCAGCCGGCGTCGACGTCCGCGAACTGTTTGACTTCTGCTTCCCTGAAAACGGCCTCACTGCCTACAAACTCGGCGAGCCCCTGCCATCCACGAGCTTCATTCAGTGGATCGGTGAGGAGAAGTACAAGGAGCTGGTGAAGTTCATCCTCCACTACATTGCCGACCTCGAGATTCCCGTCAAGCGTGGCACTTTCCTCGAGTTCCGCAACGGTATGATCAACGTGTCACCTATCGGCCGTAACGCCAGCACGCAGGAGCGCAACGATTACGAGAAGTTTGACCTGGAGCACAAGATCCGCGAGAAGTTCGTCAGCGCGCTCAAGGAGAATTTTGGGCATCTGGGCCTCACGTAAGTCGTCTTGCCCCCCTCTCTCAACGCAGAAACAGCAGACTAATTCCTGCCTGGAAAAGTTTCTCCATCGGCGGTCAGATCTCGTTCGATGTTTTCCCTACCGGCTGGGACAAGACCTACTGCCTTGGCCACCTCGAAGCCGAGGCCAAGAAGCCCGATGGCATCCCTTACAAGGACATTCACTTCTTTGGTGACAAGACGTTTCCCGGTGGCAACGACTACGAGATCTACGAGGACCCCAGGACCATCGGCCACTCAGTCACTGGTCCCGACGACACCATCAAGCAAGTCAAGGAAATTTTCGGTCTCTGAATTTCAGTCTTTTCAGATGAAACAGTACCGGTTGCGGCACACCAGGCAGGATACTGGGGCAAAACAATGCTGCTCTAGAGAATGGTAGATGATCTGTTTCCACCTCAAAGATCTCTGGAAATTCATGATGGATGTTTGTCGCTATCTCATAACAAAACGAGTCACAGCAAGGCAGTAGGTAATTCAGAGACATCTCAAGGCAGCAATTGCAGTTCCGAGTGCATGTATTCCCAAGTATTGACCGGGACGAGATTTGCCCTTTCAACGACTAATGCCTGCCAGCAACATCCTACCCGGTAACTCGACATGTCTCTGATCTTGGATCCTTCTAAAACATACGAGGAATAGAAACCAAGATCGGCATGCAGATATCAAGGTATCTCATTTGTTTGATTTCTTTATGACTCTTCTTTGAAGCTGAAGTGGAATTTGCAAAAGAACCGCTCATATTGGCATTGAATCAACGGCTCCACCCCCCGAGAAGAGCATCTCATCTTGTCTCGTCACGTCTCGTCAATATCCAAGTCAACAACACTCTTTAATGTCCAAATTCAAGATGCGGCACAATCACTGGACCGTACTTGGTCGTTGACTGGAACGCCCCATCGCCTTGCACCACAAAGTCCACAGCCAGACTCAACTTGGACAGGCCACCTGAATGTCCGCTCGCCACGCTCGCCGCATACTGCTGCATACCCGCCTGCTGTCCAGCGGCCACAGCGTCAGGATCGTACGCGACAATAGCGACGTAGTTCCGCCTCGCCATCAGCTTTTTGTGCTCGCGTGCGGCGCCCGTGGCGTCGGTGTGGAAGATCTCCATCATGTCCTCCTTGGTGTCGCTGACCTCATGGGTCGACTTGTGGCCGTTTTGCGGAACGTAGAGGAGCTTGTTGTTGTGGAGCATCTTGAGGAGGTAGTTGGAGGCGGGGGCGGCGACAATGGGCGAGGCAATGATTTGGTACATTGTCTTGTGGTCGCTTGGGTGAGAGGGGTCGTGCACAAGGCCGGCGCCGGAACAGTTGACATCTGGAAAGTGTGTTAGTTTTGGTCATGGTAAAGGAAACGGGGGCTGCGGCTTACCTCCGGACAGGAAAGTCATGCGGATGCCCTTTTGCGAGGCGATGCCTTGCAGGGTCCGGATGAGATAGGTGCGCTCGAGGTCCTTGGACTCGTGCGTCCACAGGTCCTTGAGTTCCTCGGCCATTTCAAACTCGCCAAACTGGTTGAGGACGTTGCCCATCAGCCCGGTCTTGCCAACCGCCTTCTTCACCTCCTTGAAGCCCTGTTGAACCATTTCCTTGCCCCCCACAACGCCCGCGACAGAGCTAGTAACCTTGCCGAGGATATTGTACGTTGTGTTGACAGCCTTCTTGCCTGTGGCAATCGTGTTGGCAATTGTCTCCACCGTTTCCAGTCTCGGGTATACAACTGGCACGGAAATCATCCAGATGCAGTGCTGTACGCTTGGCGGTAGCGTTGCGACCTTGGGGAAGAGGCCTTGATATGTTGGACCGGCCATCACGCGGGTCTGTGTCCTCTCTGACCGACAGTCTGGCCCGACAACTACGACTGCGGGTCCGAGAAACTTGACAAAGTGCCACCCGGAGCCGGTGATGGTGAAGAGGTCCATGTCGTGGCTAACATTCCGCAGAATCTCGACAGTTGTATGGTGTTGGAACAGAAGGTACATCTCGATAGCGATACGGCCAATGTTCTTGAAAATTGCAGACTGCTGCATATAATCCGGGTAAGATCCGAACCCATCGAAACTAAAGCCATGTCAGTAAGCGATGCCGAAGGTCAACAACACGCGCAGGCCGCAACTTACATGTCATGATCATCGATCTGAAGAACGTGCGGAATCTGGGCAAACGCTTCCCGCATGAACGGTTGATCGAAATGGCTGGTATAGTAATGGAAGTACGCATGCGAGACGTCTTCTTCGTGCCTCGCCGTCCATGCGGTGTTCTTGCGGTTCTCTCGCCCTTGCATTCCAAGCCATTGCCTCAAGAGTGGCACTTCTTTCCAGAGACGATCTCCGTAGATCTGATCACCCAAGCCTAATTGTACGTGGAATCCGCCGCACTCCACGTTCTTCTGAAGCATGTCTTTCCACATGAAGCCAACTCCTCCGAGTTTGCCCCTGTCATTCTGGTTGGTAGATGGAGCGAAGTCGTTGCCAGAGTGCGCGACCATGCGCCAACCAGTCTCGTAACGACCAGCAACAACAAACTCGTAACGTGTGCATCCCAGATGAGACGTAACTGCGTATGTCCACCTCTCGGTGCCTTGGTCGGACATTTGAAGATCCATATCGTACTTGTAGAAGGACCATCTCTGATGTGTAAAGATATTCTGGGGAATAAGCTGGCGTGGATTGGGTGAAAGGTCGACGCTGAGATGGATATGGATGGTGGGTGGCTGCGGCGCATCTGTCACAATGAGAATGCTCCCAAGCCACATACCCTTCTCCAGGTCCATGTTCACGTAGCGCAGGTAGGGACCAAAGTACACGCCGTTGGTGGGCATGACCTTGTAAACGTCCACTCCGGCGCTCGGCGGAGGGCCAGTGAAGCCTGCAGTTGAGGGAGCTGCTGATGCTGCAACGCTGAGGATGCTCTCAGCGTATCCTGGCGTTTGAGGCTGCTGGAACATGGGGGACGCGAGGCCAGCCTTGCCACCACCCAAGAAGGGCGACCCAAGAGGATTGCCATATGTTGATGCCGTAGGTGAGAGCGGAGCAGAGTCGTGATAAAGGGGGTTGGGGCCCTTGGGGAACTCCCACTGTGTGGCTTGTGTAGCGAGGTGGATGTAGTAATACTGACCAGAGTTCTGATCCAGGTGTGCGATCCACCCTTCAGGCAGCGGAGGGGGTGATGTGGCAGCAGCGAGGAGCGACGGTGTGTGTGTTAGCGCCGGCTGTCCGTTCTGTGCAGCCTGAGGCTTCGCGTCGTTCGCCAGAGCAGGGTGGCCGGCGTTGGCGAGCGCTGAATGACCGGCATTGTGAGCAGGAACTGGTGTTGCCGAGGACGAGGCCACGGCAGGCGCCACGGCAGCGGCTGCTTGTACTGGCTTCTGAGCCTGTGATGAACTTGCCGGAGCCGGGCTGGGCCGAGCCCCAGGACCTGCGGCACCGGCCGGCTTCGTAGCAGCGTTGGGCGCGGCATTGGCGTTGGCGTTGGCGCCCGCTTGGCCAGGGCGAGCCTTTTCCTGAGGATAAGTTGCGCCGCTGCCGGAGTTCACAGTGCTGTATGCCGGAGGAGGAGTCGAGGCTTGCATGCGTGCAAAGTCCTGCTCGAGGACGCTCACTTGCAGACTAGAGCCCGCAGGCGCTTGGTTGGTCTGGTTGGGGTTTGGCGGCAGGTTGAAGGCAGGCTGTTGCGGCGCCTGCGGCTTTGGCTCTGCCACCACGTCCGAGCCCTGGTATACAGTAGGGGGACCGAAAGGATGCTGATCAGGGGTCTCGGTCGGTGTCCACGGACGGGCCGGTTGGGCTTGGGCTGGGGGCTGCCCGCCATACTGCGCCAACCGTGACTGGGCGGCGGCGCTGGAAGCTTGCAGGCTGTTGAGGGTAGCGGTCCCCGAGATGCCGGCAGCGGCGTATCGCGCTTCGATGGCTCCTCCCGGGAGATCGATAGGGGTCTCGGGCGGCGGTGGCGACCCACGACTGGCACGGGTTGTTGAAGTGGACGCGGTGGACGAAAAGCGGTTGATGTTGCTTTCCTGGAGGCCTGAATTTTTGCGAACCGCACCTCCTGGAGGGGGGTAATATGGCTTCTGCTGGTAGGCATTTGATATCTTGGGTGCCGGGCCGGCTTGAGATGAATGCGCAGGATGCGCCGGCTGCTGCTCCGCCGGTCGAATCGGCTTGACGAACAGCTCGTCTCTGTCAGCGCCCGGGCTGTCGGGGCTCTGGAGGGGCTTGGGAGCCGTCCCGCGGCGCTCCGCAAGGCCGCCCTTCTTCTCGGCTGGGCTCATGGCCGGCACCGGGGAGCTCGAGGACGCCGGAGGTGTGCTTGTGTAGATGCGGTTAGCGGGCGCGGGGCTGGCCTTGCGACCGTCATCGGGGTAGGGCAGGCGAGATGCCGCTGGTTTCGATGAGGACGGGGTGGCCTTGCGGTCGTCGGGATAGGGCAGGGGCGCCGCGGAGCTGGAGGCGCCAAAAGGCATTGGGAAGTCTGGCAGGGGCGGGAGCGAGGCGACGGCGGCGGGCTTTGATGAGGTCGAGCTTGAGGCCACAGACGAAGATGTTGGGGGCGCGGGGTACTTGAAACGGTCCGACGGCTTCGGGCTCTGCGGTTTGAAGATTCTCAGAGGCTCGACAGTCGGGCTGTCGCAGTCGTCCGACGCGGGGCCGGGTCTGCTCATGAAGAGTTCCTCATCGGGAACATCGCGCGATCGGGATGCCATCTTGACGGCACAAAGCTGATTTGATTACGATGATGACCGTTTAACCGCCACGCGCAAAAGCGTGAGGGGTTTGCGACAGACGCGCAAAGTCAGATCACAACGGTAGACGCCGCAGAAACGTCTTGACTCGGGTCGTTCCGTGTGTCTGGCTGATGATGTCTCCAGTGTGCGGGTGTCGACAGCTCGGTTGCTTGCTGGTTGCGTTGCGCGGGGTGTAGGAGGCCTGCTGCCAAGGCCTCACTCACGGGGGGAACCCCTCTTCGGTTGTCGGCGGGAGGAACGGGAGACGCCTCAGGCTAGAAGCAAGACGGCGGAAGCAGCCCGAGTGCGCCTGTCGTCGCAAAGAGTCGCGCAGATCGTCGGAAAGCTGGAGCTGGAGCTTGTGAATGGCGGTGGGAACAAAAGATGAAACAAAAGCTTCACGGTCTCGAAGAAAGAAGTTTGGGAGATCCAGGCCGGGACGAGGAGCTCAATATGCGGCCAGATACGAAGGCCAGAAGCCGCTGCAACCACCGTGCAACCTGACCTGGACCTCCCGGCCAAGAACAGGGGTGCGTGGTAGGCGGAAAGGAACCGGGAGCTCGCCGACCGGGATGGTTGTAGAAGACTTGTCGTGATTGGCCTCGCCGCTGGGCGCTTAGGAGGCTTGAGGGTGACGGAGCATCGAGTGACCATTGAACGCGCCCATCAAGCGCTTTCAAACACGCTTCTGGGAGGCAAGGCGGTTACCTCCCTTTGCATTGGACACTTGCATGAACGTCCATGCTTTCGCGTTTGCCGACATGGAATTGAGCGGCTGTCCGTGTCGTTGGGCCTCCTATTGCTGCAGCAATCTCAACTTCGAATTCCTTGGGGGCCGAAAGCAATGATGTTTCGCTGTTGGAGATCGACAGCGGGGCAATCGGGGGAATCACCGCTCGGACCAGGCCGCCCATGGAATCCCGCGCTCCACGTTATTTTTGGCCTGGTCAATATCGATCTTGTCCCGTACCTGCGCCAAAATGTTTCTGCCGAGATGGGATCACAAAACATGAAAAGGCGCTCTCGCGGGCGGTCTTGCGGCGCACCTACGCATAGGAGGCGACACGGCTTCCCCGTTTCTCATCGTCGACGCTCGCTTGCGCCCAAGCAAGCAGAGGGCTAATCAATACCGAGGCACAGCATGCGAGTCCGACCGACGATATATCAGCCGGCATCCGCAAAACCGAAGCGCCCATCCAAGCAATCTGAATGTGCCTAAGAGACACGCCAAATACTGGGAAATTGAGCTCCCTGCAGCACTTCGACTGTCTCCACCCAATCCCTATCGTCACTCATCTTCCTGGGGAGTGAGGAGCGATCAAAAGGCCTCAGCTGGTCATATTCTCCGTCTGGAGGAGAGAGTGAAGCCCTCCGCCTGTGTGCGACGACGAGAGACGCCGGGGTGACCCACCCGGACACGGCATGATGCAGTTTGACATTTAACGCTTGACCCCGTCCAACTGTTTACGAGTCAGATTGACGAGACTCCGGTTCTCCACGAGGGGGCTCACGGCGGTGCCACAATGCTCTGGATCGGGTAATCGGTTGATGGCTTGTGAAACCACATGATGGAAGAAATAAATTCGCTACAGGTAGTCTTCGCGACCCCTCGGTATGAAATTGCTCCTGCTTCGTTGCATTCTTGACGGCCCTCGATGTCCTGAATGGAGGGAATCGACATCTTGCTTTGATGCCTCTTCGCATCTCAAAACTTTCCAGCTCTTTCGTTTCACTACCTGTAGCCCTTGACCAGGCCTGCTGGGCAGGCTCATTGCTTCCACCACGTGACACCCTACCTCCTCTTCGTTCTCATGCGCCTTTGTTGATGTCAAGAAGGGCCAACGATGGTGGAAAGGCGCCTGGGCACAAGTATTGATGCACGTAGCACAGGATTGGGGTATGTGTTCCTCACCTCGAGAGGCTCGCTCGGACCAGTGCAGAGTTGATACTCGTACAGTACGTCTTTTACAGATCCAGACAAACCCCCCGCTCCGTTGTCGGCACAGCTCACTTCCTCACGAGGAGTATCCAGGCATTTCTTCGCGACTAGTTGAGAGATACTGCTATCGTCTGAGATAGAAAAGACCTTTTATATCCCTCCCTTGTTGGGGGGGCTTGAGATTTGGAGTCAAGATCCAATTCTCCAACCCCCCGTCACCACGGAGGTGCAACCGGCAGCGGTGCCCGCCGCACGGATCACATCGAAGACCGGCGGAGGCCGGTGCTGCGGACTGCAGGCTCTGGCGAGTACCGCGGTGGGAAAGGCGCCATATCCGCCGGAAAACAGTGTTCGAACTCAGAGGCTCTTTGAACCTGCAGCACTCCGCAGAGCTAGATGCGCAGTGCCGAAGACAGGCCTTGTTGCTGCATCAACTGCATTGGCCATTCATCAAACGAATGGCGGCATGCTTCGAGTCTCGGCAGCCTTGCATACAAGCGGGGTTGGTTGTCTCGCTCTCGTCATTGTCATTGGCCCGTGATGACGCCCACTGACGCAGCACCTGACTTTCTCCAACACGGCACGCAGGCGCTATTGAGGACTGTTGCCTCTCGGAGAACCTTTCTGAGTTCCAGAGCCGAACAGCGAGACACTGCAACAACAGAATTTTCTCCCCTCGCGGTCCCGCTTTGGTGGATTTTTGCTGGATTTGCACAGCTCTGGTGCATCCTTGAGCTGCATAGCCAAGAGGAGTGGGGCGAATGCAGTGGTTAAAAGCGAGCGGTCCAGAGTCTTCTCTCCGCAACAACCCCGCTTGCGCGCCGGGCAACTTGGATGTGTGCGCACCCGCCGGAGTTTTTCTTTCACGATTCATCGCCCACGCTCTGCGAAGATGTTGAGTGGCATCTTTCGACCGCAGTCTTAGCTTACGTCGTTATCTCGTCTTTTACGCCGTTGAGCCAGTGAACAGGCGGGCAAAAGCAGCAGAGTAAAGAAGATAAGAGGCTCTTGGAGAGCTTGGAAGAGCTCGTTATCTCATATCTCACCCCACTCCCTCCGGGGCTCGGGCTATCGAGGTCGGGTGGGCCACCCTTTTCAGATGCACCGGCTGGGGTGCCATTGACGAACCAAGTGGCGTCAAAGCAAGCATCCAAGCCCCATCCCAACTTACAGGCCGTTTGGTGACGCCTTGAACCTTCCAGGCTGCTGGGCCCGCCTGATAAACCTCGCCGTTCCCTCCCGCCCAGCCACTTTGGTAGTCCTCTTCTGCTGCTTTCCGTTCTCTCGGATTTTGCAGACTGACTCCTTCTCGGCCACCATGTCGCTGAATCGCGTATCCTCGCTCGAGACCTTTGCGGTCCTGCACGCAGATCAGCGCTCCAGGAGAAGCTCTGACGCCTCTACCCGAGACCGGAAGCTCAGCTTCAACCCCCTCCCGCAGGAATGGGATCCCGTCTTTCCCACCCTCGACACGGTGCATGCCGTGGGCGCCTTTGAGGTTCCCAAGTGGAAGCGGATGCGTAGGTTCTAGTTCCAGTTCCAGTTGCACAAATCCAAGCCAAAAAATAGAGAATCACCGCTTACCACAGCATCTGGTCCTTGACCATCAGTGCAGGTCACCGTGACCGTCATCTATTGCCTCTTCGCCGCCGGCGTCGTTTTCGGTTATGCCGCCATCAAGCCTGTACTCAAGCATGAGGGCGCCTACAGGGAGCTGTGCTCGGCACAGAGCACTGTCAGTGAAAATACGTGCGTCGAAATGCATCTCAACTTGATGTTTACCGTCGCCGCCGTCACCACCAACGTTGCCGCCCTGCCCATTGGCGCTATCCTCGACCATTACGGTCCCCGTGTCTGCGGCCTTCTTGGAAGTCTCTTCCTGGCCATTGGCGCCGTGCTCATGGCCTTTGAAAACCGCGCGCCCTTCGATGGCCTGCTGTTCGGCTACCAATTCCTTGCCCTGGGCGGCCCCTTTACCTACATCAGCTCCTTCCAGCTGTCAAACGCGTTCCCACGGAACTCTGGCCTCGTCTTGGCCCTCCTGACAGGTGCCTTTGACGCATCGAGCGCCCTCTTCCTCCTCTACCGCATCGTATACGAGAAGAGCGAAGGTACCTTTGGCCACCGCAAGTTCTTTGTGGCCTACCTCGTCGTCCCCGTCGTCATCGCACTGTGCCAGTTCTTCATCCTGCCCGCTCAGTCGTACAAGACGGTCGGCGAGCTCGTCGAAGAGATTGAGGAGCCCCTCCCCTCCCCCGAGCCTTCCGACCAGATCGACGAGCACACGGCCCTCCTCCAAGAGGAAGAGCGCCAGCACCGCGCTTCCGTCATCGAAGGCGTCCACGACCTCCTCGGCTCCGCCAAAGCCGATAAGCAGGCCAAGCGCGAGGAGCGCAAGAACGAAATCTCGGGCGTCTGGGGCGTCATGCACCACGCCACGGCCTGGGAACAGATCAAAACCCCCTGGTTCATCCTCATCTGCGCCTTCACCGTTATCCAAATGACCCGCATCAACTACTTTGTCGCTACCATCCACCCCCAGTACGAGGCCATCTTCCACTCCCCTGAAAAAGCCACCGAGATCAACAACTTCTTCGACATCGCCCTGCCGCTCGGCGGCCTCATCTCCATTCCCTTCATCGGCGTCTTCCTTGACCACAACAGCACCTCTCGCGTCCTCACCGCCCTCGTCACCTGCGCGACCGCCATCGGCGTCTTTGGAATCATCCCCCAGACATGGGCCGCGTACGCCAACATCTGCCTCTTTGTGCTGTACCGCCCCTTCTACTATACCGCCGTGTCCGACTACACCGCAAAGGTTTTCGGTTTCCGGACATTCGGCACCGTGTACGGGACCATTATCTGCCTTGCGGGCTTGTTCAACTTCTCGCAGTCCGGGCTGGATTACCTGTTCCACGAGACGTTCAACGGGAACCCGGTCCCGGTGAACGTGATATTGCTGAGCGCCGGGCTGGCGATAGGCATCGCGCTGGTGGTTTACGTGACGACCAAGGCCAAGGCGATGAGGAGAAAGGTACTCGAGTCTGAAGCGGAGGGTGCGTTTAGGGAGACGAGGTGGGATTGAGGGTGGTGTGTGGTTGGGTTGAAGGAATGTAAAAGTATGATAGGGTTGTTGGGTGGAAAAAAAAGGAAACATCGAGGACGGGGGCATGATATGAAGGCGCGAAGAAACGAGAACGCTCTCTGGGTGAGTTTGGCTTGATGAGTTCGTTTGCTTGTTCAACTTGCATGGCAACGGTTGTCGGGAACAGCGCAGCATTTCATGAGCATATGTAATGAAATTCACACACAAGGCAATATGAATAGACGTCATCGGCGTCTCTTTGATAGTTGGTTTGATTTTTGGCTTGTTGTCTACATGGTCCTCCGCTGGAATTGGTATCATACAGAAACCTACGTAGCTTGCTTTGTTTCCACAGCCGCCCTCTCACACATCGAAATTCCGGGGCTAGATCCACATGATTTCCGATGATATATCAACATGAGAGCGCAATCAAGTGAAGCTTGGCTACTGGCTCAAAATTCACCCGGAACTCCCAGGCCTTCCTCTCTCGACCTTCGTAAATTCTCGTCCTTCGCCTCGTTCTCCTCCTTCAGTCGGTCCTCGACATCGTCTCGTATTCCACCCAAGTCAGGCGGGATTTTCTGGGATTGCACACTAGGTGCGTGTCCAACGAATCGCAACTGCTCGTGCACATGTTGTATTATCTCTTGTAGGCGCTTCATAGTGTTGCGGTTCGCTCTTGGCTCGCCCAGAATTTGTTCGAGGGTCGGGAATAGGGTATCGTGGATGAAGTGCTCGCGCCATGGCGTATGCTGTGGTATTTCCTCGGGAATCTTGTTCTGGCAACCAATAGCGATGGAGGTTTCGTGCGCCCAGGCGCGGGCGACGTTGCGAGGGGTGTAGCCGCCGCCGCCAAAGATGATCATGGGGATTCCGAGTCTCTTGCAGTACTCAACGCAAGCGCCGTGGCCTTGGACCTGTAAGTTGAACCGGCCTAGGCGGTCGCCCGCCAACGAATCTGCGCCACACTGCAGGGCGATGGCTGAGGGTCGGAAATGTTCGTTGATCTTGCCGATGATGCTCTCGAACAGGAACTTGTATTGTTCATCCGTAATTCCGTCATTAAGCGGCACATTGATTGCGTGGTGAGCACCGGGGTTGTGCTCACTCTTGGGGCCGTTGTCCTCGAGTCCGCCGGTGCCCGGGAAGAATGTGTCGGGGTGGTATTTGTGAAAGGAGACAGTCATGACACGATCAGTGGAGAAGAACGCCTCTTCTACGCCGTCGCCATGGTGAACATCGATGTCGATGTAGAGGACGCGTGGGTAACAGCGTAGCAACTGCAGAATACCCAAGACAATATCGTTGATATAGCAGAAGCCCGACGCCTCGGAGCGCTTGGCGTGATGCAAACCGCCTCCCCAGGCGATCGCGATGTCAGACTGCCCGTTGCAGATCTTGCGAGCAGCATCCACGGAAGTGCCCGCCGACATGGAACAATAGTCGTATAGCCCGTGGAAAAGGGGGCAATCGCTACCTCCCAGGTTGAACTTCACCTCCCCGGCCTTATCTGGGTTGTCAATGTCTCTCGGCTGGTCTTCTGGGGGAGCGGTGCCCAAGTAGTCCAAGTAGTCGCTCGCGTGAAAGGAGTTGAGCTCTTCATAGGTCGCAGGGCGCGTGTTGTAGTTGTCCATGGCGAAGGGCATGCCGTAGGATGTCACCAAGCTCTTGGTCAGCGTCAAGCGCCACGGCTTCATGGGGTGCGTCTGGCCAAAGTGGTGCTTCTCCATTTCGGGGTTGGCGTGATATGAGACGGTGTAGCCCTTGGGGCGCACGATGTTGTACTCCTGTGCGGCGCGCTTCATCTTGTTGAAGAACATGGCGTTCTCGCGCTCGTTGGCGCGGTCCAGCGGCACGAGGAGCTCCTCGACCACCGGCTCGTCGACCTCGACATCATGTGGAAGGTAGTTGGGCTTTGGCGGCTTGTACCGGTAGGCGTCGATGTTCATGGTGACACCCTATGCGCGCGCCTTGGAGTCGCTAAGAAGCTCGATGGCGGAGGGGCGATTTGTGCTGTGCGCATAAAATGGCAGAAAAAGTCTACAGCTGTGCGCCGGCACTCCAAACCTCAAGCGACTGTCAGCCGCGGTTTCAGAATCGATACCAAGCTTCACACTCCAGAATGAGCGCAGGTTGTCATGGCGGTGGATGGAAGCTGTGAACCCAACGTTTGCGACGGAAGGCGGGAGCGTCGCATCTCAAATCGAGGTACCCCTGTCGTGGCGATCGGTTAGTCCCAATTCGGCTTAGCGGCGCTACAGCACAGAGCCCCACCACCCGTCGTAGTTGGTTGACGCAGGGCGCAAAGTGGCTCTTTTTCAGCCTCCCGAGGACCTTTTGCTGGACCTCTGCCAAATATTTTCCCCCACAACGAAGCAGGACATCGCCCAGCAGGGGTTGTTCGGAGACGGGCCATACATCTGTATGAGGGGATAAATCTCTTCCCCTGCAATCGCATTCCTCTGAGGTGAGCTACTTGGCGTTACTCGAGTCGCTTTTGCTGTCGCTGCTCCTCTCGCCGCTGCCATTTTCTCCCGTCCCTGCTGCCCGCTGCCCGCTGCCCGCTTGCCTCGCCCCTCTCGTCCTCGTCGCCATCTCCATCCATATCCCATCACTTCGCGACTGCCTCACGTGGCCTGGGGCACTGGGTGTCGCCCGCTGTCCCTTGCGCTCTTACTCAGGCTTCACGCTTGGTTCGCATCCGCTTCAGCTGGGCAGCTCCTCAGAGTTGAGTCGAGGGGTGGGGCGGCATCCCACTTTTGGCCCGCTAAGTCTGGCTTTGCCTTTTGGCTTCGCGCGACCCGCGGCGCAGCAAACGCGTCTCGTACGTTGCCGACGCCACCAGATGCTGGTAGTTAACAGCCATGCCTAGAGACGACTTGTCCATCGACTTCGTCCGGACGATGCCGCCCACGGTCGAGGCCCTGGACCCGGCATTGATCCTGGACGAATGGATCAACAGGACCCAGAACCTGCCTGAAGAGATTCGCCATATGCAGGACGAGATCGCCGAGAAGGACCGGGTCTATGACAAGCTGATTCGGGAGATTGAGGAGAAGGATGGCCGCATTCAGAAGTGGATAAAGGCCAATGGCAGCCACCAGAACAATCCGAAGGAGGAAGAGTATCGCGTGACGATACGGAGGAACTACGCTCAGGCCGAGAAGCTGGCGGAAGAGAAGATTAAGCTTGTTCAAAAACTCCAGCAGACGATGGACAAACACGTCCGGCAACTCGACAAGCAGATCAAGCTGCTTTATGATCGGAACGAGCTAGGCTTCGTCGACCCCGATGAGCTGCCGTCGTTAATACGACCGAGCGCAGCCAACACCACGAATTCTACACCGGTCATACGCCCCGTAAATCCCAACGCCGTCGCCGCCGCCGCGCTCAACCCGATAGTCAACAATGCTTCGCAATCATCTGTTCGATCCTCAGGCCTTCAGATACGCAACTCTGCGTCACAGCAGCACGCGTCCGCATCGGCCCCGGCCACACCGGCTGCGAGTATGATCATGAACCGCCAGGCGCGCGAGAGCTCAGCAGGTCCATCCGGGAACCCCAAGCGCGGACCGCGTCTGAATACTGCGCTAGGAAGTCTTCCTACAACATCCAGTGGTTTGGCCCGCCACTCGTCATTGGGTCCCGGAACACCGAAGGGTCACCAAACGGCTTCTGGACTGCAGCGGGCGGGCAGTGCCGGGCCGCGGGCAAGCACCAAGGGGGCAAGCAGCGGAGGGGGTCGCAAATCCGGGACTCCGTCCAGCACAGCAGGCCGTAAGAAGGGCACACCGGCCGCGACGGGCGGAGCTAACAAGTCGGGCCTGTCCCGTGTCAAGCGTGCCGCGAAAAATAGCCCCTCCTCGACTGCTGAGAGCGAGCTTTCCGACGCTGATAGTGGAAGCGCCGACGAAAGCGATGGTAGAACTGGCGGACGAGGAACACCTGCAGCCCTGTCTCGTTCCGGGTCAAACCAAGCATCAAGTCAGAACAACCCCAGCACGAACAAGGAAGGCAGTAATGACGGGGGCCCGAATAGTAACACCAGTGGCCCCCATACTGGTGGTCCAAGGACTAGCCACCACCCGGGCACCGGCCCCGGCCACGCTCGCCACCGAAGCCACGGCGGCAAGGCCGAGGAGGATGATGAGGACGAAGACGACGACGCCATGGAAGTGGATGACGAAGACGCCGGGGATGACAAGAAGTATTGCCTCTGTCAGAACGTGAGCTTTGGCGACATGGTAGCATGCGATAACGACGACTGTCCTTACGAGTGGTTTCATTGGAGCTGTGTGGGTCTTAAGAGCGAACCCAACGGCACTTGGTACTGTCCAGAGTGCAATGAGTCAATGCGGAAAAAGGGCCGGCCGGCGTCATAGTGTCGCTACCCGACTATCGCACCCACAGTGGCGCTTGGAGTTTTGCGTGGGCGGGAAGGATATGACGAACAAATCCGAGCGATTTGGCATGATGGCGTTTGAGGCGGCTGCTGGGTTGGCAAGGGCAATGTCACGGAGTTTTTGATGTTGGGTATGTGTACTAGCTAGCTAGCGACCTTTGCTAGATCACGGAGATTTCTGGGATGTACTGGGAACCACCTTGGATGTTTTGAATCTGGAAGACGAGCCGGTGCCGGCGTTGAACGTTTCGTCCAGTTGACGGCGTAGACCATGGTTATTTGATTGCAAAGCTGAGGCTACCATGAATCCACTAGGATCATTGGGGGATTGTGAAAATTACTCGCAACCTCAAAGCTCTTCGCCCTCGCCCTCGTCCTCCGCACCCTCATCATCGTCCTCGTCATCCTCGTGTTCAGCATATGGCACAAACCGAAAGTCCAAGAAACTCAACCCAGCCCCCTCCACCTCAACCATGAATTGCATATTGAGCACACCCTGCTCGTCGCCCCGGAGGCTGACCTTGCTGGCAATCCTCATCGCCTCGGTAGCTGACTTGATGATGTCGAACTTGAACGTCTGACGCCAGGGCGTATCGGACACAGAGAAAGTCTCGAGCAGATCTCGGGCCTTGGCAAAGTCGACGGTCGAGGAACCAAGGGTGCTGACTGTCGACAGTCGGAGGTATGGCTCCCGTCGCAAGGTCGTGATGGTGAGTTTTTCGGGCTGAGCTGGTGCGATTTCGCCGAGGGCCTCCAACAACACACGCGCTTGCGTGATTATCTTGAAAGAGGGATCATCCTTTTCGAAGGGGATCTCTTCTATGTCCTCGGCCACATATGTGGTCAAGTTGCAGGTCGTCTTGACGCCCGATTCCTCGAGGACGATGCTGAATGGCTCGCCCTCCTGTGAGTAAGACAGTGAGCAGGTGCCGGAGATACCTAGTACCTGGTGGCTGAAGACGTCGGGGCGATAGTTGCGCAGGTTGCTCCGATAGGGATCCACGTCGGTTTTGGACTGTCGGGCGACGGCATCGGTGGCACCGAAGATCTGCAACGTTTCGAGAAGGGCTGGGAGGGATATTTGAAAGCTTGGTGGTGGTGTTTCTTCCTCGACTTCGTCTGCTGGCTGGGGCAAGTCGGTGACATATGATGTGAATAGGTCTTTACCCCAGTGGGCAACACCTGTAGATGCCAAGTCAATGTTTGCAGATGCATCGCGTGGGGAGGATGTAGGAGTATTACCTTGCATGACACGAGCGTGGTCCGCAGCAAACCGGAGGCCATTCTTTGTGATCTCCACGTTGATTTTGTTTGTGAAGCCGATAGATTTGAGGAGTTGATACAGTGGACGGGTAGAGCTCGCGACAGCTCGAAGAATCGGGCGGGGAGGGGCCTCCATGGCGACGATGTGGGAGACAAAAGACCGGAGCAATGGTAGGACAGAAAGTCAAGGCCAGAGAGACCGGCTGTTTGGAAATACTTCTATTATGGTACAAACGAAAGCCGAGTTATATTGCTCTTGGGTATCTTTAGACGTAGACTCCGACCGCACAAAACATGTAAACGACGCCGAATCTGTTTCTATATCAGCAGATGCGCAATCGGCAAGTAGAACTAGGCGGAACCCACGCGAGAGCCAACGAGGCCGGGACACCAAGGACAGGGACGCTAACGAGGGAGCGGTCTGGGAATAGCATTAGTAACTGCGACTTATCGAATTGGCATTGAGCAGGGCACACATACTGATGACGAAGGCACCGCTCAGCGCTATCCCCAAGAGGAGCAGGGAGAAGCCGACGAGGAAATGGCTGTCCTTTCCGATGGTTGGGACAAAGGGGCTGGTCGAGGCAGCTACCCAGACGTCGTGAAGAGCGGAATCCATGTGCGATGGACGGAATTGCTGAAAACGAGTGGTTTCTGATTGCGTTCTGCCTCTGTAGCTGGTTTGAATTCAGCAGGAAAACCACACGCAACAACAACAGATGCAGCGGCTTGGTGGTGCATGCTGTAACTTTCGAAACAGCCAGCTGTTCCAACCAAAAGCGGTTAGCTGCGGGTAAAAGTGGGACCGGTCCACTTTTACCGCCTCCATGCGGAGGCAAGGCAGGGGCCGCGATCACATCACCGACTTCCGTCAGCGCCGCGCCTCTGCGCCATCAACATCACCGCTGTTCTGCTGGCCTGCCATCAAAATGAAGGATGAAAGTAAGTAACCCGTGTGCGCATATTGATTTCTCACCCCATGTCAATCGCCAGTGCAATTCTAATCGCGTCGCAGATGGAAAGCGCAAGGCGACGGATGAACCATCTTCGCCGACTGCGACAAAGCGTGTGAAGCATGCCGAGTCAACAGAGCCTGAGAAGAAGCATCGCGTGATTCCAGCCATCCCCTTTCCAGAGAAGGCAAAAGCGCC
Source organism: Podospora aff. communis PSN243 (assembly GCA_033296975.1). NCBI lineage: Eukaryota > Fungi > Ascomycota > Sordariomycetes > Sordariales > Podosporaceae > Podospora > Podospora aff. communis PSN243. The sequence goes on along the minus strand of MU865938.1, from coordinate 59,603 downwards.
CGTTCCATTTCATGCCAGCCAGCCTTTCAGCTGTGCTAACTTTGTTGCCCGCAGCCCGCCGTTATCGAAGAGCGCAACGGAGAAATCGAGTTCCGTGTGGTGAACAACGACAACGAGCGAGAGAGCCTTATCATTCTCACTGGGCTTAAATGCATCTTCCAGAAGCAACTACCGAAAATGCCCAAGGATTACATTGCGCGCCTCGTCTACGACCGTACCCACCTGTCCATCGCTATTGTCAAGAAGCCACTGGAAGTCGTAGGCGGCATCACATATCGACCCTTCAAGGGCCGTCAGTTTGCTGAGATTGTCTTCTGCGCCATCTCTTCCGACCAGCAGGTCAAAGGCTATGGCGCGCATCTCATGTCGCATCTGAAGGACTACGTGAAAGCAACCTCGGACGTGATGCACTTCTTGACGTACGCCGACAACTACGCTATCGGCTACTTTAAGAAGCAGGGATTCACCAAGGAGATTACACTTCCTAAATCGGTGTGGATGGGCTATATCAAGGACTACGAAGGCGGCACTATCATGCAGTGCTCCATGCTGCCGCGGATCCGCTACCTCGAGATGGGCCGCATGCTCCTCAAGCAGAAGGAGTGCGTCCAGGCCAAGATCCGCGCTTTTTCAAAGTCGCACATTATCCACCAGCCGCCAAAGCAATGGAAGAACGGTGTCACCCCCATCGACCCGCTCTCCATCGAGGCCATCCGCGCCTCCGGCTGGTCGCCGGACATGGACGAACTCGCGCGTCAGCCCCGCCACGGCCCCAACTACAACCAACTCCTCCACCTCCTCAACGATCTTCAGAACCACCAGAGCAGCTGGCCCTTCCTCATGCCCGTCAACAAGGACGACGTCGCCGACTACTATGACGTCATCAAGGAGCCCATGGACCTCAGCACCATGGAGTCCAAGCTCGAAGCCGACCAATACGTCACCCCCGAGGACTTCATCCGCGACGCCCGTCTCATCTTCGACAACTGCCGCAAGTACAACAACGAGAGCACCCCCTACGCCAAATGCGCAAACAAGCTTGAGAAATTCATGTGGCAGCAGATCAAAGCGATCCCCGAGTGGTCCCATCTCGAGCCTTAGAAGGGCGATGGTAAGATCACCAAAGCGAAATCATCAGATCAGAAGAAGAAGGCGGCGCAGCGGCAGCCCAAAGTCAAGGCAAAGGCGAAACAAAACGAGAAGCAGCAGTTGCAGATTGTGTCTAGCCCAGTCGAGGCACCCGGTACTCCCGGTGTCCGTCGTAGCTCGCGGATCAATAGGACCAAGGATGCACTCGGAGAGGCGGCGAGGGGTGAGCGTGAAGGTGCCGTGACGGCGCCTCGAGAAAGCTCCGTCGCATCTTGCATTGTCATTGGCGTTAACGGCGCTGTTACAGGTACGGGCACGGGTACGGGTACGGTAAGCGATGCAGCGGTGAGGCACGGGATTTCTTGATTCTTCTATGTCGACTGCATTTGGGTTGGTCGAGTAGCATGACTTCACGAAAAGGGGTGGAGTTGGGGCTTTGTTATCTGTTAACTTATGCTTATTTATATTGTATCGCGCCAGCGTCATTGTGGGATTCAAGTGTCGGAAACACAAATTCGACCACGCACATACAACTTTGACCCCCTGAATCGTTACCATCCATCACATCAGGTCAAGGTGCAATTACGGCTTCTTGAATTCAGAGGAACATGAGTAACATTTCTGGGAAGCCCCGGTCTCAATGAATCGTTCAATCCTACTGCCTGTCCTACTTACTACCCGTTCAACTACCGCCTGAAACCCCGCTTGAACCCCTTTTCCGTCAAGTTCGACCCTGCAGGTTTGTCAACATACACTATTCTCAACAAGCATATAGATGGTGCCCCCAATCCAAGAAAGAACGTTTGGTTTTGCCGAGCTATACAATCCTAACGACAGAATACAAAAAGTAATTGAAAATAGTCATGTCATCGTATCATTTTTGACCCCCACTCCCTCACTTCCGCGCGCGCTTCCCAAACTTCTTCACCCACCCTGCATCCCAGGGGTCCAGCTCAACAGCGCGACGGGAGATACTCCGCTTCTCAGCAGGGTCAACATGCGCAGCCGTGATATTACCACAGTCAGGGCGCTTGAGCTGGTTCGCAAAGGTATCCACGGCCCAGATCAACACGCCGTTCGTCCAGCCGAAGCCCTCGACGACTTCGTACTCGCCGCCGCCGCCGGCGACGTTGGTGGCATTATCACCGTACTTCTCAAACATGATGCCGATTGCCTCCTCGCCGAGGCCCTCGAGCTTGGGAGTTGCACTGGTCGAGCCGCCGGTGGCGTACCACGTGCAGAACGTTGAGTCGAGGTAGCGCTGCGCTAGACGCAGGGAGAGATCCTGGACGGCGACGTAGGCAGGATCGTCTTCGCCAAAGGTCGCGGGGGTCTTGCGAAGGCCTTCCATGAGCACGTGTTGCAAGGGAGGCCAGACGTTTGGCTCGTCCCACTGCTGGCCCGTCTTGAAGTTGGTGGCCGGGATGCTGCCGGCCTTCTCCTTGAGCATGGCGTCGACGCGGGAATACGCCCTCTGCACAGCAAGAGGGTTATTCTTGAGTGCTTCGGGGGCGGCGCCGGTCCAGAAGGGGTAGAGCTGCGCGACGTGGAACAAAACTTGCTCGTCCTTCGGGGCCTGTGCCTGTTCGGCGACGGTGGTGTCCTCGTCGAGCGGGACATATCTGAAGTGAGACTGGCTGGTAATGTTGTAGTCGAAATACGACCAGAGCGTCGAGTTCCACATGACGGCGTACATGGCTTCGCTTCGCTTCTTTGCCATGTCCTCCCAGGCCTTTGCGCCAGTTTCGTTGCCCTCGAGCCTCAGGAAGGAGGCGATGGATACTTCGTTCTGGTAAAGGATGGAGTTGAGATCAACTGGCACCATGTCACGGACGTTAATGTAACGCAGAGGGAAGTAGATGTCATCCATGGCGTCGCGAGGGCGTGCAAGCCATCGACTAGTGTAGTCCCAGCCTGATTCTGCGCCAGTGGCAAGGTTCGCATACAGTGCCTCCTTCTCCGTCTCGTTCAGGGGCGTTTCCTCAGGGTAGACGGTGCCAGACGCGGAGTAGTAGGATTGGTTGTTAGCAGTAATGTAATCCTCCCGATACGACTCGGGCCTGGGCTGGTTGTTGTTGACCGAATACCTAGTCACGACGAAGCTCAGTTAGACACCATGTCATGGCTCTGCTTTCTCACCGCGGACTAACCTGTTGAGTGTGTATGTCTTCCCGTTCGGCGCCTCGACGCTGACAGTGCGGTTCGTCTGCCAGAACTGGTGCTCCTTGATCAGCAGCGGCACGGCGCGCTCCAGAATGCTAGTGTCGTTGGTATACTCGACATAGGCCCTGACCATCTCGGTCAGGAGAGGGGGCTGGGATCGGTTGAGGTAGTAGAGGCGCGCGCCGTTTGGTACGAAACCAATGGTGTCCACAAAATCCAGGAAATTCTCAATGATATTCTTGGAGATCTGCGTGAAAGCACCTCCTGTGCGTAGGAGGCCCTCGAGGATCCAATACGAGTCCCAGTAGTAGGGCTCACGGAAGCGACCGCCGGCAACCACAAACGTGCGGTTGATGGGGATGAAGCTGTTGGCGCATTCGCTGCAGTTCCCGGCACCGGCATATCGCCTCGTGAGCTCTGGCCAAATCTCGATGACGGCTTCGGTAAATTCTCGAATCACGGCGTCGTCGACCTTCTCCAGAAATTTCGGGTCCGTCTCCAGCTCCGAATTGGGTACCTCTTCGAGCTCCCCTCCTGCTGGTGCAAAGTTGGCGCTCAGGAAGGCATTGAGCTCCGAGTTGTTGCTCAGGGGCTGCGTGAGCTTTTCAAAAGCGGCGATGACCTCGTCGACGGGCTTGATGGTTGGCCTAGGCACACGTGTAAGTCGTCTTGGTGTCTCGCCGGAGAATGCGCCCGTTTCACCCTTGCGCGCCCAGGGGCTGATTCACACTTACATGTCCACGAATGTCTTAGAGTCCATAAACGGGCGCGCCAGCTCGATTGCCTTGAGGATGTCTCCCTGGCAGTATAATGGCGAATCGCAAGGCGCGATCACCGAGCCATTGATGTAAAGAGCTGTCGCCCTGGAAGCAAGAGCTCCCAGCACCACCGCTGTGGTCGCGAGCTGTGGTCTTCCCATAGCTAAGGCACCTAGCTAGGTAGCTCTGTCGAGTAGGAGCTATCCAAAACGTAGCACCCGGGGCCGGTGTCAGCGTTTGCAGTCAACCTGGGGATGAAAAGCAATAATCAAGACACAAGGATGGGACGGAAACGGACGGGATGGGCGGCCAGCTAACAGACTGTTGAGAATCGCCCCGGGACAGACGACGGGAGCGGGGACAAGTCGGCCTAATAAACAGCCATCTCGCGCGGCCTGGGCAAAGAATGAATGCGTGCCATTCACATATTAGGCAGGCTGGAAGGGGAACTTCGTCATCGTTCCCGACGTGCCCGGTAGACGTGCAGAAGGCGGTTGCAACCATTACGGGCCCCATCTCTCGCGGCTTCCAGGAAATGGATAGCTGGGCCTTGTTGATCCCCCGGATTTCCAGGGTTGCGCCTTGCTCGACCCATGCTGGCGGGCTGCTCAGGTGGAAGCTTTCCAGGTTGAGGAATGATCGCCCCATTCAACTCTAGAGCTGCCGCTACCGGTCCGCGAGTACACTAAGCAATTTGCCGAATTGGCCCGGGAGGGAGAGAGCGTACGACGCTGCGGACCGGTGTGTGCGCCTGCTGCCTTCATCATGCTAATCAATTGGCACCTTTTGGTCCCGGCGAGGTTCCATATTGCAAGCATGGAGAATTTGACTTGCAGCGCTTTCGCAGGGCGTTCGATGCCCTGCACCGTTTTTTTTGTGTCATCGGGGCTTTCCCCGCATATAAGCGCTCCCGCTGGGTAGAGCTCAGCATGCAGGTGACGTCGGCCCAGAAGACGGGAGCTAGGCTCGCTAAGGAACGCGGGGATGTGAGTGGCGGTAGTTTCCTTACGTCGAGCTGGTTTTTTGGTGTACGAGAGGAGCACCTTCCATGTGTGTCAAGTTTGCAGTCGTCCATCGTCGGCCTCACCGACCCCGCTGCATCAGATTCCGTTTCTGTCCCGTCATCATCATCGCCCGGCGTATTCGCCCGACACAGCACAGCGTTCGGCCCTTCTACACCGAGGCCTCATGCACCTCTTTCAACTTCCCCTCTGCAAGGCTTCAGTGAGCCTTTTATATCCGGGCATGCTGCCCGGACGGCTGAGCATCCGGCCCGAACACCTCCAATCAGTGAGAGAGCCCAGCACAACTTTTTGTTCACGAACAATCACCATCGGGCCTTTCCTCAACCTGCTTGGGTTGGCAACGCAGTCTTGTTGGTTGAGAGCTCTGGTCGATTCCGCCTATTGCTTCCGATACATGGAGGTCTCTCCGCGCGCCGGCTCAAACGCCGCACCGTCTGCTGACTTCTCTAGAAGCACTTTCTCAAATACCTGCCGGAGCCTTGGGACGACGGCCTCGCGATTCTGATAGATCTGATAGTGAATCACCAGGCGATTGTCGTAAAGCTTCAGCCCGACCTCCGTCCCAAACTCTTCGACCTTGGAAGCAGGGCACCTGGCTTCATCCAAATCCAGCCACACCATGTTGGTGTGTACGGGATGGACGAGTTTACCGCCGAGATCTGTCCACATCTTGGCGATATCTTTGGCAAGAACATGCGTCTCTCGCAGGAGACCGCCTTCCCCGTTCGGCCCTTTGCCGAATGTCTCTTCAACTCCGACCCGTGCGGCAGCTGTAACTACACCCGACTGCCTCAAGCCTCCACCGATGGACTTACGGATCCACCGGGCGTGCTTGATCAGATCTTTGGTCCCGACCAGGATGCTGCCGATAGGTGCCCCAAGGCCTTTGGAGAAGCAGAGAGTCACAGTGTCAAAGCAGGCTGCGAAGTCAGACAAACTCCCGGCTCCTGAGGCTGCCACTTCCCACAGCCGCGCGCCGTCGCAATGCATCTTTAGTCCATGCTGGTGGGCAAAGGCTGATATACGCCCGACCTCCTTCAGCGGCATGATCATGCCGTTGAGGGTGTTCTCAAGGCTGATTACCCGCGTTGGGCAGGTATGCACGTCGTCGTCCAAGTATACATTGGCCTCGATATCCTCGAGCGTGAGGTGTATCCCGTTCTTGGGCACGACCGCCTTCACCATGGCACCTGTCAGGCTGGAGACGCTAGACAAAACCGTAAGCATGGCTCACGCGATGAGGACGACGACGTTGTTCGCTCACCCTCCAGCCTCGTATTTGACAATGTGAGACCGGTAGTCGCACACCACACCGTGGGGCGGCTGTGTGAGTAAGGACCTGAGAGCGAGCTGGTTCCCCATGGTCCCGGATAAGACGAACAGGCCGGCCTCCTTGCCGGTCAGGGCGGCGCAATGTGCTTCAAGGTCCATCGTCGTTGGGTCCTCGCGGAACACGTCGTCCAGCAGCGTGCACGACTGGATCGCCGCAAGCATAGACGCCGTCGGCGTTGTCATGGTATCACCTTGTAGGCTTCTCGTCAACTCTTAGAACATGCGCGCGTACGGAGCACCACACGAGGCTAGACTCACTTCTGAGATCGGTACCGGCGGCGCCGGCACTTCCGACCCAGGCATTGTGCCGTTCTCCTTGTCCGTTTGCTGCCTCCATGGTTGTTGAAGCAAGTTTGGTGGATGTGCTGAAAGGTGCCGATGTTGAGACTCTGCCGGCTAGCCTGACTCTTAAAGAAGATGGCGTGCGCCCTTTGGATGATTCCAGAGGGGATGGTGATACCCTGCCGGCTCGGAGCGGGGTTGATCTCCAAGCCGGTGGTGAGTCAATCGGCGTGATGCCAGCGATTCTGTCGCATCTTCCCGCCCTCCGCTGCAAAAACGGTCTCCTGAGCATTGCTTCACGTTGAGTGGTCGGGGTGCATGGCGACCGGAAGTCGGGTGGTAGTTGGCTAAGGTACAGATCGCTTGGAAGCCACGTGGGAGTGAGCACTTTCCTTCCCACTGTGACTGCCCGCAATTTTGTGCCCCGCTTTAGGCGGGCATCCAGTGCCTCTTGGGGGTGTTTTAATAGTACTGAGACGGTTTTCAAACCATTTGTTTCCCTCGTCGAAGTACCTTACCACCTTGCATTTCCAGTTGGCCTCACATTTCGTGATAGGGTCCCTCCGGCCCTTCTTTCACCCGTTTCCACTTAATAAACAACGGCACTCTGACTTTGTCGCAGGCTGCGTGTCTTCCCAGCGTTGTTGATATTATCTCTTCCACGACTGACTTGCGCGGAACGAAGCTTCTCTTTTCGTACACCCACATCTTCTTCGGCATCCTTTGCGCATCAGTAATCGACCCATCAGCTCCTTGCACTCGAACTACTGCAAGTTGAACTGCACTAGTGGTTGGCGATAACAGCGCCCCGCCCCAAGCATCTCCTCGCATCACAACGCCACCAAAACGTGTCCGGCTGAACTTGACGCGGCCTAGAACCCCGACTGCAGCTTCCATGCGGCTTATGCTACCTACCAGACGTGCCAGACTACCATCCACCTCCTGATGGGCTCGATGGGCTGATGCTGAGATCGACCCCTCAGCTTTACGCCGCGATCCCGACATGTTTCGGGGCGCAGAAAGTTAGCGGTCGGACACGTCCTCTCAAGAGCCCGACTAGACCAAGAATCGAAGCACCCGCGGTCTAGACTCTTCGACTCCGAGTATATGTGGACGAGGGCGCGCCTGCAGTCAAAACCCCCAGGTTCAGTTATCACAGGGTATGCTAACTTATACTGTTTTTCTATCCTACCTACGGGCAATGTGTTTCGGATTGTTCCTTGTTATTTCCAGATATCAATATACCTTTTTGGCGTCCATCCTATTCCTCCGAGAAGAAAAATCCATACTAGCCTGGTATCATTATCACTGAAACGCACTCTACCTCCATCCGTGCCAATAGCAGGAACACGCAGCCATGCATCCCTGAAGCCACTGACGAAGTAGAACAACTCATCAACACCCTTTGACTTGAGCTTTACATCGACGGTGGGGGAGGGTGAGGGTTTCCCCAAAAGCCTGGGTGGCCAAGGTCGAGACCCTGCCAGTCCCAGTATTCCAGAACCGTTGGCATATTTGGATCATAGCCGATATGATCCCCTTGGAAGGCCTGCATATCACCAACCACATCGGTGGACGAATGCCACTCCCCGTGGTTCATGGCCGGCATCTCGAACCCTGGTGGTGGCTGGAAGTTGCCGTACAGAGGCTCGTGTAGCTGTGCCATCGAGCCCGGTGGAAGCAATCCGGGTGGGTGTAGATGGGCATCAGGCGCGCCAGCCTCTTGCACATGGCCATCTTCTGGAGAAGCCATCGTATGAGGAGGGTTCTCTATCCTGTACGAAGATGCGCTTGAGGATGTGGCAGCGGCAAATGGAGACGAAGGCCCAATGCCAGACTGACCAGAGCTCGAGGACGAGTGGTCAGGCCCGGCGTCTTCTTCCTCGACCTCGTCGGGGCCAACAACAGCGCTTATGTCAGTTTCGGATCCTGGACTCGCCAAACTGATGGTCTGCTCCGCTTCTGTTGCCGGCGGACTGCCTAGAGCGGCCGCTGCAACACTCGACGCCCCAGCTGCATCACTCGCTGGAGAGGGCTTCTGGCGACCCTTTGCTCGCTTTGCAATGCCGATCAACGCCTTTTCCTTGGGATTGAGCGGCAGGTTGCTCAAGAGGCTTTTGAGGATGCGACACAAGTCGGATGTTGTCTTCGAAACCGACCGCAACTCCTCAAGCATCTTCAGCCCCCTTTTGATGGCCCCGAGCGCCGTCTCCCTTTGCGGCAAAGTGCGACCCTCATCGTGGACGAACGCCGAACACAGCACGGTCGTGGTATCGAAAATGCAAAAGACAGCATAGTGGAACTTTGCACCGAATGAGGCCAAGTTCTCAAAAAACGACCAGGAGACGTCCATCAAGGCCAATGCCGCCTGAACCCCTGCGGCTCGCAGTTCGGTCTCTTGCTCCGTCATCGGCTTCGCCGAACTTCGGGTGACATACGGCTTGAGAGGACTGAAGAGAAACATGTATCCAACCAGATGGAGGTACCGGCGCTGGAAAACCACCCAGTCATGCTCGTCGTCCCAGCGGGTGTCGGGATTCTTGACGGCATACTCAGCGGGAAGGTTGGCAAACCATCGATCCACCACTGCTCGCAGTCGCGGAGCTAGGTCCGTGGCCGCCTTGTCACTCGGAATACTTGCCATTCCTTCGGCCATGTCGATGCACATTTGGCAGTGTAGCTTCATATGACGGAATGGCGATGGCTGATATGGTTGACCCGGGTTGACCTCGAGGGCAAGTGTTGGCATCTCGAAGGTGCAGTCTGCACGGTTGATGAGCATCGGACGAGAGAGCATGGAGCTCAGGGCGCTTTAGATGGTTAGTAGGGCACACGTGGTGGGCTGTGTGGTTGTCTTACAAATCCCACAGGTACAAAACACACCATAGCCGTCTTCTCATCTCACGGTCGAATTCCGACATGCCTTCAGACGAGGAGTCCTGGTGGAGGCCTGTTCGATGTCAGCCTTGCCCCCGAAACTCAAACAGGGCAAACGTACCGATCTCGTATGCCGCTCCGATTGCCGTGCTCAGCGCGTGCCAGGCCTCGGTCCACTTCTCGGCCGACTTGTACCAAAACGCTGTGAGGAACAGCTGCTGGACGTGGATCAGCCCGCCCTTGCCATGCGGTATGCTCGCCCCAAGAGCCTCTGCGGCTTCGTGCAATCGGGTGGCTAGAGTCGACGAATCCGCCCTCAACTCAGACTCGAGTCTCTCTTTCACGCTTCCGTCTATTATGAACAGCAGGGAGCAGGCGCAGACCCGAAGGATCAGGCTTGTCAACTCCGGCGATGGGTTATCGGTTCGAACTGTCCACCAGCCATCGTATTGTGTCCGAAACTCCGGCGGGTAAAGGGCACAATAGTGGTAATTGGCACCACCGAGCCAGTTGTCTACCAGGCAGTCTAACCGGGTTAGCGTCGTTGCCCCGGACTGAGGATATCGAGGACGGCGTACCAGTGTATGGTTTGGGATGCACCATTTTGATGGCGGTTTTCAGCTCCTCGGATGGTTCCTTTTCTTCATCCTGGTCGGCGAAATCGTTACCCACCTAAATGACACCAACAGTCAGAGTTGACCGACGTCCACTATCGATGGCAAGGTCAGTCGTTACCATGGGACCACTTCCGCGCCCGAGCACGGCGTGATGGGTGTGTGGCATGTAACCCAGAGCACTTAGCGCACTGCTGGCGTTGAAGGATGGATTTTCGCCATCCAGATGATCGCTACCCTCCAGAGGAGAAGCATCCTCGATGGCGTCCAAGTTCCGCTTCCTGCGTCTGCCGTCAGGAAAACCGAACACCGAGGCTAGAAGAGGCAGCGGATTGTTAGCACGGACGCAGCTTACCTTGAGGGTCCATCGTCAACACTGGGATTGCTCTTGTTGGCCTTGGAAGCGGTGGGTTTTGTCATGAACCGACAGAGGTGGGCCACTCCCCGCCTCAGACAGTGGTTGCATGGGAACTGGCGGTTGCACTGGGACGGTCAGTCGGACTCTGGAGACCGGCATGTCCGGCTCGGAATAGGCCTTGCCTTTTGTTTTCGTCTCTGACACTCGAGGCACGATACCGTTGGGCTCAACTGGCTCGCCATTTTCCTCCCCTCGGGCATGGGTTGCAGGTTGGAGATGATGGGTTGGCTGGGCACTGTGCAAGCGTTTGCGAGTTCCGACATTGACATTTTGAAGAGGCGCGCACAGCAGCTTGATATGCACAACACGGGCCAAAAGACATCGTCAACTCGTCAGTACAGTCGACACATCCGTCGAGTTACGACAACCAAGAGAGAAAAGGCCCAATCAACAAAGAGTCACCTGCTGTGTGACGGGGGTTCTCCTGCCATTGCCCTTCCGGGTTTCGAGCAGATGGACTGGTGGTAGGGTGGGGAGTGATCCCTGGAGTGCGTTTTCTTCTGTCCCAATCACTGACCCGCGCCAAGGGGCCCGGGGGGGTGGCATGGGGTGCTGGGTTTCCCCCTCCCCCCCTAGCCGGGCCCGTGGCGGCAAGGACAATCTTGATGAGCCCGGTCTCCAACCGATGAGGAGACTCGATCCACGATTCCCAAGGCTGTGGTTCGAGATCGCAGCCATTCAAAACCGGCGATATTTTGGGGCGCTGTCCTGACAGCTTCCAATTACATAAGTCTACAGCCCCTTCGCGCAGAAACGGTGCTGCATCACCAAACGCCTCCCTACATTCCGTTCACGACCGGCGAAGGATTCGGGATTTCGGTTCCACTCCTATGAATCGGGCGCGGGAGCAAGCGCTGCGAGACATGGAACGGCTGGTAACGCTGCGTGGGCCCCAATGCTGATCCCCTGGCTCATTTTGACGAAGTGCTGCCTCACCAGCTGGATTCTCACCTCGTGCGCGGGGTTCCCGTACTGCATGGTGAAGCCGTCGGCATGCTCGACAAACTTCTGTGACGATGTCAGTCCTGTGATCCAAAGCGGACACCGAGAGGGGGAGGAGCCATGTCCAACAGGGAGCAGACCAAACGCCACAACTCGCGCAGCCCTTCAGCCCAACCAGGACGCCGTTCCGACGACTTACATGGCAAGCACCTGGCGAATCACGACCAAACAGACTCCAGAACGCATCCCCCATGATCGCAGGGCTACGCTCGATCTCTCGAAACCAAGATGCGAGATCATCATCGGTCGTCGACGAGGCTCTGTTCCAACCATACTCGCCCGCAAAATAGCTTTTGTTTGCAGATCTCACTGGCAAGAAGTGCTGATCAGTAATGGAACCTCTTGTGTCGCCATCCGCCCGCGCCAGAAAAAGGAAGCACCGCCGCAGTGTCTCAGGGTCTGACGACGTCGATCTCTGGGAATCTTCCGCACGCTTTTTCAGGGACTCCCCACGCTCCCGTTTGGGGTATTCAGTTGCGATGACCCGCCTTCCACCATGTCATCCGATCACCAAACGCCCGTCGTGATCTCATCACGGACAGCGGCGCCACGATCCGGGAAGCCGGGAAAACGAAAGGAGAGAGACCTTTCTTACCTAGCGCTAGATCTTGTCTCAGCACGTTGATACTGATCGGATAGTAGTGATTCGAGTAGATATCAACCTCATCGATTACAAGGTGCGACTTGTTGACGCCGTAGGTGCCGTCGACGAACAGCTTTTGTGGCGCCAGCTTCTTGACGTGTCGTCCGATTTCTTGAATCCACTCGACCGGCACGTCTTGGTCCTTCCACACCGGCCCGCACAACTCGTTGCCCGTCTCATATGCAAAGATTGTGGGATCTTCGGCATACGTCAGGTTGGTGAGCGGGTTAATATGCGTGAGCAGGATACTGATGTACTCCTTGAACGCAGCGACAACCTTGGAATTGGTGTAGAAATTTTGCACCGCTGGGTTCCTTTCATCCCGCGCGCGGCTTAGATTGAAGCCATTCCATCTGAGAAAGTCGTATTTTCCTCCATGGTAATAATCAAAGTTATCGGTCAGCGGCACCATCAACCTCAGACCGTACATCCTGGCCTGATAGACCGCCCAGTCGATGGCATCGAACGCCGCCTCGCTCACCTTGCCACTGGACGGCATTAAGCTGAGCGGATTCCCCATGCTCACGCCGAGCGTGTGCGAGCGGATCATGGTTCCCCCATTGCCTTGGTCACGGCCATCATCTCGGTGACGCGCTCTCGCGTCGGATAGCTAGCGTTCAGCGGCGCGTAAAACGGCTCGCCCGCCGGCGGAATCACGTTCTCATCGAGCCCGAGCCAGTAGACGTTGGGGCCGACAGCTCGCCAGGGTGAACCGTCGAGGTAGAGCACAGAGCCGCTTCGCGTGACAGGGACATCCCGGGTATCTTTGCTAACAACACCCCGGAGACCACTTAGAGCAGGGAGTAGGAGGAGAGACTTCATTTTGCTGCTGTCGTGATCTCAGAGACCCAAGGAAAGAACCAGGTGAGTTGTGTGATGTGGTAGGTAACGGACTACCCTTCACCCGGTCGTCCATGACCTGTATTATACCTACTCAGCCATCACGACGCATCTGCGCTTCGCCCGTCTGTCCTACCGTGCGTAGGCCATCCCGGAGACGCCACGTTCGGAAAAAGGGAATCATTGTCCATGGAAAACCTCGAACCGCGAGTGCTTCCACGGCTCTTGTACCGTGTAGTCGCCATCCCAACATGTCGCCTAGGGGATTGTGCCTGTTCAGAGCAAACATCCCGCCCCAAATCCATGAGGGGCTCGGAGGGGCCGTCTCCGAATCCGCCTGCAGGACAGCCAAGAGATATCGCCATATTCGGCACTCGGCACAAGCAAGACTTTTGAGCCACGAAAATCAGTGTGTTTATTACCCCTGAATATATCTTGCACCCGGCGAAGGAGGCAAGACAGAACCGTGGGACCTCGTGACTGGCAGTAAACTAGCTAAGTATGTAATCCTGACAATGCTAAACAACCATTCTCCCCAACGGTGATGGTGCCTGCGTTCTCCATGGTCGACTGAGGTAATCCTGTGTATAGGAAGTCATTTCGCAAAACAAGGCACGATAACCTCCGACCAAGCCCTTTCCATTTGTCGTTCCCAATTTCCTGTTCATCACGGCGGATCCAACCTAATCATCATCCCTCAGTCTCGATACGTTCGGGCCGGTCTTCTGCAAGCTTGCTCGTAGCAACTGCAGGGTCGCCTTGCGTTTTGCATCCTTCTGCTTGACCGCCTTCTTCTCCTCATCTGTAAAGTTGCTCAGCTTCTTCCGCGGAGGCGTGCCCCGCAGCCCATACGAGCCTGGTGATGACATGATGGAGTCTCGCAGGCGATCAGGGGAGAAGATGGACGCCTTCTTCTGCGGTGTAGCGAATGGCGAGCCCTCACGGCTCCGGCTCGGTGTCGGGCTGCCATTCAAGCCCATCGACCCGAATCGAAGCCTGCGCATTTGGTTCTCCAGCACGTCGATATCACCGCTGCGCTTCTCAGCCATGCTCGTCATTTTGTTGATTGTGCGAATGATGGCCTCAATGGTTGGCACTGGCGCCTTCCCTGAGGCTCCTCCCGCGGTGGCGATCTTGGCCTTGAGCATTGTCAAAGCCTCTTCGGCCTGGCCAAGGAGTTTCGAGAATGTAGCATACGCCCTCCGCAGCTCGTTTTGCTGCGTGGCTTGCTCTGCGCTCAATGGTAAGGCTCTTGTTGCCGCAGCCTGGTCGGGGTCAACGTGAGCAAGAATGACCTTGCGCAGATCGTCGCCCTTGGCGCGAAGCTTGGCCAGGTCACGCGCAAGATGTTGAATGTCAACTTGCAGGTCTTCGATGTCCTTGACGCGGCCCTCTTCTAGCTCCTCCGCAAGGTCATTCTCAACTACCTGACCAAGCTCTTCCGCCTCGACCAGAACCCAGTCCTCTGGCGACTCAAGATCTTCCTTGTGTCGGCCACCCTCCCTGTATTGCGTGCTATGGCCGCGGATAAAAGACTCCAGCGAGCGTGAGTTCAAACCAAGCCTATCGATCATACGGTTGATGTCCCTCCAAAGAGTTTCACAGGCAGCCGGGACCTCCTCACGTGCTGATGTGTCGACGGCCTCTAATTTGGAGTCGACAGCCAGGAATTCGTGGATCTGCAGGGTGGGCTCGATCGTAGATTGCAAGATCTTTTGGATGCCTTCATCCTCTGGATCGACCAACACACGCTCCTCTGCCTCCTTCCTGGCTGCCGCAAGTCTTCGCTGTGCTTCCACGTTGGGGTCAATGGGTGGAGTGGACCGATGGGCCCCAAAGCTTAGGCCCGATGGCGGCTGAGGTGTCCTGCGACCCAGGAGCATGGATGCAGCGCCTGGAGCGCTCACTGACCGATGGGGCTCCGAAGGTCTGAGCAGGTTGTGCCTGACTGCTCCACGGACAGGGCTAGGTGATCGAGGGCTTGTGGGGTGGTGCTTAGGGTAAAGAGGCGGCGCATTCCTGCTTATCTCGCCAAATAGAGCGCGTTGGGGCTCAGCCTCGGACCGCGAGATGGTCGAATACCCGCTCTCGGCGAGCTGTCCAAATGAACTTTGCGGTGTAAAGCCGGGCGTGTGGCTTCCAAAACCAGTGGTTGGGCTGAGGTCTTTTGCGACATCAATACCACTACCTTCGCTGTTAGCTTCGGTTCCGGACTCGCCTTCCTCTTCTTCCTCTTCTTCCTCATCTTCATCTTCTTGGTCTTCTTCCGAGAATTCTCCAGGGCTTTCGGGCGCTGCCGGCACCGTTGGCAGCGGTGACATAGACCGCTTGGCCACAAAATCCGGGGGCAATGGGGCACTCTCGGGAGTGGGTGATTTGGACTTGGCGGCCTCGGACTTTGGTTTGCTCGAGGTGAAATCTGGTGGCAGAGGCGCCGCCTCTGCGGCAGATTTGGCTTTTGAGCTGGAGCTCTCCGGAGGGGGCGTGGTTTCCTGACTCGTCTTAGGCAGCGGCTTGCTCACAAAGTCTGGGGGCAATGGCGCATCGTTCACTTTCACGCGCGTACTCGAGGCTGCTTCTGGTGAGTATGATGAACCTGAAGATGAAGATTCACCGAAGGGGAAAACCGCCTTACTAGTAGTATCCGGGGGTAGGGGTGCCTCGGGAATATTTGCCAGGTTCTCCTTATCCTCATCCTCCTGCTTGATCTTTGGGGTTCCAAAGATGGATGTTGCAGGCTTGGGAGCGCCGAAAATATTAGAGGCGGCTGGCTTAGGCGTCACAACTTCTGCCGATGACGGTTTAGAGGCGCCAAACATATTGGATAGTGCTGGCTTCGGAGTTTCACTTGGGGGAGATTTTGGAGCACCGAACAAGTTCGAGTAGGCCGGCTTCGCCGCGGCAGTATCGTCTGACGAAGGCTTGGAATTCCCGAACAGACTAGACGTTCCGGATGAGGGGGCCGGCTTGCTACCGAAGAGGTTGGAGGTTGCAGCGGGGCCCGACGTGGTATTGAAGCCAAACCTTTGAGGTGCAGGCGTCGTAATAGGCGTGGTGGACTCCGCGCTAAATATCGATTTTGGCTTCTCTTCGGCAGGGGTAGGAACGGGAGTGCTATCCATGTCTTCATCCTTGGACTCAGGGACTGCTTGTTGTTCAGGTGTATCGCTCAACGAAAGTCCGAAACCACTTCCGAACAAGGAGCCGCTAGAGCCAGCTTTCGGTGTCTCGTTATCGTTTGCCGTCTTCGGGTCGGCTTTGAAGGTAGTCCCAAGAACGAAGGGTGACGACCCCAGAGTGGAGGTGTTTTCCTTGCTAGCCGGAGGGGGGAAAGAGGTGGACGTTTCCATCGAAACCTCTGGAGCGCTAGTCGCAAAGCTCCCAGAGGGTTTCGAGCCAAACACGCTGGTCGGCCCGCCTGTACTGGCCAAAGATGCGAACCCGCCTTTGCTTGCGAAGTTTGCAAACCCACCCGACGAGGGTGAGGCAGCGGCGGTGCTCCCAAACACCTTACCCGAACTCGGACTAGCACTGGCGAAGCCAGACTGCCCAAATGCTGGCGCCGCAGCACCTGTGGATGCGGAAGCCCAAGGTGATGCTTTGGCCCCCATGCCAATAACAGAGGACTGACCAAAGGCAGGGGCAGCAGGTTTACTCCCGAAAGCCGGTTGTCCAAAGGTCGGTGTTGCGGCAGCTGCCGCCGCGGGCATGCTCCCGAACGCGGTGGAGCCAAAGGCTGGAGCTGCAGGCGCACTTGGCGTCGAGGACCAGGGCGATGACCTGAGCCCGAGAGCTGAAGCACCTCCAAAGGCGGGGGTGGCGGCAGCTGGCGCTCCAAATGGCGATGGTGCGCTAGCAGCAGGCGAGCCAAACGTGGCGGTTTTGGGGGTGCTTGCTGCGGGAGCTTGTCCAGACGAAACAGGAACATCTCCGGTGGCCATGCCAGGGTAGGTCGTTCCCGAACGAATCGATTCGTTGTAGATCACCCACCAAGACGATAGGACACCCTCATTGTTGAGGACCCAGAGACCTGGGACAGGTCCCGGAGATTCCTCAATCTCGTCAGTCGGGATGGGTTTAAACACCTTTTCCTTGCTGGAAAGGTCTAGTGTAATGCCGATCGGGAACGTCTCGTTGTAATCCTCACTCATAGGAACCTGTGCTCGTCTCGAGTCGTCCGCCAGCTCTGTCATGGTAAAAACATTTGTGATGGTTTCGGCTGGCTTATCACTGGCTAGAGGCGTCTTGGACCGAGTAAGCAAGCCGATGGTGTCTGTAGCTGTGGACGAAATGATGAGCAGGTCTTGGAGGTTTGGTGGGAAATCCTTGATCCTGAGGACCGTTTGATGGGGCACTTTGTCGGAACCGAAAGGGTCGACAGGATCTGTGAGTTTCTGGAAGGTGAACGTTGGGGGTGCTCCCCCAGGCGGCTGTTGCCGCGTGATGATGTGATAGGCGGACTCGAGCCCATTCGTAGGATTGTGAACCACCAGGAACATATGGTTCTCGAGCCAGCTTATGGTCGAAACTAGAAGAATTGGTTAGAGAGTTCCGGACAATGCATCATGAGAGCAACGTACCATGATATTCTCCTAGGCTTGGTGGTTTCGGAATGTGGGCCTTCTCTGTACCGTCCGCAGTCATCTGGTACACACTGCCATCCCCCATACCTGCGACCAGCTGCTTGCCCTTTGTGCTCCATGCCGCGCAAGTGACCTGGGAACGCAATACTGGGCCATCAGGGCCCGAGACAAGCTTCCGTTGTGCCAAATTTGCCATGAACAGGCTTCCATTGTTGGTCACCAAGGCGCAAAATGCAGCTGATTCTGGCATGGGATTGGGAACAAGCGCTCGCAGCGTCTCCCCATTTGTGCTCAACTCAAACGCCGCCTGTGTAACACCCTGTGTGATGGCTTGGACATCGTATACCGCAAGGCCGCCACCAGTCTCGGCAGAAAGAACGAGAAACTGTTCATCGGCTGTGAAGGCCAGTTGGGAGAGTCGGAAGGGCAGCGAGAGCTTGGCCTGAGGGGTGAAAGGCCGTATTTCGCTTCCGCCGTTTTTCGGTGTCTCAAAAGCCTTCCGGACAGACTCGGTTGATGAAATATGAACGGCATCGGGCCCGGCTGCCGCGACTAGACCCTTGTGTGGTGCGATGCTAATGAGCGACGCGGTGGGAGCTGGTGGAGGAGACCAGGCAGACGCCAGCTGCACTTTGGCTTCGCCGGAAAGCGCATTGAATCCAAGGCCCTGTAGGTATAGTTTAGCATGATGTGAATCTGGGAAAGGAATCCAATACACAATGATACCAATCAACGCACCTCTGTTTGAATGACCTCGAGATCTGGACCTTGCGTCAGGCCTCCTGCCCCGCTGGCAGCGCTGTTTCCAAACCCGAACGCCATGACTGTCGCAATGATGCTGTGGCCCTTCGAGAGAGGGCTCGAATTTCAGAAGCCAGGCCTGGTCAGCATTTAGATTTGTGGTCGTACACCTGCGTTGGACGTAAATCGGGAGGCGGGACTCGCGGCGTTCTGAGCGCCACAAAAAACCGAGGTTGTGGCAGGAAGGCTGGTGGGCTTGAGGGTGCAATGAATGTAAACGGAGAAGCCTTTTCGACTTGAATGCGAAAATGAATTGCGTTGCTGAAGAACTGCGTGCTTCTTTCTTGTGAATTGTTTCTTGTTGTTTGAAGACGCGCCCGTGATTTTTCCTTGGATATCAGCTGCAGGGGTTTAGGCAGGCAGGCATGTACCAACCGGATTGGGTTAGTTCCACTTGGAGCTTGGGCCATCCAGGTCGTTTAGGTAGCCCAGCAGCCTCGTCAGCTCTTGGAAGGCCTGAAAGGCGCCTTTCAGCTCTCCGACGCGCCGACCATCAACTTCATCAACCATACACCCTACGTCTCCGCCGCCAACCTTCCCCGGGAACAAGTCAATCGAACCGAAGGCGAAATAAGAATCTTCTGCGACGCAGCTTCCAGATTTCCGACCGATTGAGCGCCCGCGCTGGAACGAAACCGCCTCACAATGCCGGGCTTCGACTTCTCAAACTACAACCGCAACGCGGCATTGCACGCCCGGGGCGTTCCCCTCCCCAAGGCCACCAGCACAGGAACTACGATCGTGGGATGCATATATGATGGCGGCGTGGTGGTGAGTTATGCTGCCACTGATTGCTGGTTTGCTCAAGATGGAAACTAATGGGCCTGCCGTTCAGATCGCCGCCGACACACGAGCAACCTCCGGGCCGATCGTCGCCGACAAGAACTGCGAGAAGCTGCATTATATCTCTCCCAACATTTGGTGCGCAGGTGCCGGTACGGCCGCCGACACGGAGTTCACAACTGCTCTCATCTCCTCGCAGCTGGAGCTGCACTCGCTATCAACAGGTCGCAAGCCGCGCGTCGTGACGTGCATGACGCTGCTGAAGCAACATCTCTTCCGCTACCAGGGCCACATCGGCGCGTATCTCGTGGTTGCGGGCGTCGATCCTACCGGCACCCACCTTTTTACCGTCCACGCTCACGGTTCGACCGACAAGCTCCCATACGTCACGATGGGCTCCGGCTCCTTGGCTGCCATGTCCGTCTTCGAGACCCAGTGGCGGCCTAAGCTCACCCAGGACGATGCCGTCAAGCTCTGCAGCGACGCCATCCTGGCCGGTATCTTCAACGATCTCGGATCCGGCAGCAACGTTGATGTGGCCATCATTACACCCGAGAAAACGACGCTGAAGCGAAACTACATCAAGCCAAACGAGCGCACCCAGAAGCTCAAGAGCTACAAATTCGCGAGGGGCACCACCAACGTGCTCAACGAGAAAATCATTCGCAAGGAGGACCTCGGGAACTTTGTCACTGTTGAGGAGATCAGTGTGACGGGGCCGGGAGACCAGATGGAGGTAGACGCTTAGCCGGGATGAAGGTGGTGGTGCGGTGGACGCTTGGTTGATAACTATTCCCAGCGGCATGGTCCGAGAAAGCAGATAGATTCGCACTGTGTACCAATACGAGAGTTATGAAGACGCGAACTTGAGCCGCTAC
The DNA here is from genome assembly GCA_033296975.1 of Podospora aff. communis PSN243. NCBI lineage: Eukaryota > Fungi > Ascomycota > Sordariomycetes > Sordariales > Podosporaceae > Podospora > Podospora aff. communis PSN243. The sequence continues at coordinate 39,515 of MU865938.1, read as the reverse complement.
CTGTCGAGGTTGCATGCATAGCCATGGGAGAAGGAGACTGACGAGGAAACGTCCACGCTGCTCTCGGATGTTACCTCGAGTGCCTTGTCATGGAGCGAGCCCAGGACCATTGAGCTTTTCCCAGGACCTGTTTCTCTATGCCTGCCCCACATATGCCGTAAGTCTTCGTTGCAGCTACCGCCATGAAGCTGTTCAAAGTCGGCCCACAATCCACTTGTCTCAATCCATCAACAATAGATGTATAATCTGGCTTTCATATTTCCACCTCAAGAGCCAAACCTCTCTTGAGGAGCGCCGCTCGGAACGCTAGCTGTCTTGTTATCTGCAGCATATTTCCTCGGGCAACCGGTCCCTCGCTCTCTCGGGACTGTGCCAAACATATCCGACCAAATGTATTTACACGAATGAGAAACTTCCGCAAGCAACAACGCCCTCATCTTCCCAAAATCCTGGTGAAGAATGAGCTTACATAGACAACCAATGAAACACGCTCCTGCTTTTCCATATAACATGAAAGAACATACACGCTACCACTGAGGATTCAGATGGTGCCAAGATATCACCCATCAAGGGTTGTGTGATAATTACCAAAGTTACTGTATGGAAGGGCTGGCATACCCCTATATGTCACTGGCCGAGCTCCTGCAGCTCAGAAGGCGGTGTTTTGTGATCGGATATGGCGCCGTTGTATGGAAGCAAAAGAAACGCCGATAAACTCCGGGCAAAATACAGCAGGGGTATTTTTATGATATGTGCAGCGTCGTCATTGTCGTTAAAGAAGATTGTTAGAGAAGTTGGGTGAAACGAGCGACAAGGTACGGTGGGGGCAAGGGGGGCATCGTGTTTAGGCTTTCCCCTTTCTGCTGAATAGGCCTTTTCTGGACCTCGACTTTGACCTCGACTTCTTTTTGGAATCGGGCGATCCAGGTTCGTCGTTGTACTTGGGCTTATGGATCCTGTGAATATCGTTTAGAGTTTGACTGCACACAAGACGTAGAAGCGGAACATACCAGCTGTTCCCAACCATACTCATCCCCTTGGCCTCAGCCTCCCTGTAGAACTTGGCGCTCCTCTTGAGGTCTTTCTTGCACCCGATGCCTTGGGCATAGCAGAAACCTGCTTCGGCCAGAGCATCGACGTCTCCCCAAGCTACCATACAGCGTGTTAGACATCTTGTACTCGTACTGTCCGCTGTAGATCGACACTTACAGCCAGCTATTTCAAAGCATCTCAGCGCAAGTGCCTTGTCTTGCTCGATGCCCCACCCGTTCATGTGGCTGACACCTAGTTCGTAGACACTGAGCGCAAACTGCGCTTTCCGCGTCTTGCTCTCCATTACGTCCACACGCTTGCCCTCCTTTGCCTGGTTCTCGTCGTCCGCAATCTCCAACTTGGCTGACTCGGCAGCTTTCCGCAGCCACTCGACGCCCTCGCGTTGGTTTGGCCGCATCCCCCAGCCATGGCGACAGGCGAGGGCATAGAGGAGCATTCCAGTAGGGTGCCCCTGTTTCGCGGCATGCCTAAGGTGCCACGTCGATTCTTGGAGCGAGCCGTTCTCATGCAACTCGACAGCTTTGGCGACGTGCTCTTCTCCAGTCAAATCCGTCATTGTCGGTGCATTTGAATGCAACGACCGTGAAGGCTTAATGGTGCTTGCAGAATCACTAGTTGCGGTGGACATGAGCGTCCTACCCCTGGCAGCATCGTGGATGGGAGAAGTGAGCGGTCGGCCCCTGGGTCCGTCGTCCGACTCCATGGATGGCCGAATGGGACCAGGCGAGGGCTGCTGGTTGGGCCGAGAAATTTCCATGCTCAGTTTGCTGGGTTCGAACGATGGTCGTGTGAAAGTCTCATCAGGAACTCGGGGCCCTGAGGAGCTGGACGGCCTTATAGGTGGCGATGGCGGGGGCTGACCAGCCGCAGGGAATGTCGAGGAGTGAGACGAGGTCCCTAAAGGAGATGCAGAGAGTTCGTCTGGCGACCGTTGCAAAGCTTTACCTCGGGGAAGAGAGAATTTTGAGTAGATATAGGATTGCGCTGCCTTGCCATCCTCTGTCTGCCCGTCGGGAAACCCATCGCCGTGCATGCTGACAGGAGTATTCGCCAAGTCATCAACAAACACCAGCGAAGAGTGGCTATCCGAAGATGCTTGACGGGCCGGAAGATCCAGGTTTGGCGTTCCCGCTCTGCTCAGAGGCCGAGAGAAGTTGAAATTCGGGCGAGGCAGACCCGAAGCATCAGAGCTGATCGACGGGGACCGCTGTGAAAGCCCAAACCCGGGAGAGAGAACGCCACCGCTGCCGTTGGAGAACTTGCGAGGACCATGCGAGTGAATGGAAGTGCTCAACGAAGTGAGTCCATCGCCATCTGTGGAATCCTGAGACGAGATAATGCTAGAAGACCGCTTGGAGAAGGACGGTCGAGGGGGTAAAAGACCTGCGGCATCGAAAGAGTTCATCTTGGTCAGCTTCTCTGGCGAACTGGCCATCGAGTATGTAGACACCGGCGATTGTGCCAGAAAACTCTCCTGCGTCGTAGATCGAGTGAGGTTGAGCTTCTCAGACGGTGCACTGGTCACATTCCGGTCGATGGGAGTGGGCGATTGCTCTCTTCGCGCCCCAACACCAAAGAAACTGTCTTGTTCCTCGACATCGTTCAGCCCTTTCCTGATCGCATCTAGGTTTAAACGCGTCGGTAGCGGCTCTTGGTGATCCGGCGTAGGGGGAATACGGCTCATCCGCGGGTGTACGGAAACGGGTCTCTGTGTGATGTCGTCGTCCACGTCGGTCCTGAAGCCCGGCCCAAAGGGTTGTGTACCGGGTGTCTCGCCATCATCGGACCCGGAGTCGTGGGACAGGGAGCGAAAGTAGTCAGATCGAGCCTGCACTATCAACGGACTCTCGGTTGTCAACGGAGGCAGTCTGCTCATCCGCCGGCCCTGCTTCACACTTTCCTCCTCGAGTTTTTTTGCCAGCAGCCGACTCTGCAACCTTAGGGCATCCAGCGGAGAGAGTTCGGGGGGTGCTTCGCCGGCCACATGAAGGCGAGGCGATCTGAGCGGTCTCGAAGCAGAGGCTTGCGACCTTGACCGAAGATCTATGTGATCAGGCCTGATATGATCGGGCCTGCGGTTCTCCATGTTGTCAGGTTGGATCTGCGCAGATGGTTCTGTATCCCATGCGCTACCGTCGGTAAGCTATTGCGAACCGACAAAAATTGTGGTTGGGTATTGTTGGGGAGGTCGAGTTAATGTGTTGGCACTAGATACAGCTCGTGGTAGTCGACTCGTAGTGGAATGCAAATGATGTAGTGTTCGTCGAAGACGTCAGAGGCGATTCTAGCTCAGCGAAACGCGGATGTGGCGTGAGTCCGTCGGGGGTCGCATGAAGTATGAGGTCAAGTCAAACGACCGATTGACCAGAATGGAAGATGGAAGGCTATGCGGGATCGACCAAAAGACGGGATAAACTGCGCCTCGCGAGGATGAGCAGGATGCTGCGAGTGGCCTTGTCTGTGTCAGAGCCGCGATGGAGAGGCGCGGATAAATTGGCGGCAGCCCAATATCCTGATTCTTCGCGACTGGAAACTCGTGTCGACTGCTCCAAGCGGCAAAGACAAGCCAAAAGGCGATTGCTTCGGTGTCAAACCAGGTTTTGCCGCTAGTGAGAACGGCGCATGTGCGGTTGCAGGTCGATTCTGGATCGGTGTCCGGAAAAGCAGCAAGCAGGGCGCAAAAGGACACCAAACAATCTGAGATGCAGTGAACGAGCGTCGGCGGCGAGTGTGAATGTGTCGCGGAGGAACTTGAAAACAGGAACAAAAGAGAGGCTGATGGGCAGGACGCCCCGAACGCCCTGTGCTGGGTTCTCCCGGCTCGGCCCAGGCATCAAAACGGAATGGCGCGGTTTGCTTGGCTACAAACGGCTAGCTCACACAGGAACCGTTTACCCCATCTCTCGGGCCCCTTTCCCTCTGGTCTTACCGCGAGCCATCGACTTGGCGACGGCTATGCACGATGTCCTGCTTTCTTCGCAAGCCCCTACGCATGGTGCAGCTACTTGTTGCCTTGATTCAAAGGGCAAGACTGTTGTCGTCACAACTGCACCTCTCGGGGGGATAGCTTGAGCCGTGAGAGACATTCCACTTAGGTAAGGTTTGGAGGCGGGGCCGAAAAGAGGCCCGAACGGACGCTGCAACCAAACAAACGCCAGGACGGGCCTGAGAACGCCATTCAGCACCCTAATCGTTCCAAATGAAAGGTCATCGAAGTGATGCCTTGCCGCCTTGCATGAGCTACGATTCGCAGTTGGCTTTCATTCCAAATTCCGCAAATCGCCCAGTCGCCGCTCGTTGTGCTTGATCGCGTCTGTGCGGCGTTATTAGCTTCCCTCAGCGAGGTCTCACCCAGCTCGAGTGAGCGTCTCAGGACGTCTATTTGTCAGTTCTTTTCGGGAAAATTCGCCGTGGAGCGACGAAACAACCGTCCGAACTTGGAACTGCCGAGATCAATTACATCCCTGCGCCGCTCCATCAAAGTTACAGTTTGACTTCTTTGCGACGGCTCGAAAAACGACTCAGGGCTGCGCTCTTCGGCCCAGCCTTACTTTACGGTAAAGTAGGCTGAGCGGTCACCCAGGAATTTTCGTGGTAGTGAAGTAAATGGTTGCATACATAGCAGTTTCTATATTTTGTGCCGCCTCGCTATGGGGCTTTATTAGTTCCTCTCGAAATAAAAATTCCAGCCTCTTATGGTGTCGTTGGCGGAGATGAATCGCCGTCTTACTTGCAACCACAGTTCGTATCCTTCCCATGGACTATTCCCGCCCGGTGCCAACTTTGAGATGACCTCCTTTTAGACCCCACCAATGATTTCCCCCGCAGCATTGATCCCATCTGACACCAACACCCACAAGTAACACACTCGAGTGCAGCCCTGTAAATCTAAAAAGGCAAAATGCTAAAGTTTGCTCACTACCTTATGCTGCGCAGGTCATAACAACAGCATGCCATGGTCCAAATCTCGTCATTGGCGTCCCGTGCAACAACAAACGCAAGTGCTGGAAGCACCAAAGCAGGAGAGCAACAGCCCCATCGACCAATTACCACGTCGTTACTGCGGGAAGCATCAACAACCGTGGTCAGAGCTTGCAAGGATCTCACGATGGTCCCGTGGCGTACCTGCATGGTGCAGGTCATTTGACGCGTCGAAACGAAATGACGCTTCGGAAACGCGCTGCAAGCACCGTTTCCATACTGTACCCACCAAACCCACAACCAAACCGCGGGGCCCCGCTAGTCTCCGAGAAAGAAGAAAACTTCGGAAGGGAAAACGGTTGCGGTCTCGGCCTTCATGCTTGCCCACGATGTAACGCAATTAGAGGGGAAGCAGAGTCTAGCCCAGGGAGCGTAACGAACGAAAAGACCGATGTGAAATGGTCGCCATCTCACCGCTGCGTCTCACGTGCCTCTCACGTGCCTCTCAGTGCCTCCACGAAACGGGTCACTAGTCTCTTCCGACACTTCGACGACCATGCCGCTTCTTGAGATTCTTGCTTGACCCACCATATATTCCCGGAGCCATTCACCAGTGGACTCGCCATGGAACCTCTGTCAAAACGTCACCTTGATCGGCGTGCTTGGCAACAAACCATAGGGCATTGTCCGATTTGTTGAGGCCCATCGGTGAACGACATGATTACCAAGTGTTGGCACATGTCATGAGTTCCGGCCAGAAGTTCGATCTAGGATCCCCTTGAAAATATAATCCAGTCAGGTATCTGAAGTCCGCCCTGCTACCAGTTCAGAGTCTGTATCCCATGTTGGCTTCATTTACGGGACAGAAAGCTCAGATAGGTAGGCCCTGGGGAACTCGGTTAGATGAATGCAACAAGTCAAGGGCACTCAAATGCTGGATATCACAGAACATACAAACACATGGCATCCACGCATACAACGACCACATTCATACCCAAACCCCAACCTCGAACGCCCAGAAGGAGATCCCCCACACTGGATATCATACAACGCACCAGGCAGACCAGACGCCAAATTCCCAACGCCCTCACCTCGAAGGACCAAATAGACACTTGACACCCTCCTCCAAATCCAGCACATCATCCGCCCTAGCGGCTTTCCCTCCCCAGACAACCTTCCCCCTCCCATCGACCGCCCACGCCCCTGCTTCCTGCCACTTGTTCCCCATGATCGTAGGCGGCCCATGCTCCGAAGCGAGATCCGACCCGACAACACCAGCTCCGTTACCAGTGGAAATGTTCTTCCCCCTCGGCAGCGCCGTGCTGCCGCCCGGCTTCAGCACACCGCTCCGTTGCAGAGAACCAGCGACGCTCGACCCAAGCCAGCCCTTCTCTTTGAACCCGGCAACCGTGCTCGTCGGGTTGAGGACGTACCAGACGCTGCCTAGGCCTAGACCCCATGCAGCGTAGACGGCGCGGTCCTCGTCGATGATGATATTGACGTTCCATGCGCCGCCGAGCAAATCAAGCCACTTTTGAGTGGCCGCTGCCGAGGAGTGGGAAACGGCTACGCACGAGATCTCGCTAGGATAGCGAGTTGCGATGGCGCGGAGCTGGATGAAGAGTTTCTGGGCGACTGGTTGAATATGTGTTAGCCGGCTTGCTGCTAGTGCACTTGAACTAATGTAAGGAATGACTTACACGCGCAGCCAACGCAGCGCAGGAAGACAACGATGACTCGCTTTCCGTTGCCAAAGGTGAGTTCCCTATCGCGATCCAGCGGCGCCATATCTCCAATCTTCGGAGGGTCCGCGATCGGGATGGGCGGCGGGATAGGAGTGAGCCATGGCTGTACCGTCAAGGGGAGGTTCTTGACTGTCATCCAACTTGGCCAGGACAGAGACTGGTCATCGTTGTCGAAACCATTGGGCGACGATGGTTTAGCTGACTTCTTTGAGTCCGCCCAGGGTAAGTCGGGGATCTTGAACGAGTTACTCGGCAGGCCGACTTTTTTCAGGGCGACCTTGGTCGCAAGGTTAGAGAACATGGTAACCCAGCGGGCTGTCTCGCGATATGCGTGAGGATATTGCGTCACGATGTCTCGAGGGCGCCAACGAAGATATTAAGATCTAGGGAAGCGAGAAACCGAAAAGCAATGCGGATGGGGGACTCGAACTGGAAAGTACCAATCGAGTCCCCTGTTGAGCGTGTTTCTCGTCGTAGGGTCCATGCTGATACATCTTGCGTCGCGGACGTGATCAGGAGCTTCGACAGTGTCAAACCCACTCCGGCAGTAGCCCCCGCACTGTTCGTTCAAAATGCAGGTACCGACCTTACACAAGGAGCAGGTCATCGGTTGCCAGCGGGGATGAGCTGTCGTCCTACGCCTGGTTCAGAAGATATTTGGTCTTTACATTATATGCGTGTTGTTGTGCAACAGCAAGTTTCCTCCCTTCCAGGTTGCTGTAGGTACGCCACCTGATACCTAGGTAGTTGTTGCCTTACCGATCCAGGGGATGCGGAGCCCACAGAGCAGCGATGAACCTCCCTCTCTGATTGGGCGGCTGAGATGCGGGGTCACCGTGCCCCGCGCGTCTTTGTCGATTGGTACGCAATTCTGTTGACATTCTTCCTCAGGCTGTGGCCAACGTGGAGGTTTGAGCTCTTTCTGCTGCTGTGTTCGCGAGCGATTCATTTCTCAGATTGGACAGAAAGGCACTGACGACCTAAACCCCATTTTCGAAACAACTTTGCGGCAGGAGCCTTCACGAACGATACGCTTTGCAAAGAACACGAACAGATGTCTACCTACAATTCGACCCCAAAACACGATCAAAACGGGTGAGTATCACATCTTTTGAGGCCACCCCACGCGCCAGAGTGTCTATTGTAGGTGCGTGCAGGGTAGAGCACGGTTTTTTTTTTGGGCAGAGTCAAATCTGTATTAGACCACGTAGTGTGCTCTGTGGAAGGGACCGAAAGACTGCACATATTTATAGTTCGCACACCGTAACCTCTGACAGCCCGATTCCGAGTTGCGACCATCGTTCAAGAAAAACGTCGTCTCCCCCGCCCGGGCAGCCTCCAGTGCAGAACTGGAATGGATTAAACATTTAAAAACGCCATTGATCGAAAAATCGCGCTTTCTCAAAACAGGCCAGGATCTAATCTAGAAATAAAGGCTCGCGTGCTTCGGATAGGCTTCTCCGCATCTTTCGATGATTCCTCCACAACTGTCATAAGGTGTCGATACGACGTCGACCGGCCATCCCGTCGTCGAGTAGATGAAGTCTGTCGGCAGCTCGCGACGGCGAGCTGTTTCAGTTCCTCTGGGATGCAAATTCTACCACCTTGTACGGAACGACGGGGCATACCCGGCGCAGGAGGCTTGGTGAACCGAATGCCCTTGCAACCAGGAAAGGGTCCGCTCTCGTCTTTCCCACAGTCGGGAACAGCCAGGCTATTTCGGAAGAACCGGGGCGCGCGTCGAGCGAACGCGGCGACCAAATTGCACGGGACAGAACATAGGCGCGGGAAAATACTTTCGTGCGGCACCAAATCCAAGACATATCGACAACTTGACGGCACGCATGGGAGATCTCGCGATTGGTGGTTTCGACAAGCTTCAATACCGCAGCTCAGATCGACAGAGCGGTTCCTTGGAGGGTATCCTCCAGGCCGTGCTTCTGGAACTTCATGCCAATCCAACCCAGAAAAGCCAGGCACTGGCTCGGGTGGGGATCATTTGGGTCCTGCAGGGAGGCGACGACAAAACCCGGGGTGCGTATTACTGTACCTACGCTGCACAAAGAATATGGCTTATTGGAGCCGTTGGATCAGAGGTCAAAGGGTGGCACGGGTAGAGCGATGACAGAAATCAAGGCAGGGCAAAGTCTCCCATGTGCAGTGTTTTCGTTCCCCCTCGAGGGGTTCCCCGCTAACATGTAGACGAGGCCGGGGCTCTCGAGATCCCCGAGGAAATCGGGTGTTTTGGAACCCAAAGTCTCAGACTCGGATTCTCGGCCTGACCAACAATGTTGTTGGAGGAGAGTTACCCCCGCAGTGCCGGGTCCCGTATAGCGGGCGGCGCAGGTGGCTCTCATCAGCTCCGTGCCGGATCCTCGAGCGGCCGGGCATCTTTGGTCGGCCGGCTCAGCATTACTAATGTAAGCCACAAAGCGGTGTTTGCCACTCTCTTCGCATTGCCCTGATCTCAGCCCAGACCGAGAGCATCTAGGGACACAGGAGCGCAGTAGGGCGGGGTGTGGAGGGGCGTCAGCTTGGATGTCGACGAGCTGCAGAGGGTGTCCTGATGGGGCGGTTACACGCTCCGCACCTGCGGCGAGGTGAAGCCACTCTCTGATGCACACTCCGATGCCGTCCTAATTCCATAGCGGCCACCGGGCCCTAGTTCCCGAGATGAAGAGCAATGGGGCTGAGAAGCGAGCGAGGAAGCTGGATACATAGCGCGCCCTGGCCCTGGAAGCGGATCTACTCGATAACTTGATGCTCGATGTGGATCGGAGGGCAGAGGCGATCCTCGCAGTCCAAATATGTCCACGCCCAACTTGGAAGTTTGCGGTGTTGAGTAGTAGGCAGCAATGTGGTCGGTATGGGACGTGTCTTGGTTCCGATCCGATGCATGGCTATCACTCCTGCTACCTACGCAGATGGGTTAGACGGGGAATGCCTAGGGGGGCGGGGGCGTATCGTCCACCGCGTCCTCCGCAGCAAAAGGTAGCCTCACCGCCGAGTCAGTGGGGGCAGCTCTGAGCCAAAGGGGTTCCCTCGTTACCCGTTTGCCAAGCTTGGGGTAAACGCCCACCAGAGCGCCTCGCCGCAACCAAAAAGCGCCGAACCCAGAGCCAGCTGGAGCCACAATGGACGTCCGTCGCCCTCCGGAGCACTTCCATGTTGCTGATTGAGGGAGGGCGAATCGAAGGGTATCTCGACATCCAACGAGGCAGCACGGGAAGCTGAAAGACAAGAGACAGAAGTCCGTTCAAAGCAGAGATCTGCTTTCTCCTGGGCGCACTAATCATTATGGTTCGCCGTGGACAAAGCCCGCCGCCAGATTTCCGAGCCGTCGGGGCATCTTGCGAGGGGTGCTGACCTCATTGGTGCCTTGGGGCTGCAGGGCAGAGCTGGCAACTGCGACCAGCAGGATCTGAGGTGCTGCATATTTGTTCCTCGGAACCTGGAAAGTCTTGAATACTCGCCGAGGACGTGACTGTCGCCAGTTCTGTAGATGCAATGTGTTATCAGAGGGGCGTCCGTCATTCCATTCCCCTTTTCGCGGCGAGCCCCAGGCTGGGTTGGCGGGGGCATAAGGACGAGGAACCGTCAACAGCCCCCGCGTGGATTTGCAGACAGCAGAAGTGGCAGGCCAAGAAATTCCGCAACCCTCGGGGACACAGGTGCCTATGAAGGATGTGTAGATGGGCGAAGTCCAGCGCGGTGCTTTTGTGCAACGTCTTTACATACACTCATCTACATAAAATGGAAGTGATGAAAGAAGCGACTGCCCCCCTGAGGACCCACCAAGCAGGGCAGCCACCTCATAAGAGGGTTCATGACCTGGGCGGAACTCTAAAATCATAAATTATTTTAGGATTAAATCACAAGTTTTTGGGAACTTAACTGGACATCGGACGAAAGACGACAAGGCCTCGTCGTGTTCCAGGTTGAGATGGTGTTGCGATCTGTAGCAGTCCCGGGCGGGTGCTGCGTGTGGATCGCCTGGGGTTATATTGGTCTCTCCTTTTGTCGTTAGCCTAGCCTTGATGGGTGGGTGGTTCGGCCACGGGAGCTGCGACCTGAGTGGCCAGGGTGATCTTCAATGGTTACCCAGCCTGTGGCCCGTCGTCCTTGCCAAAGCAACGCCCAAGTTTCCCGCTCGTCAGCGTCAACCGGGCCGCATCTTGAACGAGAAGCAGAAGTCGACAGGAGATTTGGCTGTCCACGCCCACTCCGCTCTTCACCTTCTCTCTTTTTCCTGCTTTCATCGCCCGGGAGCTTGACTTGTGCTCTTCCTACCTTGTCGCCTGCTTTTGGCGCCATCGACCTCAACATCAATTTCCCACGGCCGACCTGTTTTCCCGCACCTCCCTTCGCCGATCGACGACGCCCGGTTATCCTTCTTGTCGCTCATCGTCACGCGTCTGGATTGTCCCGCTCGAGGTCCTGACACGCCCTCCTCGTCCAGTATTTCCATTCGCGCCTTTCTCCTGCTCGGGCGACCGGCCCTCTTGTATTTCGTGTCCTTGCGCGTTCGGCTGATGCTTGTCCGTCGGTGATTGCGATTCGCTTCCAACCGAAGGTCGACTCACGAAACGCCTCTGACCCAGGCCGAGTTTGCTTCATTGCCAACCGGGCATTTGAAATATACAATCGTGGACAGGACCGGTCGATATTTGCAGTCGGTTGCACTCTACGAAACTGCCCCTGACGTTGGTTCCATGAGCCCCTGGTCCAAAAACCGAAACCTCGTCTTGAACCAGCAGGGATCTTTAGGAAACGAAGAAAAGACTACGCCCCTGAGCATCTCGACCGTCGGAATTCAAGTTGGGAGACTGCTTCCCAAATCTTTCGACCCCTAAATCGGATGATCGATTGCACGCGACCAAATATATCGTCAAGAGCCAGCAACCGGTTGGATTGTGCACACAGCGGACTAGCAGCCTTTGTGTGCGGGAAACGCGAAAGGTCTTGAGCTTGCGTGCTTGGTGTGCAATCAGGAGAGAGGGTATCTCTGCTAATTTGGGCGCTTTCAAAGAGGTTCCAAGTTCTGGGCTGCATGCTGGTTGAGGAAGAGACCGCCCGGGCCTCTGACCTTGTCGCTAGGTCGTCCTTGTGGATCTCCAGGTGAACGCACGTCGTGTCTTGCCACACCGGTCCCGCAGCACCGGTCGCAAAAGTCGAGAGGCAGTTTGCCGCACTCAATTTAATGGACGGCCGGCCTACAACGGCTGAATCCAAACATCAATACCAGCACAATCCGTGGCCCCGCGCCCCTTCTGGTTCTGCAACACCGAGAGTCAACACAACGTCCACTCCCGAGGTTTCCCCAGGCTATTTGCCTCCTCGTTTTGAGTTTCTGCCGATTCTGTTCCCGCAGCAGTCATTCCAGGACAAACTTCTCCAGTACAACAAGCTTGTCTCTGCCGGTCGGGGAGGTGGTGGTGGTGGCTTGCAGGGTGCCCCGCTCCCCTCTGTGCTGTCGCCGACATCACAGCCGACTTCGCGCTCGCGCTCGTCGTCAAAGGCGTCTAACAAGGACCACGCGAAACCAGGCACGCAGAGCTGTCATGGGAATAGAGCGACAAAGACAACTGACATCGCCGACCGCGCGCCCATAGCACCGGCCAAGGCCTCAACTACCAAAATGCAGGGCAAAAAGCATTCCGAACCGACCGCGAACCACGGCCTACCAGCGCGACCTCCTCCGCCTTCTGCGCACAGCGCTCCTTCAGCACCAGCACAATCGAGTTCGGTACCATCAACGCCGCATCAGCACGCGCGCAAGTTCTCATTTGAATCCCGGGAGCCATCCCCCGGGGCGACACAGAATCATTCGCCACGATCTGCGTATTCCGAGGCCAACGGGAATGTCCCCTCGCTCCGCCCTCTCCCTTCCCGATCAGAGAGTTGTCGGTTCGAAACAGCTGTTCCCCATTCACGACGGCGAATGCCCTACAGCATCGGAACGGACAAGTTGGAGAAGGTGGAACCCGATAAGATTAAGGGCAGCTTGTCAGAGGAAGACGAAGGCAAATTGACGACAGAGATTGAGGAGTTGTATGCTCAGTTATTGCCGACAACAGAGATCGAAATTAAGAGGAAAAATCTGGTGCAGAAGCTAGAGAGGTTGTTCAATGAGGAATGGCCAGGGCATGACATCCGAGTGCACCTCTTTGGCTCGTCGGGGAATCTGCTGTGTTCTGACGATTCGGATGGTATGCCACCTTTAACATTTCGTCCGAGGTCTTTTTTGGCTAACTGGCAGCAGTGGATATCTGCATCACCACCCCCTGGAAGGAGCTTGAGAATGTATGCTCTATAGCCGACCTTCTCGACAGACGTACGACCCCTGATGCTAGTCCCGCCTGAGAGTGAGAGAGAGAGGCTGACAGACCACAGATGGGATGAAGAAGGTCGTGTGTGTCTCCTCAGCCAAGGTCCCGATCGTGAAGATGTGGGATCCGGAGCTGAACCTGGCATGTGATATGAATGTCAACAACACGCTGGCACTGGAGAACACGCGTATGGTTCGTACATATGTTGAGATTGATGAGAGGGTGAGACCTCTGGCTATGATCATCAAATACTGGACGCGGCGGAGAATTGTCAATGATGCAGGTGAGCCGTGGCGTTATCCGTGTCCACACAGAGTTAAGCTTATTCTCGACCCAGCATTCGGTGGTACCCTGAGCTCCTATACCTGGATATGCTTAATTATTGCTTTCTTACAACAACGAGACCCACCGGTCGTCCCTGCGCTTCACCAGCACCGCGCAAAGTTGACGAAAAAAGACGGCACAAAGAGCGAGTTCGCAGACGATCTGGACCAACTTCGTGATTATGGTGCCAAGAATAAGGACAGCCTGGCCGCACTCCTCTTTCAGTTCTTCCGGTACTATGCGCACGAGTTTGACTACGACAAGTACGCGTTATCAATACGGCTGGGGAAGCTTCTCACCAAGACGGAGAAGAAATGGCATCTTGGCACAAACAATATGCTCTGCATTGAAGAGCCGTTTAACACCATTCGAAATCTGGGGAACACGGCCGACGACACGTCATTTCGGGGCCTTCACATGGAGCTACGGAGGGCGTTTGATTTGATCGCCGAAGGTAAACTCAACGACTGCTGCGAGCAATTCGTCTTTCCCAAGGAAGAGGAGCGGATCTGGCAGAAGCCCGCTCCTGCACCGAGGCCAGTCCTAGTTAGGAGCTCCTCTCAGCAACATAATGCTGGCAGAGGCCGGGGCGGCTATCGTGGCAACCGCCAGTTCAGGAATGGAGGATCGAGTCGTCGGGCATCATCCAGCGTTGCTTACGACCAGAATCCAGTGTTTGCACAGCCTGGCATGGCAACCGCATCCACGTTGCTGCCAAATTATATGTGGTATCAGCAGCCGCAGGACCTGTTCACCTCGTCTATCAACGCATTGTCGGTTCCACAAGATCACAACCTGCGGGCCCTGTACAACCAAATGGCCTATGCACAGCACACGCAGAGGATGCAGAACGGGTCGGCGCCATCGACGGGTAGATCACGTACGGATTCGTTCGACAACCCACCTCTCTCCGCCCCCCTCCAACCCGAATATATGTCATACGCTTATCAGATGCCCGGTCAAAGGTATTATCATCTAGGTACCACCTCGTTGACAGCCTACCCTTCATCACCCGCGACAACGGCGGCTTCTGAATTTAGGCGGAGTCTTCATCGGGGAGCAATGAACAGTGATACCGGAGGCTCGGGTGGCAGTGGTGCTCTTAGATCGCAATCCCAGCCAGCCTCGAGAACCCCAATGACCCCTGCTCAGCCTGCACAGGGTTTCCCGGCACCAGGGCACAATGTACAAGGAGGAGGTCATGCCTTGCCGCCCAGGCACATCAATGGGGTTCCCATCCCCAGTTTCTTGCCAAGCGATTTGGGCGATGCAGACTTTGACGACGCACCAGCCAAGGTCCTGTCAGACTCACCTCCTGAAGACGATGGTCCCCGACCTATAGGGTACTACGTCAACGAGAGCTCCAGCCCTATCCGCAAGGTCAATGGCTTCCCGACCCCTGTGCCCGCATTCGGCGATCTTGGCCAAGGAGCTCAAGGACGCCGACGGCTGTCCACAGATCAGTCGCCCCAATCCATACTTGATCGAAGGATGAAGCGGACAAATTCGAGATCGCCCTCGCCACTGGGACATGCCAGAGCCTTCTCGGTGGGGACGAGCTCAGCACCGCTCACATCAGCACCGTTTCAAGTCAACGGCAAGCTGACCCCCAACCGTGCTCCGTTGGTTGTAAATGGTACGATTTCCAAGCCAACCTCGATTCCGGGGTCCGTTCGTCCGCCCGCCCCGCCTGGACTTATGGCAGAGCACATTTCCTCGGAGGAGGTCGGATTTGACAACCCGCTATACATCAGCCAAGGGCACGGGTTCGGCAGTCCGTGGACGGAACAGCCTGTGCTGCCCCCATTCACAACTGTTGAGCCAAACCCTCCAACGTTCCCCGAAAGACCAGTCATCGTCAATGGCTCCTCTTCTGGTCGTTCTCCTGTAACAACCCACGGTGTTGCAGACCCATCATTTCCGCACCGTGTGCCAATGGGGGGGGCTTTGCCTCCCGGGCTGCCATATATGCCGATAAATGGCGAGACTAGCAGAAATGGGATAGCACCCCTTGATCTTGCCACCGGCGATTGCACGGTTGCACAGGACATCCAGCAGCATTTGTCGCCGGTGTACGAACACCGAACACCATCCCCAACAGCTGTCCGGCGATTCGATGTGCCACCCATCTTGCAGCCACCCCTTGTCCTCAAAGATCATCGGCCCGACCCGTCTAGGCTCAACCAGAAGACGCCGCCCACCGGCCCAGCCATGAAGTATGATCCCTCAAACCGATCCCCGCCACTAGATCCGAGGGCCAGCAGCGGTCCCAGGGAAAACGGTCATGTCCGCGGTGTGAAGAGTCAGGCAGAGTCTACAAACAGCTGGCAAAGGCCAAAGGCGCGGAAAAAGGGTGTGGCCGACCTCAAGAGCGCCGCCAACGGCTTTCCACATGGAGAGCAGTTGCCCAAAAATGATGCTGACCGCAAGGGCGGCTGAGGAGGCGACAAGAGCAAAACCAAGCTGGTCTGGAAATGGTCCGTGAGACATGGCCCATTCGACCGCCTGGTTTTCTTGGATACTTGATAGCCGCCTGGCTTGCTAGATGCAGAAGCAAGGCTCTATATTGGACAAGTTGTTCAGGATCTTGCCTTTGGGGCATACTGCTGGCTATGTGTGGCGCAACCCAGTCCAACCTGCCGGGCCGACGGATGCTTTGGAGCAGCAACGCCACAGACTTCTATCGATCATTGCTGGGTGATGGGTGGCATCGGGTATGATCCCGCCCACGACAAGCAACGTTAGAGCAGCCTGGTACTTCCCTTGCGACCGAGCCCTACCACACGGTCACATGAGATGTGCCAATCCTTTTATGTCAAAAGCACACCTACCAACAAGTGGAGGAGATTGGGTTGACCGCTTGAGCGGGCCAATATTAAACAGCGTTGTGACTTATACTACGTGGGAGCCTACAGTGTCTCGCTCCCTGTTCGTCCAAATGGGGTCTGCCGGCGACAATACCTAGTCGGATTCAAACTCAGCATTGAAGAGGAGCTAGCTGAGCTATTGTTAGGTCGTCGAGCTTCTCCACGGCAGTCGGATTACTGCACTATATACAACCCCATGGTCCGGGGGCGGAAATGGCCAGGCAAAGGAACTGGGCAGACAAAAAGAGCAGCGTCTTGGCGAGATGAAAGTATTTCCGCCCGTTTCGTTATTCTCTGATGCGCTAGTGGGGAATGGTACATTGCACATTTTATAGAGGAGCGTCTTTCATCAGCAGATGGTCGGGCAGCATATGTTTAGCGCTGGCGAAGTGTCTGGCTTTCTTATTGCGGGGTTCATTTGACATCAAACAGCCTGAATGATATCACCAGCATGGTCTTGAAGTTCCTTTTTACATTGTCATTCTGTCTCTTCCACGCCTTCGTGGCCGCCCTTCGTGTTGGTCTGGCGTGCCAAATCGGTCTGCATCTGGCGAGGAGTATGTCCAAAGGGTTTCCTTTGCTTTCTTTCCGGCTGTTCCCCCTCTGAATTATCACCAGCAAAACGGGTGTTTATGGAATCTCTTTAGCTGGTAAAGCCAGGATGGCATTTGGGTTCTATCGGGTTGGTTGCCACAAAGCATGTTTGATACCGAAAACCTTCATTTCCTTTTATAGAATTTCCTTTACATGGCGGGATTGAAGGAAAGGAAGGGGAGAGCTTGGCGCTGAAAGAAGGGGTTATTGGGCAAGTAGCAACATTGGGTCTCATCATGGCGCTTGTTGGCGGTGCTGTTGCGCATGTAGGATGGGAAAGAAAACGGCTTGAGGGAGGCGTAAAGAACAAGATACAAAAAATGGAATCAAAAATGTTGAAAATGTACCACGTCTTGCCTGGTTCCGTGTGCTTGGATTTCATGAGTAAATGCGTGCATTATCACGGGAAGAGTCAAATGCTGCACGATACCAAAAAGCTAACTTTACACCCCGCGATGCTCATCATTGGTCCAGAAACCGGCGAGGGGCTTTAAACAACCCAGTAGACCTCTATCTTAACACTCTCAACGTAATTCGCCCAACCCGGAAACCTATTCTTGCCCCATACAGTGACAATGTCACCGAGCTGCAGCTCTCGTACAAATTTCCCATCACCCGTCTCCTTCCCACGTCCGATATCGGCCAGCTTGCTCTCGGAGATCTCGTCATCTGTGTAGCTCCACTCGACGCGGTGCTCCAGTATCTCTCGCATTGCCGTCTTGTTGCATTGGATCTTGAGGTCCTCGACCGCAAGGAGTGGGTGATTGAATTTGTGTGTGTTTTCGTTCTCTGGCACGACTTGAGGGTGAACGGTCGATAAGTCCTCGAGCACAAACGAGGGCTGGTCTTCCGCCTCCAGTGAGTTGTCTCCGGGTTTCTTGGTCCACCTCTCAAGACCAGCCTCGAACCATGTCCACGAGCCGCGATAAGTGTAGTGGTCTCCGCGGGAGCCTCCCCATCCTTGATCGCGGCTGCGGATCGTGAAGACGATCTTGCGGCATGGGTGGGTGACGAGAGGGGTTGGGTAGTTCATCAAACTCTGGAAGCTATCCGCGGGGTATTGCTCTCCGGATGGGTTCGGCGGTACGCTAGTGCGATAGAGGTCCCATCTCCCTTTAGATGGGCTCTTCGCGGGCCATGTGTGAAAGCCTAGGGGGACACTACGGAGCTGTGAGTGAAGGAGAAGCCTCAAATGTCAGCGAATTTGGTACAGTATATGGCCCCAGAGGTTAATAACTTACCAGAAGCTCGTTTTCCGAGTTGTCGGCAGTCTCAGAGAAGCCGACGGTATGGAGGCCATTGTCGTCGCGGGCTGCGTAGTTGACTTCTGTGGTGGTATGGGGCCAGTATTCGGCCTGGTCGACGATGCTTTCAACTAGTTCAAGGGGAAGCTGAAGGCCTTTGGTGAGCATTGATTTTACAACGAGGACGTCTGCGATGCTAGGTTGGTACGGGTTGCCAAGAGTCTCATCAGCAGCCGTGATATCGGATTGTGTGTCCTCGTCACCAGATTGTGTCTCTGCGTCCGGATCGGATCTGACCCAAGATCCAAGCCACCTGCCGATTGAGGTCAACATTGCAGCTTCCAGCGATGAGCGTATAGATGATGATTCTTGTCGTTCTGTAATGGCAGAGATACCGCGGCGTAACTGTTGCTGCGGGACACAGGGGCGACTGGCGTTGAGCCTTTGGGAGCGAGGAGTCAGCAGATGCAGCGACGGTGAAGCAGGATATAAGTTTCTGAGGCTACGATCAAATAGTTTAGAATGCTGCAGGGTGAAAAGTGGTTGCTCTGTTGAGATTTTGGCTATGACTTCGAGTTCAATCTCCCGACTCGGGATGGGGTGATATTGCCTACTTGTGCGCCGGACTGTCCGACGCGGTTCAGCTGAGAGACACAGTGACATCACCTTCAGCTCGACGTGGGGTGCATAGCGACAGGGGTACGAAAAGTGGGGGCCTGGGCGGGCTAGTGGGGCAGCCCATCCCTAGACGAGAGGAAAGGCTGAACACGTGAAATGACGAAATCGCAGGAGCTCACATCGAAGACATGAACGAGCTGGCGAGCCGCCGAGCTCGCACCAATTTGCATGAAATGGCTTATTCAAGCGGAGGCGGCTCTTTCCTCGAAACATTCTTCATTCCGGTATTATTGACCATCAAATAGACCGTCGACTAAACAAGAAATTCTTCTCGCGCTGGCCCGAAGTCAAGATTCCCGCTACAAAACGCGCGGCGCTTCCGTCGACCCCGCCGCCGTCCTCCCGCCATTTCAGTGGTCCGTCGCGCAATGAAGTCCCAAGTACGGATGGCAGCAGCGGGTCTGCGACGCGCCCTCCAACCCACGTCCCAGTCCACGGCACGATCATTATGCAACGATGCAGCAGTTGCACGGCCATCCTCAACAAAAGTCGGCGCGAGCTTGCCAGCGTCTCGAAGGCAGCTCCATTCTGGCCTACCACAGCGACATGGCGCGGCATCGAACCCAGCCATGGCATTCCCCTGCCTGGATGCGCTTGAAACCAGGTCGGCTACCCTGAAAGATGAAGTCAGATCTCGATCCGATGCCAGCGGGCCCGAACCATCATACACCGCCGGCGCCACACAAATATACCACTGCGACGACCCCCTTTTGCTCGACTGGGGCGGTGTCCTGCGCGAGTTCGACATTGCGTACGAATCGTGGGGCCGGATGAACGCCGACCGATCAAACGTTATCCTCTTGCATACGGGCCTGTCAGCGTCGTCACACGCCCACTCAACACCTGAGAATCCACAGCCGGGGTGGTGGGAGAAGTTCATCGGCCCAGGTCTTTCCTTGGACACAGATAAATACCACATAATATGCACCAACGTCATCGGTGGCTGCTACGGTTCTACAGGTCCAAGCAGCATCGACCCAGCAGACGGCCAGCGCTACGCCACACGGTTCCCCATCCTTACCATGGAGGACATGGTGCGCGCCCAGTTCCGTCTGCTGGATAGCCTTGGTGTCAACCGGCTTTACGCCAGCGTTGGATCAAGTATGGGTGGGATGCAGTCCCTGGCTGCCGGCGTGCTGTTCCCAGACCGGGTCGGGCGTATTGTCTCAATCAGCGGCTGTGCTCGCAGTCACCCATACAGCATCGCTATGCGGCACACGCAGCGTCAAGTGCTTATGATGGACCCCAACTGGAACCGTGGCTTCTACTACGGCCATGTCCCACCGCACGCGGGTATGAAACTGGCCCGTGAGATTGCCACCGTTACGTACCGCTCCGGTCCCGAGTGGGAACAACGTTTCGGCCGTCGCCGTGCGGACCCAAGCAAACCCCCAGCTCTTTGCCCGGATTTCCTAATCGAAACCTACCTCGACCATGCGGGCGAGAAGTTCTGCCTCACATACGATCCCAACAGCCTGCTCTACGTGAGCAAGGCCATGGATCTCTTCGACTTGGGCCGCGAAAACCAGCGCGCTGCTGCCACACGCCGCGCCGAGAGTGAAGTCTCATTTCAGGATGGCGTGTACGAGTCGGCTGTCGACTCTGCATGCAGTCTAACGCTACCCGATAAGCCGTACGAGGAGCAACCGGACAGCGCTGCCTCGTCGGAAAGCAGCAGCAACAGTGCAAGCTCCGAAATGATATCACCCTCGAAACCTCCACCCGATCTCGTGGCTGGTCTCTCATCGCTCTGGGACCACCCGGTGCTGGTTATGGGGGTCGCAAGCGACATCTTGTTCCCCGCGTGGCAGCAGCGCGAGGTTGCCGAGGCGCTTCGCATGGCCGGGAACAGGAACGTGGCTCACTACGAGCTGAGCGAAGAGCAGAGCCTGTTCGGGCACGATACCTTTTTGCTTGACGTCAAGAACGTTGGAGGAGCAATAAAGAACTTCCTGAGGTGAAGGGAAGACGATAAAGGCACAAGATCTAGGAGGGTGCCAAGTCGTCAGATACATGCATTTTGTATGAAAGCTGGCATATAGCGAAGCGAGTGAGTTCCTCACGCGATTTTAGGAGATACCCTCTCCGTTTTCACTTAGACGATCATCCGTCTGGCACAGCAGAAAAATACCCCCTTTGCATTATTGTGCCAAGATGGCCCGTGCATACACTCAGGGGCCGGCACAATCATAGGAACTCGTATAGGTCTTCTGGGTGTCCCCCATGGTGAAGTGGCATGCTGGAGATGACGAATCAATTGGGTATATGGAAAATGTGGCATCAGAAATTCAGATATGCCGCTTTATGAAGATGAAAGCAAGAGCTGGAAAAATCGTCGCTTGCCCCCCAGCGATGTGGTTGTCTGTCGCATGGCTGGTGTACCAGGAGATTCCGACCATGCACGTCCACTTGATCATTATACATTATGAAATTAAATGAAGCCCGTCCCGAATTCGTCCACGCGGTGACGTCTCGGGTCTGCTCGCATGCTCGGTCCCCTTGCGAGACCGACACCAAGAGCGGCTGCTGCCGCGGCGGCTTCTTCCGCACCGATGCCGTCGACTGGACTTCGAGAACGGCTTGGCGGCCCCACGCCTGGAGGCATGAGTGTGGGACCAGAGGTACCTTGCGAGGTGGATGGTCTTCCGTTGCTCCCGGGAGGGCCTCGACTTGTTGATCGTAATGGAGGTGTGAAGAGGGCTGGATCACGGGAGCACGCGTCTGGCGAAAAGTTGAAGTTGAGGGGTGGGGGAGCTTTTGGTTGCAGACCCTCAGCTTTGGATTGTATCTTTGGCTCGTCGGTTGGCGGGGTGGGTGAAGATGGAGACACCAATGGCCAAGTTGCCGAGTCGGGAGTGGGGGGAATGCTGGGGCCAAAGTCAAATTTGAACCCAGTGTCCATGACGGTGCTGACCGTGGGTCGCTGTCGGGATGATGCAGATGGCGGCGGATCGAGCGTCGGCGCTGGACTCAGGGTCCTGTTAGGTTGGTGGAACTGGAAAGCGCCGGAACGGGCTGATGGTGAGATTGCCCCGCCCCCTGCCGCAAATGGGCGAGAGTTAGTCGTCCTTTGGCTGGTTGTCACACCGTATTCATCCAAAGTCGGCCGTCTCGGGCCCCGTCTGAGAATGAAAGACCCTCTCATCGGGCTCAATTCTCGCGAGGGCAACATCGCCGCGTCCACCTCGCTACTGAGGGGCGGAGACGAGAGTGATGGCGCTGGTTGGAGGGTGACGATGGGCTCCCTGTCGTCATCTTCATCTTCGCTGTAGAAACTGCTCGTCATGCTAGCTCTGCTGCTGTTGTCCTGCCGACCACGCTCCTGATTTTCCACTTGGCCTTGCTGCTGGAGTTTTTGCGCATTCGCCAGTGACTTCTCCAGTTCTTCGATTTCCATCGACAAACTGACACGTCGAGGTGAGTTCAACGTGAGGGTATCACGTCTAGCTTGAACGCTTCGGATAACAGGCCTTGTGAATTGTTCAATCACATCGTCCTCGTTAGACGACCGCGAATCTGGCCTTCCGTCATACGTCATTGGCTCGGGGCTTTGAGCCATCAGTTCCCGCAGTGTTGGCTCGTTTACAGCAGGGGACTGCATGCTGGACCCAGAGTCCTGACGTCGGAATCCGTTGGGGCCAAGAATGCTTGGTGCAGAACTCTGGGAGCGATTTCCCATTGCACTTAACCCCCGAGGAATGGCGCTGTTCCGGATTGGGCTGTGTGGTCGAAGATCGGTCTGTCCTGCAGTACGTGAAATAGGGCTGATGGCTACCGGGCTCTGGGAGCGGACTTCCTGCACAGAAGCGTTCACGCGGAGACCGGAAAGAACCGACGGTTGAGACGGTGGTACACCAAGGCCTTGGAAGCGAGAAGTCTCGTCGTCCGAGCCGAGGCGCCGTGGTCTGGGTTCTCCGCGGCTGTTCGATCTGGCATCAGGTGCATCGACATCCGAGCTATTCGCTCGAACGGCCCCCCGGGAAACAAACGCGCTCTGGGCATTTCCTTGAGGGGCACGGCGACCACCCGCTTGACCGGGCGGCTGGGGGAGCTCTTGCGTAGGAGGTCCATGTTGAGGAGGCCCTATAGCAATTCCTCCTCGGCTTCCAGGTCTGGTCAAGTTGTCAAAGTTGCCCCGGGAAAGGGGCTCTCCAGTGACCGAGGTGATAGGGCTTGGTGAGCCCCGCGATCCGTCACGACTTCCAGGTCTCTGGTCCACATTCCCCCTGAAAATGGGCCCCGTAGTCGTGGGAAGGTGTGATTTCGAAGCAGCCCTGGCTTCATCAGACCCCATCCGCGGAGCCTGCCGTCGCTTCTCTGCTGCTGCTGCCTTCTCCTTTGCAAGTTTTTCCTGCACCGACGCCATGATGTGATCAACCATGTCATCAGCTTCCTCGCCAAACACCGAGCTGTTGTCGGTTTCAGACTTGGGTGTCAGGGGTAGCTGCATGTCTCCGAGTGGCGATTTCGGCGTGACTGGGCTCCTCAGAAAATTGGCGTCTTGCGGGCTGTTCCAGTCTCTGTTTTGGCTGCCGCTCGAGGTCCCTGCTCGCGCTCCTGGCGCTGGGAGAACAAGGCTGACGGATGACCCGTTCTTCGCACCCAGTCTTGAGCTGAAGCCTGGCCCAGGGGCTGCCAAACTATTCGAAGAGCCGTTGGCCGCACGAAATCGGGAACCGAACGCCGGCGCAGGAGCCGCAAGACTGGTGGATGACCCGTTGTTTGCGCCGAACCTCGCGTGGATGTTGGCGTCCGAGGCATGTGCTTGTGGTTTGAGGCTCGAGAAACTTCCCTTTCGCCCATGGTCGCTCCTCAGATTCACCATGCTGGATGCGGCGAGATTGCCATGACCCAGGCTTCTCGGGGCGTATGGCGACCTGAAGTCCTGCGAAAGCGCCGTGTCGGGTCGGTCGTGGGTTGTGTTCGCCCTCTCGATACCGCGGTCGACCATGTCCCATCCTTGCAGGTGCTTCGCGTTCTTGTCGGATTTTCTGTGCCATCAGTTGTTGGTTGGCGCGTCCCGCAGACGGTGCGCATAACACTCACTTCTTCTTGTCCCCAAACTTCAAGCCAAAAAACGAGACCATTTTGACCGTAAGATTATTGATATATACACATTTAATTGCTGCACTCCGGGTCAGCCATCATCAGGCGCCTATCATGGATGGACACCAACATTGTGATAAGTATAGTGATGCGCCGCGCGCAACGACCAAGTGCAGCCAGAGAGAACAGCAACGTCTAGCAGTCCATGTCGATAACTCTAAACTATGCTCCGCCTAAATCTTGCCCAGAAACTCCGTGTTCCTATTTCGCAATCGGTCGGACGCTGTCAAGAAAGGCATCAAGGCTCGGAATGCGGGGATCGTCTCGGTGATTGTCTTCCGCTTCAGCAACCGGAAATCGAGAATCGAAGAGATGGAAAGAACGCAAAAACAACTACCAAGGAGCGTTTGGGCAAAGAACAACAGCGTAAATAACGAAAGACAAAGGCAACAGCAACAGCAACAGCAACGAAAGCAGCGGCAGATGCAAAAGAATGTGCGGGACCAGGAGGCGAATAGGTGAACAGGTGAATCCTGAGAAACGGCGACGGGAATCTGGGGGCTCGCTCGAGCTGTGGAGATTCAACAGGACTCCCTGGCTAGCGTCATAACAAACTGCAAGGACAGGGGCGTAAGTCTTGGGGCCCAAGACTCGAGGAACCACAGGACAAAAGCCGTCGGATCCGTCCATGGCACCATCCCGCTCCTCGGGTCGACCAGACGGCCCACCGTGTGGATTCGCAATTGGGTCGGAAATGAATGATCGGGGACGCAGAAAGCCGCCCGGCAAGAGGAGCAAAAAAAGTTTGGGGATATCGCCGATGGCGTCGTGAAGATGTGAAAGACGTGCGCAATGACCCCTGATTGTGACCAAATGCAAACCCTGGCGCGTGGCTCAGGGGAACTGGAGCTGAAGGACCCAAATTTAGCGCAAATTTCGATGGCAGATGCGCCGAGCTCGCGTACCTTGCAGCTGCTTGTGGGTGATCGGCTGGGAGGGTTGCATCCCGGCGTGCTCAAGGTCAGACTTGCTGAAACACGGCCTGGCAGCACAGAAGTTGCGATTGCTCTCGCAGCACGGCTACAAACCAATTGCTCGGGACGAGTGCTGGTTGGGTTGATTGTGATCAACTGCCGCTCCCAGAGTTTTTGTGCCCCGGTATCTTCAAGATGTCCCAGGCAGGCTGCAACTGGGAATATAGGGTTCCGAAATTTCCATTCACGGCCTGACAGAATGCAAGTTCACTTTTTCACCACCCTCTCGATTGAAAAAGAAATATTTCACGCACGGGCCATCCATTACGTGCCCGTACAACATCCTGAGCAGGAGGGTTCTGGGTGCGAACCCTGGGGAACCCCGGATCTCAGGGTTAACACTGCCTTTTCAGGGTTAACTGTGGGCTGAATTTTCACGGAAAACTTGGCATTTTCCGGACCTCATGGAATGAAATTTCATTTCAGCCCAAAACCCCAGTTTCGAAATTTTCACTTTTCGTTTTCGGAACCCTATGGGAATGGAGGGGCTAGGCGCACTGCAGACGCGCCTTCCCCTCGTCAACACGGCATGGCTTGCCGACGCAGTATCGACCGTGTGACGAAAAATGACGCACGTCCTATCAGCTTCGATCGTGCTCACCTGAAGGAACAGAAACCGAGCTGACACAACGGAGGGAGGCAAGCCTACACAGGTGGCATCGTTGCTCCATTAGACTACTCTCGGCATCGCGCCCAAGAGTTATCATCTAACGCTGGACACACCATCTATCTAAGCAGACGATGAGGTATCACAATTCCACCGGCAACCCCGCAATGCGCGGTATTGGAGGGTGAGACAGCTTGTCGTCTTACCCATGGGCCCAGTCAGCGCTCTATCCCCGCCGGCACCGATCTTGCCCGGGCCGGCAGTCTGAACAAACACACGATGGTGGTGGCGGCAGTCAAAAACACTGCAGCAACCATGAACGGAAGGCCAATCCAGGGTCCCCCAAGTTCCATGCCCACACTCAAACTCTTCCCGAGTAGCGGTCCAGCCAACATGACGCCGCCTTGTTCCATGAGACTCATGAGCGAGTTCACAATGCCCACGTGGTGCTCCTCGATCAACGAATTCAACAATGACCTCGTCAACTGAGACAAGCCCACTCCCAGTGAAAGCCAAACAAGACCGACGCAGAGAATCTCCCCGCTGCCCGCCAACGCGATGATGAGGCAGCCGATCACGCCAAACGCGCCCGAGAGTCGAGCGAGCCAAAGGTCCTTGGACATGCTCGACATGCCGAAACGGGCGACACATAACCGGCCTGCCAGAGGCAGCAAACCCAGAAGGGTGACCAGACTCGCTGCGCTGCGGACGGTCAGGAGGAGTGTTGCTCCGGACCAGGTCCAGCCGTAGCGCTTCGTTGCGTACTGAAGGAGCATCTCGGTCACAAACTTTCCGAGTATCACGAATACCGTGGATAGGATCAAGAAACTCAGGCTCTTGTTCCCAAGAACAAACTCCCAGACCTCTGCAAGGCTGTCCCGGGCCTTGAGCCAGAGATCCTGAACAACAGTACGTTTGCTGGCGAACACACCTTCCTCCTCTTCCTCGGCCCCGCCAGCGCTTTCAAGATTTGCCCGCCGATCCAATCTCTCCTGACGCGCTTTCTTCATTCTCGATGCATGGAGGTGAAGCGTCTCCGGGAACGCAAATCCCAGGGGCAATCCAAAGAAGAGCAAGGCGATCGATATATCGAGGGCTAACCAGTCACTCTTCGCCATCAACACACCCGCTAAGGCGCTAGCAATCATGTTGGAAACAAGAAAAGCAGCAGCCTATGGTTTGTGTCAGCTCGAATTCGTGGTTCGAGGAAAAAGACGTACGATCTGAAAGAAGACAGTTGCGCGCTCAGCAACCGGAGTCACGTCGGCCAGGAAGGTATACAGCATGGCTACCACCATCTGGGCGGTACCGCCAATGCTTGCCAAGTGTCAGCGGATGGGCTTTCACTACCGGTGATGGGAACTTACAACAGAAATAGGGCGCCAAACCAAGTGACCCGTAGGGGTATAAAGTCAGACAGCAAGACTGGACTGTTAGCAATCGTCTTCGGGCCCAACTGTGAGGTCATGGACAGAAGACATACACACAACGAGGTTGAACCCGGCCGACAATGAGAAACCCAAGACGCCGAGCACAAGCACCGGCTTCCGGCCCCAGCAATCCGACAATATCCCATAGGGAACCGCGCAGAGGAGGCCGGGAATAGCCTCAAATGTGTAGTACCAGCCCCTAAGCATGGCGAGACAGCCTTGGACGTCCGGGCTCTTGCATGGATCGTCGGCACCTCCTTGGCCCCAAGGCAGAGTACTTTCCCTTGACGACTCCGGGTGTATCTGAGAGCACAGAATCTTTTCCATCATTGAATTCGTCGGGGGTGCGGCCATTCCGGCACCGAGCTCCAGCATGATAAGCAGAAGGAAACAGAGGACGGTGACTTTAGGTCGAAGCTGAACGCGAAGCTGATCTAGTTCATCCTGCACCTGACTTTGTTGCTGACCTAGCAATGGCGTCTGCTCCTCAACAACGGCGGTGGCGGCAGCATCCTCGAATGTCGACGGTCCGCCGGCGCCACTCCTTCGCGGGTTGTCATCCTGGACCATATCATCGGCGGTGGCGCAGTCGCGCTGCTTCAGTCGACTGCTGTTTGACAGGCAAAACGGAACAGTTGATTGAGGTTAGTGTATAAGGGTGTTGTCCTCAAACCTGAACGGGAGGCTCAAGTCAAGCCAAGGACATGGCAGGTGTTTTATCAACCAACCCGACCGCTGGCAAGATGGGTTTCAGGTCAATTCCCGGAGACCACGACGCCCAGACGCGGCACATGCGACCTGCCACCTGCCTTTTCGAGCCGAATCCTACGCTGCATCTCGCGGTGGCGTCCATGATAGGTTAATGATATGGAGGTGCGGATACCGATTTAGCCATGGAATTTGCGTACCCCAGATATTTGCACAGGAGGGATCCTCATCTACCGATTCCTCAATATGCTTCGCAAGGCATGACGCACATGTCGAGGCGTGTTGCGCGTCGTATCGCGTGCGCTAGAAGAGGGTTCACGTCGCTTGCTGTGAGGCTTGTTGATACGGGGAGCTTGGCCTTCGTATGTCCATTTTCTGCAGGCGGAATGTCTCTGAATGTTGTGGATTTGGAGAGAGAAGCAGCACATCCATTCCGCGGCGCAATTGGAGCTGGGCTCAGATAAGATAACACGATCGGATGAAGGACAGCGATGACGACACCGCCTCGAAAATGCACACCTCAGGTCTAGTACAGAGTGCCCTTCACCTCGCAAAGTATCCGGTTTGCGGAGCACATAGTATAACATCCCGTCCTCACGTCAAACGTGCACCTCGCGAGACAGGCCAACGCATCACACAGCAGCAGGAGCGGTGCGTTGGCGAACCGGCGTGGCACCTAGGTAGCACGTACCTCCTCAGCAAGCGTTTGTTGGAGCGTTGAGCCCCACCACTGTCGCGGATTTCCAGTGAGCGATGCAGCTGTCCATAGAGGCGGTCAGCGAGCATGCCCATGGTCGAGAAGTCTTGGCAGCCCGAACAGCAAACGGCGATACAAGGCAGAAAAAAATATTGTCAAACAGGAAAAAATCACCCCGTCGCAAAATCCAGGCCCAAAAAAAATAATCACTGATATCGCTCCCCGTAAGGATAAACTTTTATTTCCAGAATGTCGGTAGGCGAAGCAAAAGTGCTCTCCACCAAGCCCCTCGTAAGTTCATCCCCAGTGTCCTTGCGATTTGTGGCTGTCAGGGGGGTTACACATGGTGGGAGCAAAATACCAACATGGCCACATAGCTCGAGAGTGAGGCGGTCTGGACAAAACTGGTCCTGTGAGTTATGATCCTCGGTCCTTCCGAGTCGCAACGACGACTAGGCATCCAAAGCGCCGTATTAACGGCCACCAAGAAAGACATATGAAGACCCAAATGGCGTCAAGCGCACATGGGAATCGGCCGAGAGACGAACCAGGCCAAAGGGGAGTGACATCGATGGAGTCGGTATCGTTGCCATTCTCGAAAAAGATACAGGTATCTCCCGCCCTTCTGACCGTCATGAAACACGAACTCACGAGCGTCATAGGGCCCGAGGTAGTTCTCCAAAAGCAATACCGACCGCCCCTGGACAAGATCGTCATCGAGCTACCAGCGGGCTTGGTTGACGAAGGTGAAACTGCTGAAGAGGCCGCTGTCCGGGAACTGAGAGAAGAAACCGGATACGTCGCCGAAGTGCTGGAAACATCCCCCGTCATGTTCAACGGTAAGCTCAACATCCCTTCAGATGGTTTCTCTGCAATCTAACGTCAGCACGCCGCTACAGACCCGGGCTTTTGTAATACCAACCTCAAAATGGTTCACGTGAGCGTGGACATGAACCTTCCAGAAAACCAGAACTTGAAGCCTGAACTGGAGGAGAACGAATTCATCGAGGTCTTTCACGTAAAGCTCGCTGACCTCTGGGAAGAGTGCATCCGGCTGGAAGCTCAAGGTTATGCCATCGATGCCAGGATAGCCAACTTGGCCGAGGGTATCGAAATCGCAAAGAAGTTCCGCCTCTAGGCAAGCCAGACTGAAAGAAGCAGCAGTAATGAGCCGGTTGGAATACCAATGATTGACGAAAAGCGGTAGACTAGATTTTTCCTTCTCTGCGCAGACCCTCCCATAGAGCCAATGCTGCAAGAGTTTTGCCATCGCGTGACGCCTCTTTCCAGACATCCTGCAGCCTGACCAGCTTGAGCGTGATCTTCTCGCCTTCCTCACGCAAGCCCGTCAACTTCCCCGTCCACTCGCCCAGCTGCTCACGGGGAACCCGCCGCTCGTGCGCAAAGATGGGAATAAACTCATCGCACGCCCCCGGCGACGGAAACACACCGCGCGGCAGATTCCCATCCCCCAACGTCTTTTCCTCCCCATCACCACCACCACCACTCTCAACGCCCGCCGCCAAATCACTCAGATTCTTCAGCTCGCTCTTGTGTATCTCCATCCCCAGTTCTTCTTTAATCTCCTTGGCCGCCGTCCCCGCAAACGCATCCTCCTCGTCCACCATGCCCGCAGGCAGCTCCACAAACTCCAGGCTCCCCGCTGCGATGCGCGGCTGCACCGTGAGCAGCACGTAGCGCTCCTCCGTGTCGGGCGGCGCGTCGTCGGGGATGAGCATCACGAGCATGGCGACGCTCGCGCCGCGCAGGAACACAGCGCCGGGGAGTGATTCGCCGTCGGGGGTGGATACGGTCGAGGTAAGCTTGAGGAAGCCGATGCGTTTGCCGAAGAGGTCGTAGGATTGGATGGTGACGGAGCGGAGCGAGTAGGGAAATTTATGGAAGGGGTGGGAGGGGTTTTGGGATTGGACGGCGAGGGAGTTTTGAAGGGTTGTGAGCCATGTCTTTGGCATTGTCAGCTGGAGTTAGGTGTGGGGGTAGGTTTGAGGGAGGTAAAGTGCTTACCTGGAACGGGTGGAAGCTGAGGACTTGTTCCTGGGAGAGACCGTCTGGGAGGGTTACGGGGATGTTGGCTCGCGGGTGCGTAAAGGTAGACATGTTACGCGCAATGGGTGGCAGGCGGAGGAAGGTTGCAGTGGTGGTCTGACGGAGGGTTGTTTGGAAGAGGAGCATCGCTGGCGAGCGTGATGCAGCCTTGCCTAGACTTATATGTCGATTCGGAGGAGGTCCTGATGTTGGAGGAGGCTGAGGACGGGAGGGAGCTCAGCGGCTCAGCCCGCGCTCCAGGCTGCCGGCCGGTACATGTCACAGAGCCCATGAATGATGCAGTGTGGACGAATTCTCCCGGATTTCTAGGCGCGGGGTCTGCCATGCAGGTCGCTGATCACCTGGGGGAACCTGGACGGTGATTTCTTTAGGATCTCGTGGGAAATTTGAATGCTAGCATGAAGCCTTGCGGTCGCTCAAGATGGATCAAAAACTCGCATCTGGTGCGGACCAATGAACAAAGGAAACTGCGAGCGATGATGGGCAGTCACTTAACCAACATTCCAAGTCAACGAAAGTCAATCTGGTTATATTGAAGGCGAACACATCTACAGGTCGACCAAGGCGAGCTTCTTCTCCATGACGCGACTTCAGCCGCGGGCACAGTGAAAAAGAGTTTGGGATCAAAAATTGCGACGCGAACGGCCCCGAAGGACAATTCATGGCGGATAGCACCACGATGTGCAATGCAGGCTCTCCACCATAAACCCAGGAATTCTTGATCTCCCGAATTTTCGTCAAGGTAAGTATGAAGAAGAAAAGAGGAAATCGAGGAAATGGAGAGGGGAGCTGAGAATATATAGGGTGTGTGGGGTGGTCTGTGCACGGGTGCGAATTTGCACCATGGAGCTTGGGCCGCCTTCTGATCCATCCAACAGCACCGAGAAATGGCTCCACCACGAACCAGTCCGGCCGGGGTTGGCACTGTGCCTTCCATCCTTTCGAAACTCTGGCCTCGGTGGACCCAACGGACATCCGAGATCGAGCTGAACCGTCGTCAAGATATACTGAGGCGGCAACACGGCTTGAACTTTGTCATATTTCTATCCTTTTCCCGAAAGAGTTTACCCCTTCAGCCTCGGGCAGTGAACGCGTTCTGTATGACTTTACAAGACCAACAGGGCCGGGACATCGTCACAGCATACCTACCTACCATTCTTTGCCCTCACGAGTTGTAATAGTAAATTCTCCGCCCCTAGATGGCTTTGGACGAGATGCTCGTAGCTCCGCACTTGTACACTCGCCGACTTGATCTCCACATATATCGGGATCCTCCCGGTTAGGAGCTCGCAGATGAATACCAGCGGAGCTGGGAAAAAAAGGCACCTGACCTGCTCATCCTCGTTGTTCCCATAGTCAACATCACTTACGAGAACAACGTAATGTAGTAACCGTCGTTGCTGGTAGGATACCTGTCCGCAGAAGAAAATGCACCAAAGGCCACAACACAACTTAAAGGGCACCGTCCGAAGAAATCAATGACCCCTAAGGCAACCTCATCCCCTTCCTCGTCGCCTGCCCAACCTCCGACTGCGTAGTATCATCAGCATACCGCTTATACGCCTTGACATACTCCCCCTCCTCACTCCACGTATCCCCCACACTCCCCCTCCGTTCCATAGCCTCAAGCCACCTCTCCCACCTTTCCCAAACCTCTTCCTCCTCCCCTCTCTCCCCCTTCCCCGGAATCCCCACACCCCCCTCCTTATAATAATCAATCAACCACAGCCTCTTCGCCCACGGCGCCAGCATAACATCCACCAGGCTAAACCTCTCTCCCGAAAACCACGGCCCCCCCTCGCCCATCTCTTTCACAAACATCTTCAACGCCTCAAGCAACCCCCTCCTCGCCTCCTCCATTTCCGCCTTATCCTCCCCCTTGCACTGAAGCAACCGATAAAACCCTGGCACAATCCTCGAACTCACATGGTCCATCCAAAGTCTACACCTCCCCCGCTCATACACCGCCTCGGGCGAATCACCCCTGGGCAGCAACGGGTTGTCATCAGGGTACGCTTCATCCAGGTATTCGCACAGCACCGTGCTCTCGTAAAGAACCTTTTGTTCGTTTCCGAGGCCGAGAGCAAGCGTGGGGACTAGACCGCGGGGATTGAGAGCGAGGAAGTCGGGGGATTTGTGGTAGGGGTTGATTTCGATGTATTGGTGGGGGGTTTTCTTTTCGGCGAGAACAATCCAGACGCGCTGGACGAAGGGGCAGAACCAGGCGCCGTAGAGTTTGAGGGGGTGGGGTTTGGAGTGGGACGCTGCGAAAGAGGCGGCGGCGCCGGTGGGTTGAGTCGGCAGGGAGGTGTGAATTTCTGACATTTTTTTTGTGTTGTCTGATGAGAGATATAGTCTGATTTGTATGTGTTGATGTTTTGGGGATATGAGGTGAGTTGATGTTCGATGTGGATGGTCTGAGTACCGAGCCAGATCAATGACGTCGAGGCAGAGGCGCTGCGGAGACGGGCCGCTTCATGCACAAGGTATCTCAATTCCCAATTTAATAACTTACTAAACTACATTTACAGCCCAGCACTACCCGTGGGAAGGCGCCTGGAGCTGCCCAAGTGACAATTTCCAGCCATGTTCCAACATTGTTGCGCCTTAAATTGTGACATCTTTACCCCATGTGGGCAGTGTCTTGTCTTATCCGCTACCAACCCCCTGACCCAACTCCAACATTTGAGGATCTGTGAGGGGCTGATGACCTCAACCCCATCTCACATCACTACTTTCAGTGGAGGTGGTGGTGGTCGTCGTCGTATATCTGGGATCGCGCTGGTACGCCGGTTGCGGAGGCAAGAAGTCGGGTAGCGGTGGCTTGCCCACGGCGAGTTCGCCTTGCTGCCACGGGGCGGGCGGTCGCGCTTGTTTAGGTGTGGGCTGCGCGGGAGGAGGACCTGAAGCATACTCGGACACAGGCCAGTTGGAGCGGATTGGAGGTGCCCCAGACTGGTGCGGTGTCTTGACGTTATCAAGCCATTGAGCAACCGGCTTCCCAGGTCCGTTGGGGACAACTGCTGGTGTTGGCGGCCCGGCCAACGCAGTGTAAGTTGTCTCGTTCATGAAACCCGGTCCCCCTTTTTCGCCAAAGGTCGCCATGCCCCCTTTCTCGCCAAAAGTGCCCGCCTCCGAGTCCCTGTTGTAACCGCCCTCTGCC
Organism: Podospora aff. communis PSN243; assembly: GCA_033296975.1. Classification (NCBI taxonomy): domain Eukaryota; kingdom Fungi; phylum Ascomycota; class Sordariomycetes; order Sordariales; family Podosporaceae; genus Podospora; species Podospora aff. communis PSN243. The sequence goes on along the minus strand of MU865938.1, from coordinate 6,008 downwards.
TTGAAGGTTGCTTGCATCAAGTGGTCCATCATTTCCGAATTGGTTTTCTTACTGTCCGCCATGATGGGAGCTGTATCCTTCTCCATACCGGTGCCACCGTAGGCCATGTCCGGACTGCTGCTCCTCTCTGATCGGTTGAAGAAGAGAGGCAGAGCAGAGAGCCGTTTGCCGTTGTCACGCCACTTCTTCCACATGAACGCCCCAAGAACCATGATGCTGATAAGAGCTGCGTCAAGTTAGTCATTTGGTACCCTTTATACTCACGGCAGAGGTACAGCTTACCCAAGACACCGACCACGATGCCGGCCGCGGCCCCAGGATTCATGCTTTGCTGATCAGCAGTTACGGCCCCTATGGCACTGTCCGGGGCGGCTGCTGTCTCCTCCTGTGCGCTAGAAGGCGGGGCCGTCACGTCGGCCGCTGGCGGTGGCAGTGTAGGAAGTGGTGTTTGACCAATGGCGGGATCGATAGGGACAGTGGATGGATTCGACGGCGTTGCGGCCGACCGTGTTTCGTCAGGTGGGACCACCGTCTGGAAGCCGCCAGGAGCAGTTGTCCCAGTCACGGCGGGCAAATCAGCACCGGCTGTGGTGGACTGCACTGGGGCGAGAACTGGGGGTGGAAGTTGTCCCGCTGTGGGCGTTGGTTGGGTTGTCGAAGTCGTCAAGGTTGTTGCGTCGCCGACCGGCGCACCGGCGGCTGGTGGCTGGATTCCTGCCGAAGGCTGTGGGGCAGCGAGCGCGGGGGGTACAACGGCAGAAGGCGGAGATGGCGCGGGCGGAGCTGCCGCTGGCTCTTCCTCGTCCGCGGATTCGGACTCATCTCCGGATTCGACTCCGTCTGTGTCCGAGGCACTGGTGAGCTCGCCGTCCGAGCCGAGCTCTTCTCCTTCCGCAGCTACCGTGGATATGGGCACGACAGTGCTACCAGCTCCCGAGTTCACCACCCTGGCGTTCCCCAGGGGTGCCGCAGGAAGTAGTCGAACTCCAGCCCCACCCGTCGCGCTCCCTCCAAGAGCGCCCGGAAGTGTCCCCGCTGAAACCCCTTGGCCTGTGGTCGATGGGGGGCGGGCCACCGGTCTAACCAAGAGACCACTGTCAGCCTCATCGCCCGAGTCTTCTCCGGAAGCGTCGCCGTCGTCGTCCCGGCGAGCCAGCCATGCCCGATGGCTCTTCCGTAGGGAGTAGTTTCGCCGGCGAAGGGCTGGTGCTGTCGTCCTCATCGTGGAGGTAATGTTGTAGCCGATTATTCGAAGCCTAACCGCAACTCAACCCCTCAAGCTTTCCGTCCCGAGTGCAGGCTGCTTGTTGGTCACTTTCCCAGGAAAGAAAAAAAAATCCAAAGTCTAGTGAGAGAAGAGAAAGGGGGAGAGAGACGGCATCAAACACGGCAGGCCAGCTGCTTCTTTCCCCAAACACACCAAGGAAAAAGAAGAAGAGGAAGGGTGTGGTGGTGATCGTCTTCCCGCCTCAGAACCCGCCAAGAAGGAGCAAGAGAGCTTGGAAAGGCCATGGGAGCGAGGGCGCATGGTTTTGTTGCGAGAACTGTGCTCCCCCTGATTACGGATCTGAGCTCGCCCCGCGACAGCGACGATCGGCAGGAGTTGCAGGCCGAGGCCTCAGCGGCGACAGGCGGCAGCGGCAGCGACAGTAGCCGTGGCAGCACCGAGCAGTCACAGCAATCGCCAGCTGTTGGCGGAAGAGTTGCATGAAACACGGCCATGGTGCGACGCGGCGTGGTGCCAAGCCCCAAGAACAGTCAAGCTTTCCAAGACATGGCCCGCGGGCTTGGTGAGCCAGCCAATGCTGACGAGGTGATGGGCGGTGATCTGACGTTTTGGAATGGTGGGGCGGCCAAGAGCTGAAACTCGGGGTTTTTTCAGTCGGGAATTTCAGCTCCCCTCTTCCTAACGCCGAAAACCACCTTCCGCTGAGGGAAGGCGCGGGGGCACACGACCCATTGCCAGTCTGGTCGATCATCAATTCGCATCACGCTTTGGAGCCCGGTTTGATCGCATTCATGGTGCTATTTTCGCCCATGGGCGAAGTGCGTACCCCGATGTTTGGTGCTGCTCGTCCAGGCACCTGTCTAGGTTATCGACGCACCGGGCAATTCACACATCAGCAAAACCTCGAATCAATACTCGAACAGACCAGATGTGCTTTGTTCTCCGGTAGACGCTGAAGCCGCTTCAAACGAAACGCACTCGATTCTCTCGAGGTGAAGAAGGCAAAAACACACGAATGGACGACGTTAGACAGGGCAGGCGGACGCGACGGCGTTTCAGCGCAACCCCACCACTTCGGCCTGGTCGGTTCAACGGCAGTGACCTGATACCTAGCGGAGGGCCATCATTTCGCGCGGCTATTGATGCAGTCGGCAAGTCTTTCCATCCAGGCGCCCCGCATAGGAAGCGCACGCGTACAGGGATGTCCAGCCGAATACTATCAACAAACCCCCTTCGACCCGTCTTAGACCTTCCCTGACTTTCATCGTCTGGGAATGCCCAGACACCTCAACCACAACCGCCGTTGACAACCCCTAATTATGGAACCCAGAAGCCAAGCGCGAAACTTCTCGATCGCCGAAACCTGGCTGCGGAGTGCCCTTTCGTCCTGAGAGCAGGGCTGTCGTCTCAACTCCCAAGGAGGGCGATGTTCGTCTCTTCATGCCGTGACAACCGTGGCCCTGGCGACCGACGGTTATCCCAGCCTTTTTTCACCTTGAGATGGTGATTTATCTGTCCGCAACTCTTGGATCGTCTCAAGCTAGCGAAGCATCCATGGCTTTGGCCATTATATCACGGACGAAGATCCATGACTTTGCTGGAGCATCTCGAACATGTCGAACATCGTGGTCTTGGCTGGTAGGTTCTTGGCAAGTCGGCCATCTAAATAGTCAACTGCTCCCCTCTGTCTCAGTTCAGGAACGCTACATCGCTATCGTGAACATTCATCCTCTCATCCTCCTGTTTTTCCATCTCCTGGCTGGAACCAAGAGCTTATTCTTGGGCTTATCTTCCTAGCTTTACCCTTTACTCCCCTTTTCCACCATCTTTTCTCGCCACCGTTGCGTCTGCTGGCAGGCCACCCCTCTTTGCCAACATGCAACAACCCACACGACACCGCCAGAGGCATGGTCGCGGTATTCTCCTTGCGCTGGGTCTTTCCGCATCACGCGCCGTCGGGCAAGCAACGTCTCCGTTCATCGACCAAGCCACTGGAGCTCAACTTCAACGGTTTGTCGACACCAAAACCAACTTCGGGTTCGGCATAGCCCTTCCTCCAGACCCTTCAAGTTCTTTCATCGGGCAGCTCTCATTTCCCCTTGTCGATGGCGCCGGTTGGGGCGGCTTGTCCTTGAGCGGCGACTTGAAGGGGCCTCCTTTGGTGGCTTGCTGGCCCGATGGCAACGGTGGCGTTGTATCCTCGTTCCGCGAGGCCTTCAGTGGAGAAGAGAACCCATCCGAAGTACAGGGAACGTTTTCTCTCAAGCCAATTCTTGATGCCACATCGGCAAACAATACATTCCTCACGTTCACGTTCCTCTGCGAAAATTGCATTGACGAGAGTCAGACGACTGATAACGGTAAATTGGGCTGGGCTCTAGCCAGTCGGCCCGTTCAAAACCAAAACAGCCCGGCGGGTGTGCTGGCCTCTCCCGACAGCGGCTTTGGGGACTTCCTGGCCAACCTCGCCGCTGCGAGGAGCACCGAGTTTGACACATGGGCCGCCCTTGCCCAACCAGCTGTGGGTATGCAGGTAGAGGCCTCCCCCATCGATGAAGACGCAGTAGTCAACGATCTCAAGGCAAGGCAAACCCGTGGCCAACGTCAGACAGGGGGACGCGGGGGATTCGATACCGATACGGACGGGAATGCTACGGATTTCACCAACGGTATCGACAGCGATACCGATGACGACCGTGTAAGACCTGTCAACGCTGGCGCTCAAGCGACTCGCCGTCGACGGCGACGTGCGGTTGCGGCCGACGGTAATCTTGCCGCAAGGCAGACTGGTGCCCAAAGAGGTGATAGCCGAACCGGAGTCACGGATACCGACAACAGCGGCAACGACACCGACTTCAACACTGCGCTTGATACCGACTTCAACTCTGGAATCGATACAGATAGTGACAATGGCCGTCGTGTTCCTGTCAGGGTCAGTCGTCGCGCCCGTAGCCTGAAAACGAGACAGGCTACCGGACAAGGACGGAATCGGGTCGGCTTTAACACCGACACCGACAACTGCGGCAACGGAACAGATTTGAACAGTAGCCTTGACACCGACGCCGACAACGGCCTGAGGGCACCCCGTGTCAATTGTGTCGCTGTCCCCCGTGCCCGTGGTGTAGCAAAAAGACAGACTGCTAGGCAAGGTCAAGGCCGAAATGGGGTGCTCACCGACACTGACAACAGTGGGAACGGGACAGATCTTAACAGCGGAATTGACACGGACAGCGATGTACCTCGAGTAAACCGTATCACTGCGCGCAGAGCCGTGGGTGGAGGTGCTACAATCCCCCGTGGCCTCGCGAAGAGACAGGCTGGCCGACAGACAGGAGCAAGGGCTGCCGCTGGCGGTGTCCGTGGCGGATTTGACACCGATAGCGGCAACGACACTGACTTTAGCGACTTGGATTGAGAGTCAAGTTTGCATGTATCTGTTTATGTACCTGTACATTATTTTTCTAGCTGTGATACCTTGGGCGAGAATGCCATCATTTCTTTCGGAGACCTGGGGAAGGGGGCCTGTTTCGAGACTGGTAGAGAATCTGCATCCGCGTGGCGTTCATAGAAGGAGACTCATACCAAGAGCAACCGCCGCCCTTTCGATGGCTGCCACACGACGTGCAAATAAGATCCTTCCAGTGCATCGTGACTGCACTCAGGACTTGCTCCAGCTGCGTCGCGAAATCTCATGCCCCGGCAAGTTGAGCCGAACCGAAAAGCACCGGACTGGTAGGTTTAGGCGGCGCATAAGAGAACGGCGGAAAACGGGGTCCATCCGAAACGTGTGGTCCCAGTAGACGCTGGGTCATGTGTTATGGTCTGAGCAACCCCTTTTTGACAACTCGCGCAGCCACTCACACCGAGCTAGCCGGTGCCTTGTTGCGCACCCCTTGGCGGCTCTGCGTCGTGCATCTGGGCTGGACAACCCGAAAGCTTACGGGAAAGCAAATTGGGAGTATTATTCTTTTAGGATTCTCAATGTTCTCAAGTTGCGCGGAGCAGAGAGTGGTTGGACACGCCAACATCAACCCAAGGACGGTAAGATGACTCACGCCCGTACATATATATACTACCCTGCCGCGCTCAGTTTCCAACCCAACCAACTACGGTGGATGACTCAACATCCACAATTCTTCCGTAGTATAGTGGTCAGTATGTGAGCTTGTCAACTTCTAGTCGATTTCGCTCGAGACCCGGGTTCAATTCCCGGCGGGAGAGGTGTTACTTTTTTCAGGGTTTTTTTTTTTACGGCTAGTGTTTGCCCTGATTCCGCCGTTGACGTAACAGCCGTGCCACTTGAGAGCAAGTCGTGATGCCGCTCGGGTATAAGCTGGGTGGTGAAAAGATTGGAAGGAGCGTACGGTATTATTTCCCACCTTCGGGCCAGTATTTCAGGGTATCGGTTGGCCACAGAAGGTTTTAAACACGATAACTATTCTTACACCCACTCATTCATGGAGGTCGTACCTGGAAGGCGAAGGTATTATTCAACGCCCGGCTCGCTTATAATTACGTATTTCTTTTGCGTATTTCTTTTCTGGCCCACTGTGTCGATTTGGTATAAATTAAGGAGTATACTGACTTGGGGTAAAGCCCCTGAATCGCTGTGGCTGTAGAGGCTGTGGCTGGCTCGCAGCGGAGGCGCTGCACGCGCGCGCGCAGGAGCCACAATTTAGGGGGTGGCTGTAACGGGCAAGGTAGTGTGTTGCAACTAGCTAGACCTATTCAACGAAGACGCAGAACATGAGGAAAAGAAAGAAAGAGAGGAGAGGAGAGG